>JBBMRE010000218.1:0-98044 GCA_037974335.1 Prionace glauca | reverse complement strand
TCACGTGCTCACTGTGTGAGGGAGTGGGGGGGGGAGAGAGGGGAGTAGGGGGGGGGAGAGGGGAGTAGGGGGGGGAGAGGGGAGTAGGGGGGGGAGGGAGAGGGAGGGGGGAGGGAGTGGGGAGTAGGGGGGGGAGGGAGTGGGGGGAGGGAGTGGGGGAGGGGGGGAGGGAGTGGGGATGGGGGGGGAGTGGGAGGGGGGAGGAAGGGGAGTGCTGTGATTCCCCTTGCAGCTGAATAGCTTCTTGCCTCAAATGTGAACAGCAGGGTAGCTGGCGGGCCGGGTGAAGGGTCAAGACATGAGATGTACCAGCAGGGGGACGGTGCAGAAGTAGCTCCAGTTGAGGAAGGACTCTGTGATGGAGTGCGCGATAACGTCATTACAGAGGATTCCAAAGTGCAAAAAACACAAGATAAAGGACAGGGTGATCAGCCCTTCCTTCTTCTGGGCACGCAACAAGTAGAACTGCTCCTGCCAGCTGCCTCAGTGTCCACTTGCTCTGTCCGGATGGGGATGGCTTTGGTCTTGTCCCGTTTGTCAAGCTCTTTCTCGTTGTCCATCAACGGTAGAGGGGTGAGGATGGTACCACAGGGGAGGCTTTAGGGTGTTGAACCAGTTGGGGTGGGGGCGCAGGGAAGGGGGCAACAAACCACGGCTCACTGGCATAGCAACAGAACACCCACAACAGCAACGGAACTGTTCAGTAGGATGCCATTGTGACATACATAGAAATTAGCAGCTGGACTAAAAGCATTGAGCCCCTCGAGACTGCGACACCTTGGCCATGCTAAATTGTCCCTTGGTGTCCAAAGATGTGTAGGTTAGGTGGATTGGCCATGCTAAATTGTCCCTTAGTGTCCAAAGATGTGCAGGTTAGGTGGATTGGCCATGCTAAATTGTCCCTTAGTGTCCAAAGATGTGCAGGTTAGGTGGATTGGCCATGCTAAATTGCCCCTTAGTGCCCAAAGATGTGTAGGTTAGGTGGATTCGCCGTGCTAAATTGCCCCTTAGTGCCCAAAGATGTGTAGGTTAGGTGGATTCGCCGTGCTAAATTGCCCCTTAGTGCCCAAAGATGTGCAGGTTAGGTGGATTGGCCATGCTAAATTGCCCTTAGTGCCCAAAGATGTGTAGGTTAGGTGGATTCGCCATGCTAAATTGTCCCTGTGGTGTGTTGGCCCTTTAACACATGATGTGGGTATGCCGGCGTTGGACTGGCGTAAACACAGTAAAAAGTCTGACAACACCAGGTTTTAGTCCAACCGATTTATTTGATAATATTCTCACAAGCTTTCGAGGTTACCCTCTTTGTCAAGTGAATGGAGAGTTCTGGCCTCAGACAGACAGAGCAAACAAAGCACAGACAGTTGCTGATTAGAATGCGAATCCTTACACCTAACCTGCTGTTCAAGTCTTAAAGTGGCTGATAATGTGAGTGGAAGGAGCACTGATCACAGTTTAAAGAGATGTGTATTGTCTCCAGACAGTACAGTAAGTGAGGTTTTGCAAACCCAGGCAAGTCACGGGGGTTACAGATAGTGCGACATGAACCCAAGATCCCTGTTGAGACCGTCCTCATGTGTGCGGAACTTGGCTATCATGTGTGCAGAACTTGATAGCCAAGTTCCGCACACATGAGGACGGTCTCAACAGGGATCTTGGGTTCATGTCGCACTATCTGTAACCCCCGTGACTTGCCTGGGTTTGCAAAACCTCACTTACTGTACTGTCTGGAGACAATACACATCTCTTTAAACTGTGATCAGTGCTCCTTCCACTCACATTATCAGCCACTTTAAGAATTGAACAGCAGGTTAGGTGTAAGGATCGCATTCTAATCAGCAACTGTCTGTGCTTTATATGCTCTGTCTGTCTGAGGCCAGAACTCTCCATTCACTTGACAAAGAGGGTAACCTCGAAATGCTTGTGAGAATATTATCAAATAAATCGGTTGGACTAAAACCTGGTGTTGTCAGACTTTTTACTGCCTTTAACACATGACAGACAGGTGGCAGTGGCGCATGCGTCTTGCTCATGTATAAATGGCTGCCAGACTTTGCCACCAACAAAGATGACCTCCTTTGGGGGGCAGTATACCTATTGCAGACCGCCCCCAATAAAGATGGTGGTGGCGCATGCGTTTGGCCACACCTTTACCCCTTGTTCGCCAAGTACAAAAGATGGCTGCCGGTGCCCCTTCATAAAGGTTGTCCCCTCATAAAGATGGCGTCTTCCATTTGCCCCCTACAAAGATGGCGGGTTGTAGGGTGCGGTCCGCCCGCCCTGGACAGATGTCCCCGTCAGGCGCATGCGCACTAGATTGTTTACAATTCAACTTTATTGTCCCCAGGTGAGCGCATGCGCACTAGATTGTTGTCTTCGCTTGAGCTTGTGTATGCTGAGACGCAGGCGCAGTGGGTTGTTGCCTTCAATTGAACTTTATGAAGGCGCATGCGCACCGGGTTGTTGTCTTGAACTTTATTGTCCCCACCGGACGCATGCGCACTGGGTTGTTGCCAATCGGGAGGGAGATGGCGGCCGAGCTGGAGGCTGAGGCCGGGCCGGGGAAGAAGCGGCGGGGTTCGCGGCATGCTGAAGCTTTATTACGGGATGAACGAGGGCGCCCGGGAGCCGCTGGACCCGGGGGACATCGACGGGCGCATTTCCAGCCTGAGTTTTATTTGAATAAGGTGAAATAACAAACCCACCCTTCAGTGACACAGAGAGAGAGAGAGGGGGGGGACAAGCCAGCCCCCCTCCCAGTGAGGGTCAGTGTCACAGGGCAGGCTAACATTAACACTGCAGTGAAGTTACTGTGAAATTCACATGGTTGCCACACTCCTATTCGGGTTACACTGAGGGGCAATTTAGCACCTAACCTACACATCTTTCGGACTGTGGGAGGAAACCGGAGCACCTGGAGGAAACCCACGCAGACACGGGGAGAACGTGCAAACTGCACACAGACAGTGACCCAAGCCGGGAATTGAACCCAGTTCCCTGGGCACTGTGAAGCAGCAGCGCGAACCCAATATTTCGCGCGTGGTTTCGGCCACGCCAACACTATAGTTCAGAAAGCCCTACCAACGCTCTGCTTTCTCAGAAGACTAAGGAAATTTGGCATGTCTGCTACGACTCTCACCAACCTTTACAGATGCACCATAGAAAGCATCCTTTCTGGTTGTATCACAGCTCGGTCTGGGCTCCTGTTCTGCCCAAGACCGCAAGAAACTACAAAAAGTCATGAACGTAGCCCAGTCCATCACACAAACCAGCCTCCCATCCATTGACTCTGTCTACACTTCCCGCTGTGCCTCGGAAAAGCAGCCGGCATAATCAAGGACCCCTACACTATGAACGGTATGCTTTGTCTGTATACTGCGCAAGAACAATACTTTTCACCGTATTGTCACCGTACAGGTGACAATAATAAATCAAATCAAATATTAAGTTGATTTTTCTCTACATCCTAGCTGTGACTGTAACACTACCTTCTGCACCCTCTCCTTCTCTATGAATGGTATGCTTTCTCTATATAGTGCGCAAGAAACAATACTTTTCACCAATCCCAATACACATGACAATAATAATATAAATCAAATCAAAGGCATTCAGCCTTCTCAACTCTTATCTTTATCGCAAAATGGCACAAACTCAGCCATTAGTACTGACATAGTTCTTCACAGATTCCTCTCTCCCTTCTCTACATGTCTTGAAAGCTACAGTGGATTAGCACTGCTGCCTCACAGTGCCAGGGACCTGGTTCCATTCCCTGGCTCAGGTCACTGTCTGTGCGGAGTCTGCATGTTCTCTCTGTATCTGTGTGGGTTTCCTCCCACAGCCCGAATGACAGTCCAATTAGGTGCATTGGCCCAAACTGGCGCCGAGCTGTGGCGACTAGGGGAATTTCATAGTAACTTCGTTGCAGTGTTAATGTAAGCCTTACTTGTGACATTAATAAATAAACTTTAATAAATAAATTTTAGTGTTCAAGTCACAGCTAGGGTGTAGAGAAAGATCAGCTTAATATTTGATTTGATTTATTATTGTCACATGTTTTGGGATACAGTGAAAAGTATTGTTTCTTGCGCGCTATGCAGACAAAGTATACCATTCATAGAGTACATAGGGGAGAAGGAAAGGGTGTAGAATGTAATGGTTAGCATAACTGCCTCCCAATGCCAAGGACCAGGGTTCGATTCCTGGCTTGGGCCACTGTCTGTGCAGAGTTTGCACATTCTCCCCATGTCTGTGAGGGTTTCCTCCGAGCGCTCCGGTTTCCCCCGCAGTCCGAATGACGTGCTGGTTAGGTGCTAAATTCTCCCTCGGTGTACCCGAACAGGCACCAGAGTGTGGCGACGAGGGGAATTTCATAATATTTTCATTGCAGTGTTAATATAAGCTTACTTGTGACTAATAAATAAACTTTAATGAATACATTTTTAGTGTTCAAGTCACAGCTAGGGTGCAGAGAAAGATCAGCTTAAAATTTGATTTATTATTGTCACGTGTATTGGGATACAGTGAAAAGTATTGTTTCTTGCACACTATACAGACAGAAACATCTATATAGCGTTCATAGAATACATAGGGGAGAAGGAAAGGAGAGGGTGCAGAATGTAGTGTTATAGTCGCAGCTAGGGTGTAGAGAAAGATCAACTTAATGTAAGGTAGATCCATTCAAAAGTCTGATGATAGCAAGGAAGAAGCTGTCTTTGAGTCAATTGGTACATGACCTCAGACTTTTGTGTCTTTTTCCCAACGGAAGAAGGTGGAAGAGAGAATGTATTGGGTTCATGGGGTCCTTGATTATGCCGGCTGCTTTTCCCAAGGCAGCTGGAAGTGTAGACAGAGTCAATGGATGGGAGGCTGGTTTGTGTGATGGACTGGGCTGCATTCACAATCTTTTGTAGTTTCTTGTGTTCTTGGGCAGAGTAGGAATTTATTTTACTTAGAGTTTATTTAGAGTTACAAGTAGGCTTACAATAATATCGCAATGAAGCTACTATGAAATTCCCCTAGTCGCCACACTCTGGCGCCTGTTCAGGTACACTGAGGGAGAATTTAGTACGGCCAACATAAAGTTTATTAGTGGTTAGCATTGCTGCCTCATGCACCCAGGGACCTGGGATCGATTCTGGCCTTGGGTCACAGCTAGTGTTAAATGGGCGAGAACTGCATGTCCTAGCGGTGCCGTGAGTGTGTGACCGAACCCTAGGAGGACACTGGATGAGCAGGCTGTATTGTGGCCTGTACTCTGCCTGTGTTGGGGCCAACGTGGAGGGAGGGAAAGTGGAGCCGGCTCTGGTGGTAACAAACGCAACGCCCCCCCCCCCCCCCCCCCCCCCCCCACCCCCCTAGCAAAGGGCCCCGACCCCCCCTCTCGGGAGGCGAATGGGAGACCGAGGGGCTCGTTGACTGATGAGTGTGTTGTCCCGTTTGCTTGTCTGGCAGCTAAGGAAGGAGTGCACGCTTGCGGAGCTGATGGAGAGCGAGGCAGAGATGGTGAAGCACATTCGCGCCCTCGACAGTGACATGCAGACCCTGGTCTACGAAAACTACAACAAGTTCATATCAGCCACAGGTAAACAGAGAAACTAGAAGCAGCAAGAGGCCATTCAGCCCTTCCGCCATTAGAATAGGACACTACAGTGCAGAAGGAGGCTATTCGCCTTCCAGTCTGCTGCACCATTGATTTTGATAATGGCAGATTCATAGAATCATAAAATTTAATGTCTAATTTTTGGACACTAAGGGACAACTTAGCATTGCCAATCCCCCTAACCTGCACATCTTTGGACACTAAGAGACAATTTAGCAAGGCCAATCCACCTAACCTACACATCTTTGGACACTAAGTGGCAATTCAGCATGGCCAATCCACCTAGTGTGCACATATTTTGGACACTAAGGGCCAACCCATGCAACCTACACATCTTTGGACTGTGGGAGGAAACCGGAGCACCTGGAGGAAACCATGCAGACACAGAGAGAATGTGCTAACTCTGCACAGGCAGTGACCCAAGCTGGGAATCGAACCCAGGTCCCTGGCGCCGTGAGGCAGCAGTGCTGACCCACTGTGCACCCATTGGCTTTGCCTCTCCTGATGATCTCATGCAGTGCCCCTTGCTCACCCTGCAGGATTCCCGATCATGTCCTGACTGCCCAGCCCTGCTCTCGGCCTGTTGCACAGAGAGAAAGAGAGAGAAAGAGACTGTTTGCTCAGTGACTGCAATCTCCATCTCTCTCACTCATAGAAATAGGAGAAGGAGGAGGCGGCCATTCATCCCTTCCAGCCCTGCTCCACCATTCATTATGATCGTGGCTGATCATCATATTCAATATCCTGACTCCCACCCTTTCCCCCGTATCCCTCGATCCCTTTAACCCCAAGAGCAATATCTAATCGCACAACGTGATTTCGAAATACTCCATTAGTGCCCAAAGATATGCAGGTTAGGCGGATTGACCATGCTAAATTGCCCCTTACTGTCCAAAGATATGCAGGTTAGGGTGGACTGACCATGCTAAATTGCCCCTTAGTGTCCAAAGATGTGCAGGTTAGGTGGATTGGCCGTGCTAAATTCTCCGTTAGTGTCCAAAGGTGTGCAGGTTAGGTGGATTGGCCATGCTAAATTGCCCCTTAGTGTCCAAATATGTGCAGGTTAGGGGGATTGGCCATGCTAAATTCTCCCTTAGTATCCAAAGATGTGCAGGTTGGGGGGATTGGCCATGCTAAATTGTCCCTTAGTGTCCAAAGATGTACGGGTTAGGTGGATTGGCCATGCTAAATTGCCCCTAGTGTCGGGGGATTAGCAGGGTAAATGTTTGGGGTTACGGGAATAGAGCCTGGGCAGGATTGTGGTCAGTACAGATAAAAAATGGCCTCTTTCTGTGCTGTAAGGGTTCTTTGACTTAGAATCTCCTCATATGACAGACCTGCCTTCCCAGGAATCGGCCTGATAAACCTTCGCTGCATCCCCTCTGTAGAAAGGACATCCCTACTCAGATAAGAAGACCAAAACTGCACACAATACTCCAGGTGTGGCCTCACCTGTACGATTGCAGTAAAACATCCCTATCCCTATACTCCCGGTCCCCTTTGACTTGCTATTTTGGCTACCAAAGCGGATTAAAAAAATGCTCACGTTTATCCACGTTAAGGTGTGATCGCTATGTTGTCTCTCCAGACACCATCAGGAAGATGAAGAATGACTTCAAGAAGATGGAGGACGAGATGGATTGTCTGGCGACCAATATGGCGGCCATCACGGAATTCAGCGCCCGCATCAGCAACACCCTCCAGGACCAGCATCAGCAGATCACCAAGCTCTCGGGTGGGCAGCACTGCTGGGTGGGGGTAAAGGGGGTGGGGGGGGGGGGGGGGTGGTGGTTCTCGTCTGTCATGGGGACCACTCAATTCTGTGTTCCCTTTTCGTTTTGTAATATCTGGTCACCCAAGTCACTGGAGGAGACCATTCTGCCTGCTGTGTTTATGACACTGATACACACACACGCGCACACACACACCCTCCCCCTGTCCCCTCTGTGTAGTCTGGACAAGTTCATAGAGGTTTACAGCAGGGAAACAGGCCCTTCGGCCCAACTTGTCCATGCCGCCCTTTTTCTTTAAAACCCCTAAGCTAATCCCAATTGCCCGCATTTGGCCCATATCCCTCTATACCCATTGTACCCATGGAACTGTCTTAAAAGATAAAATTGTACCCGATTCTACGACTACCTCTGGCAGCTCGTTCCAGACACTCACCACCCTGTGTGTGAAAAAATTGCCCCTCTGGACAATTTTGTATCTCTCCCCTCTCACCTTAAACCTGCGCCCTCTAGTTTTAGACTCCCCTACCTTTGGGGAAAAGATATTGCCTATCAAGCTGATCTGTGCCCCTCATTATTTTATAGATCTCTATAAGATCACCCCTCAGCTGCCTACACTCCAGAGAAAAAAGTCCCAGTCTGTCCAGGATCTCCATATAACTCAATCCATCAAGTCCTGGTAGCATCCTAGTAAATCTTTTATGTACGCTTTCGAGTTTAATAATATCCTTTCTATAATAGGGTGACCAGAACTGTACACAGTATTCCAAGTGTGGCCTTACCAATGTCTTGTACAACTTCAACAAGACGTTCCAACTCCTGTATTCAATGTTCTGACCGATGAAATCAAGCATGCCGAATATCTTCTTCACCACTCTGTCCACCTGTGACTCCACTTTCAAGGAACTATGAACCTGTACCCCTAGATCGCTTTGTTCTGTAACCCTCCCCAACACCCTACCATTACAACGCCCGCCCCACACACCCCGGAAGTTCTCTTTTTGACCTTCTTCCATCGGGAAAAAGATGTGAAGTCTGAGGTCATGTACCGACCGACTCAAGAACAGCTTCTTCCCTGCTGCTGTCAGACTTTTGAATGGACCTACCTCGCATTAAGCTGATCTTTCTCTGCACCCTCGCTGTGACTGTAACACTACATTCTGCACCCTCTCCTTTCCTTCTCTACGAACAGTATGCTTTGTCTGTATAGTGCACAAGAAACAATACTTTTCACTGTATCCCGATACATGTGACAATAATAAATCAAATCAAGAGTAAGGCCACTCGTCCCCCCCAGCTTGTTCTCTAGTTCAATAAGATCATGGCTGATCTGGTTGTAACCTCAACCCCACATTCCCTGCCTCTCTCTCTCTCACACACATGCGTGGGTGCTCATACACACGTTCTCTTGCACACATGCTCTCTCTGTTGCACGTGCACACCCTCTCACGCGCACGCACACACACACCCTCACTCACACGCATGCACACACACACCCTCACTCACACACGCAGTGGATTTGCATGCCAGTGGGTGGGATGGTGTAATGCGTCTGACTCACCCCAGCATAGATGCAAAGAGCTGAATGGTCTCCTGGGTTATGCCAGTTCCAGTGTGCCCTTCTCACTTGCACCGTTCGTGTGTGTTTTCAGGGGTGCACACCCTGCTGCGAAAACTCCAGTTCCTGTTCGAACTCCCGGCCCGGCTGAACAAGTGCATCGAGCTGGAGGCGTACGGGCAGGCGGTCCGCTATTACAGCAAGGCTCGCTCGGTGCTGCATCAGTACCAGCACATGCCGTCCTTCCAGGGCATCCAGAACGACTGCCAGAAGATCATGTCCGACTTGGCCCAGAAACTCCGGGAGAAGTTCAGGTATGAACAACGATCATCTAAGTGCAATGATCAGAAAGGAGCAAAGATGTGTAGGTTAGGTGGATTGGCCATGCTAAATTGTCCCTTAGTGTCCAAAGATGTGCAGGTTAGGTGGATTGGCCATGCTAAATTGCCCCTTAGTGTCCAAAGATGTGCAGGTTAGGTGGATTGGCCATGCTAAATTGCCCTTAGTGTCCAAAGATGTGTAGGTTAGGGGGATTGGCTGTGCTAAATTGCCCCTTAGTGTCCAAAGATGTGCAGGTTAGGTGGATTGGCCGTGCTAAATTGCCCCTTAGTGTCCAAAGATGTGCAGGTTAGGTGGATTGGCCATGCTAAATTGTCCTTAGTGTCCAAAGATGTGTAGGTTAGGGGGATTGGCCGTGCTAAATTGCCCCTTAGTGTCCAAAGATGTGTAGGTTAGGTGGATTGGCCATGCTAAATTGCCCCTTAGTGTCCAAAGATGTGCAGGTTAGGTGGATTGGCCATGCTAAATTGCCCCTTAGTGTCCAAAGATGTGTAGGTTAGGTGGATTGGCCATGCTAAATTGCCCCTTAGTGTCCAAAGATGTGCAGGTTAGGTGGATTGGCCATGCTAAATTGTCCCTTAGTGTCCAAAGATGTGCAGGTTAGGTGGATTGGCCATGCTAAATTGCCCCTTAGTGTCCAAAGATGTGTAGGTTAGGTGGATTGGCCATGCTAAATTGCCCTTAGTGTCCGAAGATGTGCAGGTTAGGGTGGATTGGCCATGCTAAATTGTCCCTTAGTGTCCAAAGATGTGTAGGTTAGGTGGATTGGCCATGCCAAATTGTCCCTTAGTGTCAGATGGATTAGCAGGATAAATATGTGGGATTATGGGGATAGGCTGGGATGGGCCTAATGGCCTCTTCCTGCACTGTAGGGATTCTGTGACTGTGCACAGACAGTGACTGATGGCTGGGGATCGAATCCGGGTCCCTGGCGCTGTGAGGCTGCAGTGCTAACCCCCTGTGCCACCTGAATCGGCCGTGCTAAATTGCCCCTTAGTGTCCAAAGATGTGAGAATTAGTTGGCCACTCTGCCCGTCGAGCCCCGCACTGGCCCTTTCGAAGAGCAGCCACACGGTCACTCCCGCTCTTTCTGCTGGGTCCCTCCTGCTCGCCTGACCAGCTCCCTTGCGAATGTTGCGGTGTAACCTTCACCTCTGGGGTGCCGAGGGCCGGGAAATCTGTTGACCGGGGTGTGTTCTTGGCGCAGGGACGCGGGATCGAGTGCCAAGGACCTGGCCCGGTGTGTGGAGCTCCTGTTGCAGCTGGAGGAGCCGGCGGAGGAGCTGTGCGACGAGTTCCTGGCCCACGCCGAGGCCCGACTGCTGGAGGACCTGTCGGCGCTGGAGGCCGAGATGGGGGCCCCGGGGTCCGAGCCCCTCTCCGACATCCTGGACTTCACCGACAAGGGCTGCAACTGTTTCATCGGCGACACCTGCCTGGTCATCGCCTCCTACCAGGACCTCTTCGTCCACCGGCCGGCCGCCCGGGGCCGCGACGTGGCGCAGATGGCCAGCGCCAAGCTGGTGGCGTTCGTCGACCGGCTGATGGGCCGCTACTTCACCCTGGTGGAGCGGCGCATCCGGGCGGAGAAGGGGGTGGGCGACAACTCGCTGCTGGTGCGCGCCCTCGACCGCTTCCACCGGCGGCTGCAGGCCGTCATCAAGCTGCTGCCCGCCTCCAGCATCGGCGCCGAGGGCACAGAGATGGTGGTGCGGGCCGCCCGCGAGCGCATCCGCCAGTACCTGCAGGCGCTGCAGAGCTTCTACGCCGACTGCCTGACCGACGTGCGCCAGTCGCTGGCCGCCCCCCGCCTGCTGGGCAAGGACAGCGCCAACCTGGCCGAACTCCTGGGCACCATCTCCGCCTCCATTCTCAACCAGATCAAATCGGTGCTGGCCTACGTGCACCTGTTCACTGCCAAGGATATCACCTTCTCCAACAAACCTTACTTCAAGGTGACTGAGACCCCCCCCCCCGCCGACTGGGATCGGTTCCATTCTCAATCCTTGTCTCTCTATCTGGTTTGATTTATTGTTGTCGCTTTTCTCTATCAGTTCACGGGGCATTATGGTGGCACAGTGGTTGGCACTGCTGCCTCACAGCGCCAAGGAGGCAGAGGTGCTCACCATTGTGCCTCCGTGTCTACGTGGGTTTCCTCCAGGTACCCCGGTTTCCTCCCACACTCCAAAGATGTGCAGGTTAGGTGGATTGGCCATGCTAAATTGCCCTTTAGTGTCCAAAGATGTGTAGGTTAACTGGATTGGCCATGCTAAATTGCCCCTTAGTGTCCAAAGATGTGTAGGTTAGGTGGATTAGCCATGCTAAGTTGCCCCTTAGTGTCCAAAGATGTGGAGGTTAGGTGGATTGGCCATGCTAAGTTGCCCCTTAGTGTCCAAAAATATGTAGGTTAGGTGGATTGGCCATGCTAAGTTGCCCCTTAGTGTCCAAAGATGTGTAGGTTAACTGGATTGACCATGCTAAGTTGCCCCTTAGTGTCCAAAGATGTGTAGGTTAGGTGGATTGGCCATGCTAAGTTGCCCCTTAGTGTCCAAAGATGTGTAGGTTAACTGGATTGACCATGCTAAGTTGCCCCTTAGTGTCCAAAGATGTGTAGGTTAGGTGGATTGGCCATGCTAAATTGCCCCTTAGTGTCCAAAGATGTGTAGGTTAGGTGGATTGGCCATGCTAAATTGCCCCTTAGTGTCCAAAGATGTGTAGGTTAGGTGGATTGGCCATGCTAAATTGCCCCTTAGTGTCCAAAGATGTGCAGGTTAGGTGGATTGGCCATGCTAAATTGCCCCTTAGTGTCCAAAAATGTGTAGATTAACTGGATTGGCCATGCTAAATTGCCCCTTAGTGTCCAAAGATGTAAAGGTTAGGTGGATTGGCCATGCTAAATTGCCCCTTAGTGTCCAAAGATGTGTAGGTTAGGTGGATTGGCCATGCTAAATTGCCCCTTAGTGTCCAAAGATGTGGAGGTTAGCTGGATTGGCCATGCTAAATTGCCCCTTAGTGTCCAAAGATGTGGAGGGTAGCTGGATTGGCCATGCTAAATTGCTCCTTATTCTCAGAAGAATTAGCAGTGTCCATATCTGGGATTAAAAGGATAGGATCTGGGTAGGGTTGTTGTCAGCGCAGACTCGATGGGTCGAATGAGCTCATTTTGCACTATAGTGCTCTATAATTCTATGACCTGGGCATTGCTGGCTTATCATTGAATCCTCACAGTGTAGAAGAAGGCCATTCGGCCCATCAAGTCAGCACCCACAACAGCCGCACCCAGGCTGAATCCCCATAATCCGGTGTATTTACCCTGGCAGTAAGGGGCAATTTAGCACGGCCAATCTGCCTAAGCCGCACATCTTTGCGGTGCGAGAGGAAACCGCAGCACTGGGGAAAACCCACGCAGAAACGGAAAGAATGTGCAGACTCCACGCAGACAGTGACCCAGCTGGGAATCGAACCTGGGTCCCGTGAACTGAGAGATATTTTGCATCTATCTGAAAGAGGCGGGTTCTGCCTCCACTGACATCCCACCCAAAACACGACATCTCCGGCAATGTAGCCGCCTGCTCGTTACTGGGAGATCCGTGCTGGATCAGGGGTTCAGATCTCTGGGAGCGGGACCTGAACCCCCCAACCTTCTGATTGGAGTTGGGAGGGTGGAGGAGAGAGGATAGTGTGAGCTAGTGGGACTCGAACTCCCAATCTCTGACTGAAGTCGGGGTGGGGGGGAGAGAGGATAGTGCACGCTAACTGTACTCGAACCCTCAATCTCTGACTGGAGTCGGGGAAGGAGAGAGGATAGTGCACGCTAACTGGACTCGAACCCCCAATCTCTGACTGGAGTCGGGGAGGGAGAGAGGATAGTGCGCGCTAACTGGACTGGAATCCCAATCTCTGACTGGAGTCGGGGAAGGAGAGAGGATAGTGCGCACTAGTGGGACTCGAACCCCCAATCTCTGATTGGAGTGGGAGAAGATAGTGTGCACGAGCAAACCCCCCAATCTTACAGCTTCCTCTCTGCTGACCCGCTCCCTCTCTGCCTCCGCAGGGCGAGTTCTGCAGCCAGGGCGTCCGTGAGGGGCTGATCGTCAGTTTCATCAAATATATCTGCCACACGGCACGCCAGTTCTGTGAGACGGCGGGCGAGAAAGGTGCCACGCCCCCCGGCCTGCTCCTGCTGCTGTCCCGTCTGTGCCTCGACTATGAGACGTCCACAATCAGCTATATTCTGACCTTGACGGACGAGCAGTTCCTGGGCCAGGTGAGTGACCTCCCCCCCCCCCTCCCTCTCTGCCCCCTTCGTACTTTCAGCACAGCAGTGCGAAACAGTAGGCTGCGCTGCGTCTTGACGCTTGGCTTTCGATATTTGTGGGAAGGCTGAGGAAGGGGGGGATTGGGGGGATAACACGGTGTCAGCTGCAGGAAAGGAAGATTAAAGTAAAGGTCGATCAGTACTCGATCAGTAAATATGACACAAAGGTTGGTGGAATTTACTCTTGGCAGTGCAGAGGAGCAGAAGGACCTTGGGGTCTGGGTCCATAGGACTCTTAAATCGGCCTCGCAGGTGGAGGAGGTGGTCAAGAAGGCGTGTGGTGCACTGGCCTTCATTAATCGAGGGATTGAGTTTAGGAGTCGGGAGGTAATGCTGCAACTTTATAAGACCCTGGTCAGACCCCACTTGGAGTACTGTGCTCAGTTCTGGTCTCCTCACTACAAGAAGGATGTGGAAGCTATTGAGAGGGTGCAGAGGAGATTTACAAGGATGTTGCCTGGATCGGGAGGCATGCCTTATGAGGATAGGTTGAGGGAGCTCGGTCTTTTCTCCCTGGAGAGACGGAGGTTGAGAGGCGACCTGATAGAGGTTTATAAGGTGTTGAGAGGTAATAGATAGGGTGGATTCTCAGAGGCTATTTCCCAGGGCTGGAATGGTCGCTACGAGAGGGACACAGGTTTAAGGTGCTGGGGAGCAGGTACAGAGGAGATGTCAGGGGTAAGTTTTTCACTGAGGGTGGTGAGTGAGCGGAATCGGCTGCCGTCGGTGGTGGTAGAGGTGAACTCGTTGGGGTCTTTTAAGAGATTTCTGGATGAGTACATGGGATTTAATGGGATTGAGGGTTATAGATAGGCCTGGCAGGTAGGGATATGATCAGTGCAACTTGTGGGCCGAAGGGCCTGTTTGTGCTGTAGTGTTCTATAAATTGCGGATAATGATGAGGACCATTGGAGGATACAGCAGGATATAGATCGGTGGGAGACTTGGGCGGAGGGGTGGCAGATGGAGTTTAATCTGGACAAATGTGAGGTAATGCATTTTGGAAGGTCTAATACAGACAGGAAATATACAGTAAGTAGCAGAACCCTTAGGAGTATTGATAGGCAGAGGGATCTGGGTGTACAGGTACACAGGTCACTGAAAGTGGCAATGCACGTGGAGAAGGTGGTCAAGAAGGCACATGGCATGCTTGCCTTCATTGGCTAGGGCATTGAGTTTAAAAATTGGCAAGTCATGTTGCAGCTTTATAGAACCTTAATCAGGCCGCACTTGGAATGTCGTGTTCAATTCTGGTCGCCACTCTCCCAGAAGGATGTGGAGGCTTTGGAGAGGGTTCAGAAAAGATTTATCAGGATGTTGCCCTGGTATGGAGGGCATTAGCTATGAGGAGAGGTTGGAGAAACTTGGTTTGTTCTCAATGGAAGGACGGAGGTTGAGGGGCGACCTGATAGAGGTCTACAAGATGATGAGGGACAGAGTGGATAGTCAGAAGCTTTCTCCCCCAGGGTGGAAGAGTCAATTACGCGGGGGGGCACAGGTTTAAGGTGCGAGGGGCAAGGTTTAAAGGAGATGTACGAGGCAGATTTTTTTACACAAGGGGTGGTGGGTGCCTGGAACTCGCTGCCGGGGGAGGGAGTGGAAGTGGATTAGGTAGTGGAAGAGTTTTAAGAGGCATCTGGACAAATCCATGAATAGGATGGGAATAGAGGGATATGGTCCCTGGAAGTGTAGGGGGTTTTAGTTAAGTCGGGCAGCATGGTCAGCGCAGGCTTGGAGGGGCCGAAGGGCCTGTTCCTGTGCTGTAATTTTCTTTGTTCTTTTAAAAGTTTATTTATTAGTGTCGCAAGTAGGCTTGCATTAACACTGCAATGAAGTTACTGTGAAAATCCCCCTAGTCGCCACATTCCTGTTCGGGTTACACCGAGGGAGAATTTAGCACCTAACCAGCATGTCTTTCGGACTGTGGGAGGAAACCGGAGCACCCGGAGGAAGCCAGCTTTACTCTGTATCTAACCCCGTGCTGTACCTGTCCTGGGAGTGTTTGATGGGGGGGACTGTGTAGAGGGAGCTTTACTCTGTATCTAACCCCGTGCTGTACCTGTCCTGGGAGTGTTTGATGGGGGGACAGTGTAGAGGGAGCTTTACTCTGTATCTAACCCCGTGCTGTACCTGTCCTGGGAGTGTTTGATGGGGGGACAGTGTAGAGGGAGCTTTACTCTGTATCTAACCCCGTGCTGTCCCTGTCCTGGGAGTGTTTGATGGGGGACAGTGTAGAGGGAGCTTTACTCTGTATCTAACCCCGTGCTGTACCTGTCCTGGGAGTGTTTGATGGGGACAGTGTAGAGGGAGCTTTACTCTCTATCTAACCCCGTGCTGTACCTGTCCTGGGAGTGTTTGATGGGGGGGACAGTGTAGAGGGAGTTTTACTCTGTATCTAACCCTGTGCTGTACCTGTCCTGGGAGTGTTTGATGGGGGGGACAGTGTAGAGGGAGCTTTACTCTGTATCTAACCCTGTGCTGTACCTGTCCTGGGAGTGTTTGATGGGGGGGACAGTGTAAGGGAGCTTTACTCTGTATCTAACCCTGTGCTGTACCTGTCCTGGGAGTGTTTGATGGGGGGGACAGTGTAGAGGGAGCTTTACTCTATATCTAACCCCGTGCTGTACCTGTACCAGGACCACTCCCCGGTGACATTGGTGACCGTGCTGTGTGCGGAAGCCCGGGAGGCTGCGCAGAAGTTGCTGAATCACTACGTGAAGGTGCAGGGCCTGAATGTGTCTCAGATGCTGCGTAAGAGCGTGGAGACCCGGGACTGGATCAACACCATTGAACCACGCAATGTGCGAGCTGTGATGAAGAGGGTGGTGGAGGACATTACCTCCATTGATGTGCAGGTAAGGAGGCGCCAAATCAGACACACTAATCAGGAGCAGGGCTAAGACCACTCGGCCCCTCCAGCATGCTGTCCCATTCATTAAAGATCGAGGCCGTCCTGATTGTAACCGCAACCCCACATTCCCATTTCTTTATTAGTGTCCCAAGTATCACACTGCAGTGAAGTTACTGCGAAAATTCCCCTAGTCCTGTTCGGGTTACACTGAGGGAGAACTTAGCACCCAACCAGCACGTCTTTCGGACTGCGGGAGGAAACCGGAGCACCCGGAGGAAACCCACGCAGACACGGGGAGAACGTGCACTCTCCACGTGGACAGTGACCCGAGCCAGGAATTGAACCCGGGTCCCTGTGAGTGCCAACCCACTGTACCTACCGTGTCGTTGTTGTCGTTTCTCTCCTCCTCCTCCTCCTCCCCCCCCCCCCCCCCCCCCCACCCCACCCCCCCCCCACCCTCCCCCACCCCGAGCAAATTAAAAAGTTAACCTCTGTCCCTCTATCCCAGGGGCCCAGATTTGGTTGTGGGATCTGTGTTTGTGTTGTCCTGGATAAGACACAGCACAAACGGGGATGGGGGGGGGTAGTAAAATGTCAGAGTAAAGTTTATTTATTAATGTCGCAAGTAGGCTTACATTAACACTGCAGTGAAGTTACTGTGAGAATCCCCTAGTCGCCACACCCTTGCTCAGGTTACACCGAGGGAGAACTTAGCACCCTAACCAGCACGTCTTTCGGACTGTGGGAGGAAACCGGAGCACCCGGAGGAAACCCACGCAGACACGGGGAGAACGTGCAGACTCCACACAGGCAGTGACCTAAGCTGCGAATCGAACCCGGGTCCCCGGCGCTGTGAGGCAGCTGTGCTGACCCACTGTGTCACCCGTGCCAGCCCTAGATGCGGGAAGAGTGTTCCTTTGCCAGTTGTTGGGGAACTCGAGGGTCACAGAATACGAGATAAACCACCCAAGACTTGAGATGGGGAAGAACTTCTTCACTTCTAGTTGTGAAACCTGTGGAATTCTCGACCACAGAAAGCTGTTGGGGCCAGTTTGTAGATGTGTTCAAAAGGGAGCTGGACGTGGCCCTTGAGGCTAAAGGGATCAAGAGGGGATGGAGAGAAAACGGGAGTGGGGTACCGAAAGTGCATGATCAGCTATTAGTCAGACCGCAGTTGGAATATGGTGTTCAATTCTGGTTTTGCCACATTACCAGAAGGATGTGGAGGCTTTGGAGAGGGTTACAGAAAAGATTTACCAGGATGTTTGCCCTGGTACTGGAGGGGTATTAGCTATGAGGAGAGGTTGGAGAAACTTGGTTTGTTCTCACTGGAACGATGGAGGTTGAGGGGGAGACCTGATAGAAGTCCACAAGATTATGAGGGGCATGGACAGAGTGGATAGTCAGAAGCTTTTTCTCCCAGGGTGGAAGAGTTAAGTACTAGGGGGGCACAGGTTTAAGGTGTGAGGGGCAAGGTTTAAAGGAGATGTAGGAGGCAAGTTTTTTACACAGAGGGTGGTGGGTGCCTGGAACTCGCTGCCGGGGGAGGGAGTGGAAGCTGATACGTTCAATGCTTAAGTTTATTTATTAGTGTCACAAGTAGGCTTACATTAACACTGCGATGAAGTTACTGTGAAAATCCCCTAGTCGCCACACTCTGGCGCCTTTCCGGAGGGAGAATTTAGCATGGGGTTTTATTTCAGTCGGGGCAGCATGGTCAGAGCAGGCTCGGAGGGCCGAAGGGCCTGTTCCTGTGCTGTAATGTTCTTTGAATGGTGGAGCAAGCTCGAAGGGAAGAACGGCCCTACTCCTGTACCGACTGTCTGTGTTTCTCCGAGTCTGGGGAAAGGATTGACAGAGGGACGTGGAAGGGATTTGGGGATGCTTCCCAGTGAAGGAGTCAGTCTCGGCATGGGAGTTGAGGGGGAACGGGTGGGATGAAATGAAGCACTGAGCCCCGCAGCTCTCCACTCATTTTCCTTTGCTTCTGTGTCCTCTGCAGGTTGGCCTGCTGTACGAGGAAGGTGTGAGGAAGGCGCACAGCAGTGACTCGAGCAAGCGGACCTTCTCGGTGTACAGCAGCTCACGGCAGCAGGCACGCTATGCACCGAGCTACACCCCCAGGTAACGGGGGTGGCGAGGAGAGAGGAAGGGAGATCACTTGTATCTGCTTGTCTGTAACTCACTGAAGGTTAGCATGCAGCTGCAGCAAGCCATGATGCAACTGTACACAACTCTGGTGCGGCCACACTTGGAGTTTTGTGTGCAGTTCTGGTCCCCACATTACAGGAAGGATGTAGAGGCTTTGGAGAGGGTGCAGAGGAGGTTTACCAGGATGTTGCCTGGTTTGGAGGGGAGATCCTATGAGGAGAGACTGAGGGATTTGGGGTTGTTTTCGCTGGAAAGAAGGCGGCTAAGAGGGGATCTCATTGAAACATATAAGATGATTAGAGGTTTAGACAGGGTAGATAGTAATAGCCTTTTTCCTAGGATGGAGAAAGCTAGCACGAGGGGGCATGGCTTTAAATTAAGGGGGGGTAGTTATAGGACAGAAGTCAGGGGTAGGTTCTTTACCCAGAGGGTGGTGAGGGATTGGAATGCCCTGCCAGCTGCAGTTGTAAATGCACCTAGTTTGGGAGCGTTTAAGAGATCTGTGGATAGGTTTATGGACGAAAAGGGATTGGTTTAGGCTAGTGGGTCATTGTTTTGTAACTGGTCGGCGCAACATCGTGGGCCGAAGGGCCTGTTCTGCGCTGTAATGTTCTAAGTTCTAAGTCGTAGTGGACATGCCAAATTTCCTTAGTCTCCTGAGAAAGTAGAGGCGTTGGTGGGACTTAAACGTTGCTGTGGCTCTAGGAGTCACATATAGGCCAGACTGGGGTAAGGACGGCAGATTTCCTTCCCTAAAGGGAACCGGATGGGTTTTTCCCCACAATGGGGTCATCAGTAGATTCTTAATCCCAGATATTTTTTATTGAATTCAAATTCCACCGTCTGCCAAGGCGGGATTCGAACCCGGGTCCCCCAGAACGTTAGCTGATTAATAATCCAGTGATAATAATACCACTAGGCCATCTCCTCTTGCTCCTAGTTGAGCCCTTGGTGCCTTCCCCAGAACTTACACGGAACATCCCACTGGTTCGGCAGAACCAACGGGATGAATGAGTACACTATCAAGGGCAGGAGTCTTAGTAGCGTTGAAGAGCAGTAGGATCTCGGGGTCCGGGTCCACAGGACTCTTAAATCGGCCTCGCAGGTGGAGGAGGTGGTCAAGAAGGCGTATGGTGTACTGGCCTTCATTAATCGAGGGATTGAGTTTAGGAGTCGGGAGGTAATGCTGCAACTTTACAGGACCCTCGTCAGGCCTCATTTGGAGTACTGTGTGCAGTTCTGGTCGCCTCACTATAGGAAAGACGTAGAAGCTATTGAAAGAGTGCAGAGGAGATTTACAAGGATGTTGCCTGGACTGGGAGGCATGCCTTATGAAGATAGGTTGAGGGAGCTGGGACTCTTTTCCCTAGAGAGGCGAAGGTTGAGAGGCAACCTGATAGAAGTTTATAAAATGTTGAGAGGAATAGATAGGGTGGACTCTCAGAGGCTATTTCCTTGAAATGGTCGCTACGAGAGGACACAGATTTAAGGTGCGGGGAGGGAAGTACAGAGGTGATGTTAGGGGTAAGTTTTTCACTCAGAAGGTGGTGAGTGAATGGAATCGGCTGCCGTCGTCGGTGGTGGAGGCGAACTCGCTGGGGTCTTTTAAAAGACTTCTGGATGAGTATATGGGGTTGAATGGGATTGGGGGTTATAGATAGGTCTATAGATTGGTGGGGTTGATGTGATCGGCGCAACTCGAGGGCCGAAGGGCCTGTTTGTGCTGTAATGTTCTATGTTCTATGTTCTAAACACTAGTCAGAGATTTTACCCCCTTCACTTGCATTTACCACAAATAGTTAAGCTTTCGTTAACTCCTCTTCTTCCTGCAGTGCTCCGATAGACACCAACCTCCTGAGTAACATTCAGAAACTCTTCTCCGAACGCATAGACATCTTCAGCCCCGTGGAATTCAACAAGGTGAGTAGCCCCTTATTCAAACGAATGATTTAAAACAAAACTCTTGCGAGCGTGGTTGTGGACAGTAATTGATGAGAGTTTCTGGGCCTCTCTCTCTCTGTCTCTTTCTCCGCAGGTCTCCGTCCTGACGGGCATCATCAAGATCAGCCTGAAGACGTTCCTGGAGTGCGTGCGGCTGCGTTCCTTTGGCCGCTACGGGCTGCAGCAGATCCAGGTGGACTGCCAGTACCTGCAGCTCTACCTCTGGCGCTTTGTCTCCGACGAGAACCTGGTCCACTTCCTGCTGGACGAGATCGTGGGCAGCACCGCCCACCGCTGCCTGGACCCAGTCACCATGGAGCAGAGCGTCATCGAGGTCATCTGTGAGCGGGGCTGAGCGGCGGGCGAGGTGGGGGAGGGGGGAGAGTGACACACTCCCAGGGCACGGGAATGCTCGGATCGCCCTTTTGCGAGCGTCAGTTTGAGAACAGTCAGGGGTTTGAGTTGTTGCTGCACGCTCGCTTTCGTTCCCCCCTCGGGGTGGCACGCTGGTTAGCACTCAGAGTTCCAGGGACCCGGGTTCGATCCCTGGCTTGGGTCACTGTCTGTGTGGGGTCTGCAACCTCTCCCCCTTCTGCTTCCTCCAGGTGCTCTGGTTGCCCCTCTCAGCCCAAAAGTTGTGGGTTAGGTGGATTGGCCATGCTAAATTGCCCCTTAGTGTCCAAAGATGTGCGGGTTAGGTGGATTGGCCATGCTAAATTGCCCCTTAGTGTCCAAAGATGTGCAGGTTAGGTGGATTGGCCATGCTAAATTGCCCCTTAGGATCTGGAGATGTGTAGGTTAGGTGGATTGGCCATGCTAAATTGTCCCTCAGTGTACCCAAACAGGTGCTGGATTGTGGCGACCGCAGGATTCTCATAGTGGGGCTTCATTGCAATGTCAATGTGAGCCAACTTATAACACTAATAAATAAACTTCTTAAAAAAGACTTGAAGCTGCCTTAGCATTAGGGAGCGGGCCATTCGGCCCTCCGAGCCTGCGCTGCCCTTCGATATGAGTGCGGCAGCTGGGGGTCTACGGCAGCTCCACCTTCTCGCCCTGTTCCTCAGTGCCCACAAAGTCTGTCGACCTTGGCCTTCCTCTCTTGCTCCAGTGCCAGTCTCACCTTTTTTCACCCCTTTGTGCTCTCTGGGAATGTGTGCTGAGGCTCCCTGCGACTCCAGCCTCTTTGTAAATATGTTGGTGTGGTTTAAATTTGCAAATCTCTATCTGTATATTGTGTGTGTGGGGGGCGTGGGAGGGAAATAAAGCTGTGCCTTGCCAGCAGTGATCGTGGCAAATTTGTCTTGTTCAAGGGCTTCTCAGTGCTCACTCAGCTGTCTTTCTGTGCGCACTGTGGCAGAGCCAGTGCTGAGAGAGTGCCACACTGTCAGACGGTCAGTGCTGAAGGAGCACCGCACTGTCAGAGGGTCAGTGCTGAGGGAGCGCCGCACTGTCAGAGGGTCAGTGCTGAGGGAGTGCCGCACTGTCAGAGGGTCAGTGCTGAGGGAGCGCCGCACTGTCAGAGGGTCAGTGCTGAGGGAGTGCCGCACTGTCAGAGGGTCAGTGCTGAGGGAGCGCCGCACTGTCAGAGGGTCAGTGCTGAGGGAGTGCCGCACTGTCGGAGGGTCAGTGCTGAGAGAGTGCCACACTGTCAGAGGGTCAGTGCTGAAGGAGCACCGCACTGTCAGAGGGTCAGTGCTGAGGGAGCGCCGCACTGTAGGGGGTCAGTACTGAGGGAGTGCCGATCTGCTGTAATGGAAACATTACGGATAAGTTTCAAATGTTCCCAAATTCTCTGATCAGGTTGTGTGTGCGAGTTCTATTCTGGGTACCAGAGCACATCATTCCAGAGGGTGATGGTGACATAGTGATAATATCATTGGACTCGTAACCCAGTAGCCAGTTCATGCTGTGGGGACACGGATTCAAATTCCATCATGGTAATGGGTGGAATTAAAACTGAATGAATGAAGCTGTGATATAAATCTATTGCTGTATAGTACAGAGCTTGAATATTACCAAAAGAGGAAAGGTCTTGCCAAAGGTTTTTGTCCCACACTCATCAGGACAAACACAAGAACACCAAATTTCAAACAATCACAATTTACAAGTGCTGATTGGTTGGCAGTTTGACTCTGGCCGAGGCATTGCCATGACTCTGTTTACACTTCCCGCTGCCTCGGAAAAGCAGCCGGCATAATTGAAGACCCCACGCACCCCGGACATTCTCTCTTCCATCTTCTTCTGTTGGGGAAAAAGGTACAAAAGTCTGAGGTCCCGTACCGACCGACTCAAGAACAGCTTCTTCCCTGCTGCTGTCAGACTTTTGAATGGACCTACCTCGCATTAAGCTGATCTTTCTCTACACTCTCGCTATGGCTGTAACACTACATTCTGCACCCTCTCCTTTCCTTCTCCCCATGTACTCTATGAACAGTATGCTTTGTCTGTACAACGCATAAGAAACAATACCTTTCACTGTGTCCCAATACATGTGACAATAATAAATCAAATCAAGTATTAAGTTGATTTTTCTCTACACCCTCGCTGTGACTGTAACACTACATTCTGCACCCTCTCCTTTCCTTCTCTTCTATATACTCTATTAACCGTATGCTTTATAGCATGCAGGAAACAATACTTTTCACTGTACCCAAATACATGTGACAATAATAAATCAAATCAAATATTAAGCTGATCTTTCTCTACACCCTCGCTGTGACTAACACTACATCCTGCACCCTCTCCTTTCCTTCTCTACGAACGGTATGCTTCGTCTGTATAGCGCGCAAGAAACAATACTTTTCACTGTATACACGTGACAATAATAAATCAAATCAAATATTAAGTTGATTTTTCTCCACACCCTAACTGTGACTGTAACGCTACATTCTGCACCCTCTCATTTCCTTCTCTCCTATATACTCTATGAACAGTATGCTTTGTAGCGCGCAAGAAACAATACTTTTCACTGTCTCTGAATACGTGACAATAACAAATCAAATCAAATATTAAGTTGATCTTTCTCTACACCCTCGCTGTGACTGTAACACTACATTCTGCACCCTCTCATTTCCTTCTCTATGAATGGTATGCTTTGTATTAGCAGGCGAGAAACAATACTTTACAATATTGGACATATCAAATTTCCTTTGTGTATCAGCCACTCCAGACCCACAGTAATGTGGCTGACTCTGAACTGCTCTCTGAAAGCGGCTAACGCAAGCCATTCGGTTCACCGGCAGCTGAGGATGGGTGACGGACACGAGCCGTGCCGCTGTGGAAAGATTCTAATGGAGTTCACACTTAGCACAATCCGGAGCGCACTGGGAATACAGCACCATCGGAGCTTCCACCTTTCAGGTAAGGCGTCAAGTCCCAACTTCCCAGGCCGTAAAAGATCCCACTGCCACGAGTCAAAGCATCGGCAGAGCAGTTCCTCCCCGTATCCGAGCCAGCATTTATCCCTCCACCAACAAGGAAGGAAATGAGCTCTGGGAGCATATCGGCTGTCTCTCACTAGAATAGAGTTTCTACACTGCAGAAGGAGGCCATTCAGCCCATTGAGTCTGCACTGACCACAATCCCACCCAGGCCCTATCATAACTCCTCGCTTATCCCCCTGACACTAAGGGACAATTTAGCATGGCCAATCCACCTAACCTGCACATCTTTGGACACTAAGGGACAATTTAGCATGGCCAATCCACCTAACCTGCACATCTTTGGACACTAAGGGGCAATTTAGCATGGCCAATCCACCTAACCTGCACATCTTTGGAACACTAAGGGGCAATTTAGCATGGCCAATCCACCTAACCTGCACATCTTTGGACACTAAGGGACAATTTAGCATGGCCAATCCACCTAACCTGCACATCTTTGGACACTAAGGGGCAATTTAGCATGGCCAATCCACCTAACCTACACATCTTTGGACACTAAGGGACAATTTAGCATGGCCAAACCACCGTAACGTACACATCTTTAGACACTAAGGGGCAAGTTAGCATGGCCAATCCACCTAACCTGCACATCTTTGGACACTAAGGGGCAATTTAGCATGGCCAATCCACCTAACCTGCACATTTTTGGACACTAAGGGGCAATTTAGCATGGCCAATCCACCTAACCTGCACATCTTTGGACACTAAGGGGCAATTTAGCATGGCCAATCCACCTAACCTACACATCTTTGGACACTAAGGGGCAATTTAGCATGGCCAATCCACCTAACCTACACATCTTTGGACACTAAGGGACAATTTAGCATGGCCAATCCACCTAACCCGCACATCTTTGGACACTAAGGGGCAATTTAGCATGGCCATTCCACCTAACTATCTTTGGAGTGTGGTAGGAAACTGGAGCATCCAGAGGAAACCCAAACAGCGATGGAAGACCGGAATTGAACCTGGATGTGGAGATGCTGGCGTTGGATTGGGGTAAACACAGTAAGAAGTACCTTAACCTGATGAAGAAGCATAAGAACATAAGAAATAGGAGCAGGAGTAGGCCATCTGGCCGTTCGAGCTTGCGTTCCGTTTCAAGCAGCTTTCCGAAAGCCAGTGGCTTTAGCTACCAAATAAACGTGTTACACTTTAACCTGGTGTTGTGAGACTTCTTACTGTGTTGAACCCAGAAGCAGGGGGAAGGGGTATATCTGGGTGACCCTGTGGATGGGGGTGTATCTGGGAGACCCTGTGGTGGGGGAGTATATCTGGGAGATTCTGTTGGTGCAGGTATAGCTGGGAGGGGTGGGGTTATATTTGGTGTGGGTGGGGGTAGATTTGGGAGACCCTGTGGGTGGGGGAATATCTGGAGGGGAGGTGGGGGTATATTTGGGAGACCCTGTGGGTGGGGGTATATCTGGTAGACAGGGGTTTATCTGGGAGGGGGGGTGGGGGTAAATCTGGGAGGAAGGTGGGGGTACATTTTGGAGACCCTGTGGGTGGGGGTATATTTGGGTGACCCTGTGGGTGGGGGTATATCTGGGGGTTATATCTAGGAGGGGGGTGAGGGTATATGTGGAGGGGGGTATTTCTGGGAGGGGATGGGGTATATCTGGGGGGCTATATCTGGAGGGTGGGAGGTATATTTTGGGGGGGGGAGGGGGTATATCGGGGGGGATACCTGGGGGGTATATTTGGGAGGGGTAGGGGGTATATCTGTGGGGGGGTATGTCTGGGGGGTTATATCTTGGGGGGAGGGTATATGTGGGGGGAAGGGGGTATGTCTGGAGGGTATATCTTTGGGGGAGAGTGGGTATATCTGGAGGGGGTATGTCTGGGGGGGGTGGGGGTATATCTGGGGGGGGTAGGGTATATCTTGGGGGGAGGGTATATTTGGGGGGGTGGGGTGAATATCTGAGGTGGGTATATCTGGAGGGTGGGGGGGTGTATCTGGGAGGGGGTTATATCTTGGGGGGGGGTGGGGGGTATATCTGGGGTGGGTATATCTGTAGGGTGGGGGGGTGTATCTGGGAGGGTGTATATCTTGTGGGGGTATATTTGGGGGGTATATCTTGGGGGGGTATATTTGGGTGGGTGGGGGTTGTATCTGGGAGGGGGTATATCTTGTGGGGGTATATTTGGGGGGTATATCTTGGGGGGGTATATTTGGGTGGGTGGGGGGTATATCTTGGGGGTATATTTGGGACGTTTCAGGGACTGTATAATTTCAGGTGGGCGTGGCCTGGGCTACCAGCCCACTGATTGGCCGAGCAAGCACCGCCTCCCCTCTTCTGATTGAGTGGCCTGATACGTTCTGCTCGCTGCCCATTGGCCGGCCGCCTGTCACCTCTGTTGCGCCGGGGCTCTGATTGGCTGGCGTGGGGGCAGGAAATGGAACACTGGAGGGAGAGTGAAGAGGGACAAAGATCAGGAATGGGATAGAGGTAGGTCCCCTCTTACCCCCCTCTGTCCTTGAGAGAGGGGCGAGGTAGGTCCCCTCTTACCCCCCTCTGTCCCTGAGAGAGGGGCGAGGTAGGTCCCCTCTTACCCCCCTCTGTCCCTGAGAGAGGGGTGTGGTAGGTCCCCTCTTACCCCCCTCTGTCCCTGAGAGAGGGGCGAGGTAGGTCCCCTCTTACCCCCCTCTGTCCCTGAGAGAGGGGTGTGGTAGGTCCCCTCTTACCCCCTGTCCCTGAGAGAGGGGTGAGGTAGGTCCCCTCTTACCCCCCTCTGTCCTTGAGAGAGGGGCGAGGTAGGTCCCCTCTTACCCCCCTCTGTCCCTGAGAGAGGGGCGAGGTAGGTCCCCTCTTACCCCCCTCTGTCCCTGAGAGAGGGGCGAGGTAGGTCCCCTCTTACCCCCCTCTGTCCCTGTCCCTGAGAGAGGGGTGAGGTAGGTCCCCTCTTACCCCCCTCTGTCCCTGAGAGAGGGGGTGTGGTAGGTCCCCTCTTACCCCCCTCTGTCCCTGAGAGAGGGGCGAGGTAGGTCCCCTCTTACCCCCCTCTGTCCCTGAGAGAGGGGCGAGGTAGGTCCCCTCTTACCCCCCTCTGTCCCTGTCCCTGAGAGAGGGGCGAGGTAGGTCCCCTCTTACCCCCCCTCTGTCCCTGTCCCTGAGAGAGGGGTGAGGTAGGTCCCCTCTTACCCCCCTCTGTCCCTGAGAGAGGGGTGTGGTAGGTCCCATCTTACCCCCTGTCCCTGAGAGAGGGGTGTGGTAGGTCCCCTCTTACCCCCTGTCCCTGAGAGAGGGGTGAGGTAGGTTCCCTCTTACCCTCTGTCCCTGAGAGAGGATGAGGTAGGTTCCCTCTTACCCCCCCATGTCTCTGTCCCTGAGAGAGGAGCAAGGTAGGTCCCCTCTGTTCCTGAGAGAGGGGGGGGCAAGGCAGGTCCCCTCTCACCTTCTGTCCCTGGGCGAGGTAGGTCCCCTCTTACCCCCCACTCTGTCCCTGGGAGAGGGGGGGGGGTAACTCGCACATCTTTGGACTGTGGGAGGAAACCAGGGCACCCGGAGGAAACCCACGCAGACATGGGGAGAATGTGCGGACTCCACACCAGACAGTGACCCCCGAGCCGGGAATCGAACCCCGGGGTCCCTGGCGCCGTGAGGCAGCGGCACTAACCCACGGTGCCACCCTAGCTGCCCGAATGCCGAGTCTTGCCCCGTGCAGGAAAGGAAAATCGGGATGTTAAATTGTGACCAAAGTACGGTAAAAATTCCCCTCGCTCTTTCTGCAGGTGCCCCCTCCTGTACTCTCGCACGGCAAGTCTCCGTCGATAGCTGGCCGTGGAGGATGCCAGGCCAGGCTGTGGCACGGGAGTGGTGAACTCCGACCAGTGTGCGACCGACCCTGTCACCCGCCCTCCCCCAGCTCTGGGTACGAGGCGGGGGGGGTGGGGAACGAGAAATGGAGAACAAGTTCAAAACACCCCGGACCACCGTGATGGAGTTTGGGGGTCCTCTCGGTAAGATGAATGGAGAAATGGCAAATTGGTTCAAAGAGTCTGCTTTGTGGGAGAGAAGATGGGGATCGCCCTAGGCTTACCAGGATGGAGAATTTGGGTGCAGTTCTGGTCTCCTTTATCTGAACTAAAAATAAACCCTTCTGCCCTTACTCAGCCCCTCGATTCCCTCCCTATCCATGTCTCCATCCAGACGCCTCTTAAGTGCCTCCTTCCACCACCTCCTCTGGCAGCACGTTCCAGGCACCTACCACTCCCTGCGTTGAAAAACTCCCCCCACACATCACCCTTAAACTTTCCCCCCGCCCCCCCCGTGTAATTGACACTTCCACCATGGGGGAAAAAAGCCTCTGACTATCCACCCTCTCTACACCTCTCATCTATCGGGGTCTACTAAACAATCCCAGTTTCTCCAGCCTCTCCTCGTAGCCGCGAGACCAGGGCCAACATCCCGGTGAACTTTCTCTGCGCTCTCTCTCTCTCTCTCTCCAAAGCTTCCTCCTGGTGACCCAGAACTACACGCAGTGCTCCAAATGCGGCCGAACTGCATTTATCTACTTGATTTGCCAACTCTTGTGCACAATGTCCCAGTTGAGGAAGGCAAACATGCCTCCGTAACCACCTGTGTTGCTACTTTTTTAGGCCCTGTACGCCCAGATCCCTCTGCATGTTCATGTTCCTCAGGGTTCTGCCACTTGCAGTGTAATTCACACCTAACCCTAACCCTCCAAAATGCATCACCTCGCGTTTGTCCGGATTAAACTCCATCTGCTGTTTCTTTGCCCCATCTATCTATATCCTGTTGTTATCCCCTGACAATCTCCGGCACTATCTACTAATCAGACCCCTCCCCCCCCCCCCCACCGCCCAACATTGTCATAGAACAGTACAACACAGACCCTTCAGCCCTTCGAGGATGCCCAAACCAAACTAAAACCATACACACTTACAGAACCCTTTCATTCCCTTCCTATTTATTTATTAGTCTAGTTAGAACATAGAAGACGACAGCACAAACAGGCCCTTCGGCCCACAAGTTACGCCAACGATATCCCTACCTACCAGGCCTATCTACAACCCTCAATCCCATTAAAACCCATGTACTCACCCAGAAGTCTCTTAAAAGATCCCAGCGAGTTCGCCTCCACCACCACCGACGGCAGCCGATTCCACTCACCTCGCCACCCTCTGAGTGAAAAACTCACCCCTGACATCTCCTCTGTACCTGCTCCCCAGCACCTTAAACCTGTGTCCCTCTCGTAGCGACCATTCCAGCCCTGGGAAATAGCCTCTGAGAATCCACCCTATCTATACATAGAACATAGAACATTACAGCGCAGAACCTCTGGGTAAAGAACCTACCCCCGACATCCGTCCTATAACTACCACCCTTAATTTAAAGCCATGCCCCCTCGTGCTAGCTTTCTCCATCAGAGGAAAAAGGCTATTACTGTCCACCCTATCTAAACCTCTAATCATCTTATATGTTTCAATAAGATCCCCTCTTAGCCTCCTTCTTTCCAGCGAAAACAACCTCTCAACATCTTATAAATCTCTATCAGGTCACCTCTCATCCTCCGTCTCTCCAGGGAGAAGAGACCGAGCTCCCTCAACCTATCCTCATAAGGCATGCCTCCCAATCCAGGCAACATCCTTGTCAATCTCCTCTGCACCCTCTCAATAGCTTCCACATCCTTCCTGTAATGAGACCAGAACTGCTCACAGTACTCCAAGTGGGGTCTGACCAGGGTCTTATAAAGTTGCAGCATTACCTCCCGACTCCTAAACTCAATCCCTTGATTAATGAAGGCCAGTACACCATACGCCTTCTTGACCACATCCTCCACCTGTGAGGCCGATTTAAGAGTCCTGTGGACCCTGACCCCGAGGTCCCTCTGCTCCTCAACATTGCTAAGACTCCTACCCTTGTACTCCTGTATCCCTTAAAATGCTGCAAGTGTATCTGCTCCCACCTCCTCCCCGGTGACGAGGTGTAATGAAGTTACTGTGAAAATGCCCCCAGTCGCTCACACTCCTGTTTGGGTTACGCTGAGGGAGAATTTAGCACCCTAACCAGCACCTCTTTCGGAGTGTGGGAGGAAACTGGAGTACCCGGAGGAGACACACAGTGAGCACGTGAAGAACCCGGGTCCCTGGAGCTGTGAGGCAGCGGTGCTGGCCCTGTTTGGAACCAGTTCACGGGGATGTGCTTATCGGGTTAGCTGTGGGAAGTGAGGAGTCGAACCCGAGTCCCTGGCACCGCGAGGTAGCAGTGCTAATCACTGCGTCACTCCAGTTGGAAGCAGGTTCCAGAGGAAATGTTTGTCAGGTTAGATGTGGGAAATGAGGAGTCGAACGCGGGTCCCTGGCATCGCGAGGTAGCGGTGCTAATCACTGCGTCACTCCAGTTGGAAGCAGGTTCCAGAGGATATGTTTGTCAGGTTAGATGTGGGAAATGAGGAGTTGAACGCGGGTCCCTGGCGCCGCGAGGTAGCGGTGCTATTCACTGCGTCACTCCAGTTGGAAGCAGGTTCCAGAGGATATGTTTGTCAGGTTAGATGTGGGAAGTGAGGAGTTGAACGCGGTCCCTGGCATCGCGAGGTAGCAGTGCTAATCACTGCGTCACTCTAGTTGGAAGCAGGTTCCAGAGGTTATGTTTGTCAGGTTAGATGTGGGAAGTGAGGAGTCGAACGCGGGTCCCTGGCGCCGCGAGGTAGCGGTGCTAATCACTGCGTCACTCCAGTTGGAAGCAGGTTCCAGAGGATATGTTTGTCAGGTTAGATGTGGGAAGTGAGGAGTTGAACGCGATCCCTGGCATCACGAGGTAGCAGTGCTAATCACTGCGTCACTCCAGTTGGAAGCAGGTTCCAGAGGATATGTTTGTCAGGTTAGATGTGGGAAATGAGGAGTTGAACGCGGGTCCCTGGCATCGCGAGGTAACGGTGCTATTCACTGCGTCACTCCAGTTGGAAGCAGGTTCCAGAGGATATGTTTGTCAGGTTAGATGTGGGAAGTGAGGAGTTGAACGCGGTCCCTGGCATCGCGAGGTAGCGGTGCTAATCACTGCGTCACTCCAGTTGGAAGCAGGTTCCAGAGGTTATGTTTGTCAGGTTAGATGTGGGAAGTGAGGAGTTGAACGCAATCCCTGGCATCGCGAGGTAGCGGTGCTAATCACTGCGTCACTCCAGTTGGAAGCATGTTCCAGAGGAAATGTTTGTCAGGTTAGATGTGGGAAATGAGGAGTCGAACGCGGGTCCCTGGCATCGCGAGGGTAGCAGTGCTAATCACTGCGTCACTCCAGTTGGAAGCAGGTTCCAGAGGATATGTTTGTCAGGTTAGATGTGGGAAATGAGGGAGGAAAGGAAGAGAGATTTTGTGGTGGGGGGGGTGGTTGTGGAGTTGGTTGGTGGGGGGGGGTGGCAGATATGAATCACAGGTTTACAATCCTCTTCCTCCCTCCTGTCCAGGTGCATTGTTCCTTCCAGTGTTGCTGCCCTGCACCGTCCTCTATCTCCTCCTCGCCTGTCGCACCGAGGACGCTGGGGTCTCCAGCCTCCCCTCGCCGCTGCCAGTCTCTCCGCGAGCTGTGGGACCTCGATGCCTTCCTCCTGGTTGTGGGCTGGTTCGGCTTCCAGGCTGCCCTGTACATGCTCCCCCTGGGCAAGGTAAGTGGGAGAGTTGGGCGAAGGAAAGGGGGTTTAAATGTTCTCGGGGGGGGGGGTACAAAGCAAAGAAACTCTGGGTGAACTTAGGACCGCCTGTGGCGAGAGAGACAGAGTTAACGCTTCCTAGACGCCCTGCATTGCAGACGGAGGCCATTCGGCCCATCTGCACCAACTCTGTGACAGTTTTTGACGTTTATTGGTGTCTCAAGTAGGCTTGCGTTATTAACGCTGCAATGAAGTTACTGTGGAAATCCCCTGGTCGCCCACATTCCGGAGCCTGTCGGAGAATTTAGCCCGGACAATGCACCCTAACCAGCACGTCTTTCGGGCTGTGGGAGGAAACCGGGAGCACCCGGAGGAAACCCACGCAGACACGGGGAGAATGTGCAGCCTCCGCACAGGCAGCGACCCCGAGCCGGGAATCGAACCCGGGTCCCCCGGCGCTGTGAGGCAGCAGCGCTAACCCCCCACTGTGCCGCCCCCGGAACGATTACCCCGGGATCTCTGGATTACTGGTCCAGCGACGGTTACCGTGAGGCCGCTGCCTCTCCCAGTATCCTGCAGCCACCGGGATGCTCGTGCTTGGCGACCCTCCATTGCTCTGCGTTGGACGTGGGATCTCACTGGTGTTGTGTACGTGGGGCTTTACTGGTTATCTACGAGCGTTGGACTGGCCCTCGGAGTTTGTGCCCCAACCGAGTCACCCCTGACAACCTCCCTCCCCCCACTCCCAGCACCCGCCTCCCCATCCCCCTCTCCTCCCCGCCTCCCCATCCCCCTCTCCTCCCCGCCTCCCCATCCCCCTCTCCTCCCCGCCTCCCCATCCCCCTCTCCTCCCCGCCTCCCCATCCCCCTCTCCTCCCCGCCTCCCCATCCCCCTCTCCTCCCCGCCTCCCCATCCCCCTCTCCTCCCCGCCTCCCCATCCCCCTCTCCTCTCCTCCCCACCTTCCCCCCCACTCCCCACCCTCCTCCTCCTCCTCCTCTGCCTAACCCTCTTGTCTTTCACCTTGTGTCTCGGCAGGTCACTCAGGGCTTGCCGCTCCGAGATGGCAGCGTGCTGAGCTATCGGGTAAACGGTATGTTTCAGATACGCCTCCCGCTCGTGCCCGCTCTCGCCAAGCTCCGTCTCTCTCTCTCTCTCTCTCTGGAACCCCCCCAACTCCCCACCCCCAACCCACCACAGTGCTTAACCCGGAACCACCTCCATCGCGAGTCGCCAAGAGGTCGACAGCGCGGAAGAAGGCCCTTCAGCCCACCCTGTCCATACTGGTCACGTTCATTAGATACAGGAGCAGGATGAGGCCGCTCGGCCCATCGTATCCACACAGTGAGCACGTGAATGTGCTCCTCAGCCCCATTCTCCTGCCATCTCCCCATAACCCTTCTCCACCATTCCCAATTTAAAATCTGTCCAACTCCCTCCTTAAATTTACTCTCTGCTCCAGCATCCACTGCCATCTTTGGACACTAAGGGACAATTTAGCATGGCCAATCCACCCTAACCTGCACATCTTTGGATACTAAGGGACAATTTAGCATGGCCAATCCACCTAACCTACACATCTTTGGACACTAAGGGACAATTTAGCATGGCCAATCCACCTAACCTGCATATCTTTGGACCCTAAGGGACAATTTAGCACGGCCAATCCACCTAACCTGCACATCTTTGGACACTAAGGGGCAATTTAGCACGGCCAATCCACCTAACCTGCACATCTTTGGACCCTAAGGGACAATTTAGCATGGCCAATCCACGTAACCTGCACATCTTTGGACACTAAGGGACAATTTAGCATGGCCAATCCACCCTAACCTGCACATCTTTGGACACTAAGGGGCAATTTAGCATGGCCAATCCACCTAACCTACACATTTTTGGACAATAAGGGACAATTTAGCATGGCCAATCCACCCAACCACACATCTTTGGACACTAAGGGGCAATTTAGCATAGCCAATCCACCTACCCAAACATCTTTGGACACTAAGGGACAATTTAGCATGGCCAATCCACCTAACCTACACATCTTTGGACACTAAGGGACAATTTAGCATGGCCAATCCACCTAACCTACACATCTTTGGACACTAAGGGGCAATTTAGCATGGCCAATCCACCTAACCTGCACATCATTGGACACTAAGGGGCAATTTAGCATGGCCAATCCACCTAACCGACACATCTTTGGACACTAAGGGGCAATTTAGCATGGCCAATCCACCTAACCGACACATCTTTGGACACTAAGGGGCAATTTAGCACGGCCAATCCACCTAACCTGAACATTTTTGGACACTAAGGGGCAATTTAGCACGGCCAATCCACCTAACCTGAACATTTTTGGACACTAAGGGGCAATTTAGCATGGCCAATCCACCCAACCTGCACATCTTTGGACACTAAGGGACAATTTAGCATGGCCAATCCACCTAACCTGCACATCTTTGTACCCTAAGGAACAATTTAGCACGGCCAATCCACCTACCCAAACATCTTTGGACACTAAGGGACAATTTAGCATGGCCAATCCAACTGACCTACACATGTTTGGACACTAAGGGACAATTTAGCATGGCCAATCCACCCAACCTGCACATCTTTGGACACTAAGGGACAATTTAGCATGGCCAATCCACCTAACCTGCACATCTTTGTATCATAAACCGCTACAGTGCAGGTGGCCATTTGACCATTGAATCAACGAACCACAATCCTGTCCCCGTAACCCCACATATTTACCCTGCGAGTTTAGCACGGCCAGGCCACCTGCACATCTCTGGAGCGCGGGGGGAAACCGGAGCTCCCGGAGGGAAACCACGGGGAGAACGAGCAAACTCCGCACAGACAGTGACCCCGAGGCCGGGAATCGAACCCCGGGGTCCCTGGAGCCGTGCGGAGCAATTTAGCACCTAACCTGCACGTCTTTCGGACTGGGGGAGGAAACCGGAGCACCCGCAGGAAACCCACGCAGACACGGGGAGAACGTGCAGACTCCGCACAGACAGAGACCCCCGAGGCCGGGAATCGGAACCCCCGGGGGTCCCTGGCGCCGTGAGGCAGCGGTGCCAACCCCACTGTGCCCACCTGCCGATTAGTCCAATCATTGACGTTGGGTGGAAAAGGCGGGGAAGGTGGACGCTGAAGAGGGGGTTGCGGTTGTGGGGGGTGGGTGGGGGGGGGGGTGGGGATGGTCAGGCTTGCTTCCGCCTGGCTTGCTGTTTGACGGGGATGTGCTTCCTCCTGTAACCTGTGTTACACCTCCCACCTTCTCGCCCCCCCTCCTCCTCCTCCGCAGGGCTCCAGGCCTTCGTCATCACCGGCCTCCTGCTCGGCCTCGGCCTCCTGGGCGGGCTGCGGTTGAGTCCTCTCCACGACGGTGCGTGCAGTTGGCCTTTGCCGCCACGGTGGCCTCCTTCAGCCTCAGCGTCTTCCTCTACGCCCGCTCGCTGTGCGTGCCGGAGTCGGCCTTGGCGCCGGGCGGCAACTCCGGTAAGTCCCCCTTCCCCCCCTGGCACCCGGCCTCGCCGCGGCAACGCGTCTCATTTCCTCCTCGCGTCCCCCTCTCGGGCGCGGCGGCCTTGGCCGTTGGCGCCAAGTCTCCTTGTGTGCCGATCCGATCCGAGATGCGCCAACTAGGTCATTCTGGGGTGGGTCGGGTCCATCTTGGCGCATCAACCCCCCCCCCCTAAATTCCCCGCATCCGATCCCACGTCAAATCTCTACAGAGGCCGATCGGCCCATCGAGTTCGTGAGAGTCGTAGCGGACGTGCCAATTCTTTCTTGCAGTTCAGAAGGAGGCCATTTGGCCCATCGAGTCTGCACATCTTTGGACACTAAGGGACAATTTAGCATGGCCAATCCACCTAACCCACACATCTTTGGACACTAAGGGGCAATTTAGCATGGCCAATCCACCTAACCCTGCACATCTTTGGACACTAAGGGACAATTTAGCATGGCCAATCCACCTAACCCACACATCTTTGGACACTAAGGGGCAATTTAGCATGGCCAATCCCTCTAACCTACACATCTTTGGACACTAAGGGTCAATTTAGCATGGCCAATCCCTCTAACCTACACATCTTTGGACACTAAGGGTCAATTTAGCATGGCCAATCCACCTAACCTGCACATCTTTGGACACTAAGGGTCAATTTAGCATGGCCAATCCACCTAACCCGCACATCTTTGGACTATGGGAGGAAACCCACACAGACACGAGGAGAACTTCCACACAGACAGTGACCCAAGCCAGGAATCGAACCCCGGGTCCCTCGCGCTGTGAGGCAACAGTGCTACCCACTTTATCACTCCTTATCCGTTAGCCAATCCCTTACCCATGTTAATGCGTTACCCCGTGGGTTTGTACCTTGTTATGTAGCTTCTTGTGCGCGACCCAACGAAACGCTTTTGGGAAATCTAAATATATTGCATCTACTGGTTCCCCTTTATCTATCCTGCACGTTTACACCTCAGAGAATTACAATCAATTTTATCAACTCCAGATTTTCTTTCTCGTTGCAGGCAACCCGATTTATGATTTCTTCATCGGCCACGAGCTGAACCCCCGGATTGGGAACTTCGACCTCAAATATTTCTGTGAACTGCGACCGGGATTGATAGGCTGGGTAAGCGAGCTCCTGCACTGGGTCTGAAGATTTTCCTCTGATTGGGCCGAATGGCCTGTTTCCCATGCTGTCAATCTTTGCAACTCCCTCCCTAACAGCACTGTGGGTGTACCTACACCACACACACAGGGGACTGACTGATGTCCAATCACAATCCTGGAACTCCCTCCCTAACAGCACTGTGGGTGTACCTACACCACACACACGGGGACGGACTGATGTCCAATCACAATCCTGGAACTACCTCCCTAACAGCACTCTGGGGGTACCTACACCACACACAGGGGACTGACTGATGTCCAATCACAATCCTGGAACTCCCTCCCTGACAGCACTGTGGGTGTACCTACACCACACACACGGGGGGGGACTGACTGATGTCCAATCACAATCCTGGAACTCCCTCCCTAACAGCACTGTGGGTGTACCTACACCACACACACGGGGACTGACTGATGTCCAATCAGAATCCTGGGAACTCCCTCCTTAACAGCACTGTGGGTGTACCTACACCACACATGGGGACTGACTGATGTCCAATCACAATCCTGGAACTCCCTCCCTAACAGCACTGTGGGTGTACCTACACCACACACACGGGGGACTGACTGATGTCCAATCACAATCCTGGAACTCCCTCCTTAACAGCACTGTGGGTGTACCTACACCACACACACGGGGACTGACTGATGTCCAATCACAATCCTGGAACTCCCTCCCTAACAGCACTGTGGGTGTACCTACACCACACACACAGGGACTGACTGATGTCCAATCACAATCCTGGAACTCCCTCCCTAACAGCACTGTGGGTGTACCTACACCACACACACGGGGAGGACGGACTGATGTCCAATCACAATCCTGGAACTCCCTCCCTGACAGCACTGTGGGTGTACCTACATCACACACACGGGACTGACTGATGTCCAATCACAATACTGGAACTCCCTCCCTAACAGCACGATGGGTGTACCTACATCACACACGGGGACGGACTGATGTCCAATCACAATCCTGGAACTCCCTCCCTAACAGCACTGTGGGTGTACCTACACCACACACACGGGGAGGACGGACTGATGTCCAATCACAATCCTGGAACTCCCTCCCTGACAGCACTGTGGGTGTACCTACATCACACACGCGGGGACAGACTGATGTCCAATCACAATCCTGGAACTCCCTCCCTAACAGCACTGTGGGTGTACCTACCCCACACAGACGGGGGACTGACTGATGTCCAATCACAATCCTGGAACTCCCTCCCTAACAGCACCGTGGGTGTACCTACACCACACACACGGGGGGGGACTGACTGATGTCCAATCACAATCCTGGAACTCCCTCCCTAACAGCACTGTGGGTGTACCTACACCACACACACGGGGGACTGACTGATGTCCAATCACAATCCTGGAACTCCCTCCTTAACAGCACTGTGGGTGTACCTACACCACACACACGGGGACTGACTGATGTCCAATCACAATCCTGGAACTCCCTCCCTAACAGCACTGTGGGTGTACCTACACCACACACACAGGGACTGACTGATGTCCAATCACAATCCTGGAACTCCCTCCCTAACAGCACTGTGGGTGTACCTACACCACACACACGGGGAGGACGGACTGATGTCCAATCACAATCCTGGAACTCCCTCCCTGACAGCACTGTGGGTGTACCTACATCACACACACGGGGACGGACTGATGTCCAATCACAATCCTGGAACTCCCTCCCTAACAGCACTGTGGGTGTACCTACACCACACACACGGGGAGGACGGACTGATGTCCAATCACAATCCTGGAACTCCCTCCCTGACAGCACTGTGGGTGTACCTACATCACACACGCGGGGACAGACTGATGTCCAATCACAATCCTGGAACTCCCTCCCTAACAGCACTGTGGGTGTACCTACCCCACACAGACGGGGGACTGACTGATGTCCAATCACAATCCTGGAACTCCCTCCCTAACAGCACTGTGGGTGTACCTACCCCACACACACGGGGACTGACTGATGTCCAATCACAATCCTGGAACTCCCTCCCTAACAGCACTGTGGGTGTACCTACACCACACACACGGGGGACACACGGTGACCCGAGGCCGGGTCCCTGGCGCCGTGCCCACCCGCAGTTTGTATCCTAATCTGTCTTCGAGCGCTGGATTGGGGAGAAACTTGTTTTGGGCCCCTTGCTGTGATGGATGCCTGACCTGCTGACCTTTAACCTTTCCCCTCAGCTGGTCATTAACCTGGCGATGCTGCTGAAGGAATCGGAGTTGCGCGGAGGCCCGTCCCTGGCGATGATCCTGGTCAACCTTTTCCAGCTCCTCTACGTGCTGGATGCTCTGTGGCACGAGGTCGGACCATTTTCCATTTGCTCCACCGCGTTCGGGGTGGGAGGGGAGTTGAGAGATTCCCCCCCCCCCCCCCCCCCCCCAGAGAGTTGGCGTGGGGGGGGGGGGGTGGTCTCAGCCTGATGGGGTGTGGTGGGGGTACCAACTCTCATCACGTTCAGGGGTTGCTGGTCATAGAGACAGGGAAGCTAGTAGCAGGGGTAGGCCATTCTGCCCATCGAGCCTGCTATCCCCCACCCCCCGTCAGTACCAATCACTCAAATCCTGCAACGCAGGAAAGGCCATTCACTCTCTGACAGAGTATCAGACTCTGCATTCACTCTCTGACAGAGTATCTTACTCACACCCTATCCCCATAGCCCCACACATCTCTCATGGCCTAACCTACACATCTTTGGACACTAAGGCGCAATTTAGCATGACCAATCCACCTAACCTACACATCTTTGGACACTAAGGGCAATTTAGCATGGCCAATCCATCTAACCTACTCATCTTTGGACACTAAGGGACAATTTAGCATGGCCAATCCACCTAACCTACACATCTTTGGATACTAAGGGGCAATTTAGCATGGCCAATCCACCTAACCTGCACATCTTTGGACACTAAGGGACAATTTAGCATGGCCAATCCACCTAACCTACACATCTTTGGATACTAAGGGGCAATTTAGCATGGCCAATCCACCTAACCTGCACATCTTTGGACACTAAGGGACAATTTAGCACGGCCAATCGACCTAACCTGCACATCTTTGAACACTAAGGGACAATTTAGCACGGCCAATCCACCTAACCTGCACATCTTTGGACACTAAGGGACAATTTAGCACGGCCAATCTACCTAACCTGCACATCTTTGGACACTAAGGGACAATTTAGCACAGCCAATCTACCTAACCTGCACATCTTTGAACACTAAGGGGACAATTTAGCACGGCCAATCTACCTAACCTGCACATCTTTGGACACTAAGGGACAATTTAGCACAGCCAATCCACCTAACCTGCACATCTTTGGACACTAAGGGACAATTTAGCACGGCCAATCTACCTAACCTGCACATCTTTGGACACTAAGGGACAATTTAGCACAGCCAATCCACCTAACCTGCACATCTTTGGACACTAAGGGACAATTTAGCACGGCCAATCTACCTAACCTGCACATCTTTGGACACTAAGGGACAATTTAGCACAGCCAATCCATCTAACCTGCACATCTTTGGACACTAAGGGACAATTTAGCACGGCCAATCTACCTAACCTGCACATCTTTGGACACTAAGGGACAATTTAGCACAGCCAATCCCCCTACCCTGCACATCTTTCGGACTGTGGGAGGAAACCGGAGCACCTGGAGGAAACCCGTGCAGACACGGGGAGAATGTGCAGACTCCACACAGAATCCAATAACATGCCTTGTTTTTCTCTCTCCTCTCCCGGCCCCCGCAGGAAGCAGTCCTGACCACCATGGACATTATCAATGATGGCTTTGGCTTCATGTTGGCGTTTGGAGACTTGACTTGGGTGCCCTTCACCTACAGTCTGCAGGCCCACTTCCTGGTGGGGCATCCTCAGGAACTGGCTGGCACCATCGGCGGCAGCCATCATCCTCCTGAACGGTAAGAGATCGACCGTGTCTCTCCGCCCCCCCCCCATCCTCCCTCCCGTTCCCACTGGAGATAATCCTTCTGTTGACCCACCACCCCCCCAGAGGGAAAGGAATGCAGGATGGAAGGAACTCGGGCCGACGTGCTATGACTGGAGACTAGTTACACCGCACTTCAAATACCAGTTATCGCCACCCTCCCTCCTACCCCCCCCACCCCCGCCCCACCCCTTAACTGCGGAAAGATTATCATTGGCGCAACGGTGGTTAGCCCTGCTGCTCACAGTGCCAGGGACCTGGGTTTGATTCCGGCCTCGGGTCACAGTCTGTGCAGAGTCTACACATTCTCCCCATATCTGCACGGGTTTCTTCCCACAGTCTAAAGATATGCAGGTTAGGGTGGATTGGCCATGCTAAATTGCCCCTTAGTGTCCAAAGATGTGTAGGTTAGGTGGATTGGCCATGCTAAATTGTCCCTTAATGTCCAAAGATGTGCGGGTTAAGTGGATTGGCCATGCTAAATTGTCCCTTAATGTCCAAAGATGTGTAGGTTAGGTGGATTGACCATGCTAAATTGTCCCTTAGTGTCCAAAGATGTGTAGGTTAGGTGGATTGGCCATGCTAAATTGTCCCTTAATGTCCAAAGATGTGTAGGTTAGGTGGATTGGCCATGCTAAATTGCCCCTTAGTGTCCAAAGATGTGCAGGTTAGGTGGATTGGCCATGCTAAATTCTCCCTCAGTGTACCCGAACAGGTGCCGGAGTGTATCAATTGGGGGATTTTCACAGTAACTTCATTGCAGTGTTAATGTAAGCCTATTCACGACATTAATAAACTTTGAACTGTTTCTCTTGTAGGTCTTGGGTATTTTATATTCCGTCGTGCAAACTTGCAGAAGAACATTTTCCGTCGGAACCCCAAGGACCCTAAAGTAGCGGGTAGGTAACGGGCAGTTGCCCTCGGCAGCCCTGAAGATTGTCTACCCTGTGCGGAGGACTTGAGGGGCAATTAGAGATGGGCATTGTGGGATGGCGAAGACAACATCCCAGGAGAGCATAAGGAGCTTGCCTCCAGATGGGTAGTTCGGTTTAACATAAACGTGCCATCTTAGTGTTCAAAGATGGCAGCGGTACTATGGGTTAGCAGTGCTGCCTCACAGCGCCAGAGGCCTGGATTCAATTCTGGCCTTGGGTCACTGTCTGTGTGGAGTCTGCACATTCTCCCCATGTCTGTGTGGGTTTCCGACAGGTGCTCCGGTTTCTTCCACAGTGCAAAGATGTGTAGGTGAGGGGGATTGGCCTTGCTAAATTGTCCCTTAGTGCCCAAAGATGTGCAGGTTAGGTGGATTGGCCATGCTAAATTGCCCCTTAGTGTCCAAAGATGTGTAGGTTAGGTGGATTGGCCATGCTAAATCGTCCCTTAGTGCCCAAAGATGTGCAGGTTAGGTGGATTGGCCATGCTAAATTGCCCCTTAGTGCCCAAAGATGTGCAGGTTAGGTGGATTGGCCATGCTAAATTGTCCCTTAGTGTCCAAAGATGTGTAGGTTAGGGGGATTGGCCATGCTAAATTGTCCCTTAGTGTCCAAAGATGTGTAGGTTAGGTGGATTGGCCATGCTAAATTGTCCCTTAGTGTCCAAAGATGTGTAGGTTAGGGGATTGGCCACGCTAAATTGTCCCTTAGTGCCCAAAGATGTGCAGGTTAGGTGGATTGGCCGTGCTAAATTGTCCATAAGTGTCCAAAGATGTGTAGGTTAGGTGGATTGGCCATGCTAAATTGTCCCTTAGTGCCCAAAGATGTGCAGGTTAGGTGGATTGCCGTGCTAAATTGTCCATAAGTGTCCAAAGATGTGTAGGTTAGGGGGATTGGCCATGCTAAATTGCCCCTTAGTGTCCAAAGATGTGCGGGCTGGCCATGCTAAATTGAGGAGAGGGATGGTTTGGAGGGGTGGAGGGTGCTGAGGGGTGGTTAGTTGGAGGGTGATGGGGGATGGTGGTGGCAGTTGGGTAGAGGTTGCTGAAGGGTGGTTTGGTGGAGGGCGCTGTGGGGGTGGGGTGGTGGGGGGGGCGGGGGAGGGCATTTGGGTGGAGGGTGAAGGGGGGCGCTCGGGGAGAGGGCGCTGGGGAGGGCGGGGGCGGTACTGTTGGGTATAAGGCGAGGGGGGGGGGGACAGTTGGGTGGAGGGCGAGGGGGGAGCGGTTGGGTGGGTGACATGGTTGGCGCCGATGGGGCCTCGTTCTCGGTCGCCCGGCTAAACTTGCTGCCACCATTGCCTTCCAGGCCTGGAAACCATCCCCACGGCGACCGGGCGGCAGCTATTAGTGTCGGGCTGGTGGGGCCTGGTCCGCCATCCAAACTACCTGGGAGATCTGATCATGGCACTGGCTTGGTCGCTGCCCTGCGGTGAGTCCTGGGCGGGGGTCGACAGGGTGAGGGGAGACTGTTCCACCCCTCGGGGGTGAGTGCGGTGTCCGGAACTCGGTGCTGGAAAGGATGGGAGGGAGAGAACCCCCCAAGCCCGTGACGTGCAGAGTTACGCCAATGGCTAACTCGTTTGTCAGGCCGGGTCGGCACGATACTCCGGGCACGATACTTCTTCCTGTGATGTCACCTGCCCCCGGAACACGGCTCCGGGGACCCGGGTTCGATTCCCGGCCTCGGGTCACTGTGTGTGTGCGGAGTCTGCACATTCTCCCCGTGTCTGCGTGGGTTCCCTCTGGGTGCTCCGGTTTCCTCCCATTGACCTGAACAGGCACCGGAGTGTGGGCGACGAGGGGAATTTCACTGTAACTTCATTGCGGTGTTAATGTAAGAACTTAAGAACATAAGAAATAGGAGCAGGAGTAGGCCATCTGGCCCTTCGAGCCTGCCCCACCATTCAATAAGATCATGGCTGATCTGTCGTGGCTCAGTTCCACCTTCCCGCCCTCTCCCCATAACCCTTAATCCCTTCTCTTATCAAAAACCCATCAACCCGCATCTTAAAAATATTTAGCGAGGCAGCCTCCACCACTTCAACGGGTAGAGAATTCCAGAGATTCACCACCCTTTGAGTGAAGAAGTTCCTCCTCAACTCCGTTCTAAACCGCCCCCCCCTTTATCTTGAGGCTGTGCCCCCTAGTCCTACTGTCTTTTTTGAGCGGGAAGAGTCTCTCCACCTCTATCCTATCCATCCCATTCATCATCTTATACATCTCAATGAGATCTCCCCTCATTCTTCTAAACTCTAACGAGTACAAGCCTAGTTTATTCAGCCTCTCCTCATAGCTCAATCCCCTCAACTCCGGTATCAGCCGAGTGAACCTCCTCTGCACTCCCTCCAGGGCCAAAATATCCTTGCGCAGGTGCGGCGCCCAATACTGCACACAGTACTCCAGCTGCGGCCTCACCAGTGCCCTATACAGCTGCAGCAAGTAAACCTTACTTGTGACTGACAAATAAATTTTAAAAACTTTAAACTGAAGATGAGTATAGAGGGATATGGGCCAAATGCGGGCAATTGGGACTAGCTCAGGGGTTTAAAAAAAGGGGCAACATGGATAAGTTGGGCCGAAGGGTCTTTCCATAATGTAAACTTCTATGACTCTAGTGTCCAAAGATGTGCAGGTTAGGGGGATTGGCCATGCTAAATTATCCCTTAGTGTCCAAAGATGTGCAGGTTAGGTGGATTGGGCATGCTAAATTGCCCCTTAGTGTCCAAAACATGTGTAGGTTAGGTGGATTGGCCATGCTAAATTGTCCCTTAGTGTCCAAAGATGTGCAGGTTAGGTGGATTGGCCATGCTAAATTGCCCCTTAGTGTCTAAAGATGTGTAGGTTAGGTGGATTGGGCATGCTAAATTGCCCCTTAGTGTCCAAAGATGTGTAGGTTATGTGGATTGGCCATGCTAAATTCTACCTTAGTGTCCAAAGTTGTGCAGGTTAGGTGGATTGGCCATGCTAAATTGCCCCTTAGTGTCTAAAGATGTGTAGGTTAGGTGGATTGGCCATGCTAAATTGCCCCTTAGTGTCCAAAGATGTGCAGGTTAGGTGGATTGGCCATGCTAAATTGCGCCTTAGTATCCAAAGATGTGCAGGTTATGTGGATTGGCCATGCCAAATTGCCCCTTAGTGTCCAAAGATGTGCAGGTTAGGTGGATTGGCCATGCTAAATTGTCCCTTAGTGTCCAAAGATGTGCAGGTTAGGTGGATTGGCCATGCTAAATTGCCCCTTAGTGTCTAAAGATGTGTAGGTTAGGGGGATTGGCCATGCTAAATTGCCCCTTAGTGTCCAAAGATGTGCAGGTTATGTGGATTGGCCATGCTAAATTGCCCCTTAGTGTCCAAAGATGTGCAGGTTAGGTGGATTGGCCATGCTAAATTGTCCCTTAGTGTCCAAAGATGTGCAGGTTAGGTGGATTGGCCATGCTAAATTGCCCCTTAGTGTCCAAAGATGTGCAGGTTAGGTGGATTGGCCATGCTAAATTGTCCCTTAGTGTCCAAAGATGTGCGGGTTAGGTGGATTGGCCATGCTAAGTTGCCCCTTAGTGTCCAAAGATATGTAGGTTAGGGGGATTGGCCATGCTAAATTGTCCCTTAGTGTCCAAAGATGTGCAGGTTAGGTGGATTGGCCATGCTAAATTGTCCCTTAGTGTCCTGAGATGTTCAGGTTAGGTGGATAGGCCATGCTAAATTGCCCCTTAGTACTGGGGCACTAGGTGGGGTAAATCAGTGGGTTTATGGGGATAGGGCCCAGGTGGGATTGTGGTGGGTGCAGATTCGATGGGCCGAATGGCCTCCTGCACTGAAGAGTTTGTGTGATTCGAACTCCCTGGGCTGATGTGTGTGCTCTTCTCCATCCCCCCCCTCGCCCCACAGGTGTGGCACACGTTCTGCCCTATTTCTACATCATCTATTTCACCGTGTTGCTGATCCACCGGGAGGCCAGGGACGAGCACCAGTGTCGGAGGAAGTACGGTTCGGCCTGGAACGAGTACTGCAAGCGTGTCCCCTACCGCATCTTCCCCTACCTCTACTGACCAGAGCACGGTGCGCCACCTTTTTCCCATCCCCCCCCCCCCCCCCCCACCCCCACGCAACTCCCTCATCCCCACTCCAGCGGAGCCACTGAACCCCTTCCCCTCGTGGCTATCCCCTCGCCGTCTTAACTCCCGCCGGCCTGTGGATACACTAGGCCCGAGCCCTGTGCCATCTTGGCGAACCCTTACTTCTTTGGTGCCCATTTTGGATGGCACCGTGGGCTGGGGCTTCGGGGCAGTAGGCAATGGGGGTGGGGTGGGGGGGGGGGGGGAGAGTGGGGGAGAAGGTTACTCACCCCCTTCCCACAAGCCCGCCCGCCCCCTCGGCCTGTTTCGCAGGCCCCATCCCCGGCGCAGACCGAATTGCGTCTTGGGAGGCTCACCATGGGCTTGAAGAGTGGGGAGGGGAAGGGTTCGGTTAGAAACCCAACCCCTCCCACCCTCCCAATTTCTCTCCAGCGGGTGGGTACTGGAGTAGACGGGTGGGGGGGGCGCGAGTGTTGAGGCCACATCCGAGTTGGTCAAATCCTGACCTGCGGGCCATCCCGTACATCATTCCGAGGGGGCGATTCCGCTCTCGTCGCGATTGGGGACTTGGGAGGGGTGGGGGGGGGGGCATGGAAGGGAGACACGGCTCGGATGAAAAGGAGGCTCCTCGTTCCCTCACGGGGGTGGGGGCAGAGTGGGCGAGATGCCATGTTGGCAAGGCCACCCTGTGGCCCAAAGGGTTGGAACATAGACGGGTGTGAGACACAGCATGGAGTCCACTACAGGACGCTGTCCCGGCTACGGGGCGCCGACTACGTAACGAAATAAAGAGTATATCGGAGTGAAATATTGCGAATGTTTCTCTGTTTACTCCTTGGGCTACGGTGCTGATGGTATTCTGGTGGCAACGCGCACGATACTGAGTGGGGTGGATGACGGTGAGAATCAGTGTCAACATCGATGGGCTGAATGGCGTCTTCTGTACCGCAGGGATGTGTAGATTAGCTGGATTGGCCGTGCTAAATTGTCCCTTTAGTGTCCAACGATGTGCAGGTTAGGTGGATTGGCCATGCTAAATTGTCCCTTTAGTGTCCAAAGATGTGCAGGTTAGGTGGATTGGCCATGCTAAATTGTCCCTTTAGTGTCCAACGATGTGCAGGTTAGGTGGATTGGCCATACTAAATTGCCCCTTAATGTCCAAAGATGTATAGGTTAGGGTGGATTGGCCATGCTAAATTGCCCCTTTAGTGTCCAACGATGTGCAGGTTAGGTGGATTGGCCATACTAAATTGCCCCTTAGTGTCCAAAGATGTGCAGGTTAGGTGGATTGGCCATGCTAAATTGCCCCTTATTGTCCAAAGATGTGTAGGTTAGGTGGATTGGCCATGCTAAATTGCCCCTTAGTGTCCAATGATGTGTAGATTAGGGGGATTGGCCATGCTAAATTGCCCCTTAATGTCCAAAGATGTATAGGTTAGGGTGGATTGGCCATGCTAAATTGCCCCTTAGTGTCCAAAGATGTATAGGTTAGGTGGATTGGCCATGCTAAATTGCCCCTTAGTGTCCAAAGATGTGCTGATTAGGTGGATTGGCTATGTTAAATTGCCCCTTAGTGTCCAAAGATGTGTAGGTTAGGTGGATTGGCCATGCTAAATTGCCCCTTAGTGTCCAAAGATGTGTAGGTTAGGTGGATTGGCCATGCTAAATTGCCCCTTAGTGTCCAAAGATGTGTAGATTAGGGGGATTGGCAATGTTAAATTGCCCCTTAGTGTCAGGGGAAACTAGCTTGGGTAAATACAGGGATAGGGCCTGGGTGGGGCTGTTGTCGGTACAGACTCAACGGGCCTCCTCTTGCGTTGTAGCGACTCTATTTCCCAGATGCGGCCTCCTTAACCTGGTTGTGGGAATGACCTCCTTGATTTAGTTCCTAGAATATCGGATGTTGTTTGGGGGAAAGGGGCAGTGTTCAAGTGAGATGTTTCAGGGTGGTTCTAGATGATGGAGCTATCTCCAGCGTACCCTCATTCTGTCTTTTAATTTCATTCTATACCTTTAAAACTCTGACAACACTACTGTAACACTACATTCTGCACCCTCTCCTTTCCTTCTCTATGTACGGTATGCTTTGTCTGTACAGCGCACAAGAGACGATACTTTTCACTGTATCCCAATACATGGGACAATAATAAATCAAATCAAAATGTGGAGTAGATTGGTATAAAATGATGTGTGTGTTGCCATTACTATCCTTAAGTTTGTTAAAGTTCTCTTTCGTCGTTCTGTTATGTGTTTGTTTTCTCTAAGTTAATAAATTAATTGTTCACATACTGACTGGACTGTTTCGCAATGAATTTCCTCAGAATCCCTGCAGGACAGGACGAGGCCATTTGGCCCATCAAGTCTGTACTGATCACAATCCTTTCCAGGCCCCTTTCCTGCAATTCTACACATTCACCCTGCTAATCCCTCTGACACTAAGGGGCAATTTAGCATGGCCAATCCACCCTAACCTACACATCTTTGGACACTAAGGGGCAATTTAGCATGGCCAATCCACCTAACCTACACATCTTTGGACACTAAGGGGCAATTTAGCATGGCCAATCCACCTAACCTGCACATCTTTGGACACTAAGGGACAACTTAGCATGGCCAATCCAACTAACCTACACATCTTTGGACACTAAGGGACAATTTAGCATGGCCAATCCACCCTAACCTACACATCTTTGGACACTAAGGGGTAATTTAGCATGGCCAATCCACCTAACCTGCACATCTTTGGACACTAAGGGACAATTTAGCATGGTCAATCTCCCTCACCTGCCCATCTTTGGACACTAAGGGGCAATTTAGCATGGCCAATCCATCTAACCTGCCCACCTTTGGACACTAAGGGACAATTTAGCATGGCCAATCCACCTAACCTGCACATCTTTGGACACTAAGGGGCAATTTAGCATGGCCAATCCATCTAACCTGCACATCTTTGGACACTAAGGGACAATTTAGCATGGACAATCCACCTAACCCGCACATGTTTTGGACTGTGGGGAGAAACTGGAGCACCCGAAGGAAACCCATGCAGACACGGGGAGAACATGTAGACTCCACACAGAGAGCGACCTGAGCTGGGAAGTGACCCCAATCCCTAGTGCTGTGAGGCAGCTGCGCTAACCACTTTGCTATCCAGCATTTCCTCATTGGGTTACACTCATTCCTAACTTTATTTTCTTGGTGTCACCAGGAGGCTTACGTTAACACTGCAATGAAATTACTGTGAAAATCCCCTAGTCACCACACTCTGGCGCCTGTTCGGGTTACATGAAGGAGAATTTAGCATGGCCAATCCATCTAACCTGCCCATCTTTGGACACTAAGGGGCAATTTAGCATGGCTAATCCACCCAACCTATACATCTTTGGACACTAAGGGGTAATTTAGCAAGGCCAATCCACCTAACCTGCACATCTTTGGACACTAAGGGGCAATTTAGCATGGCCAATCCACCTAACCTGCACATCTTTGGACATTAAGGGGCAATTTAGCATGGTCAAAGCCATGGGTGGCACAGTGGGTTAGCACTGCTGCCTCACAGCGCCAGGGACCCAGGTTCGATTTCCAACACAGACAGTCACTGTCTGTGTGGAGTCTGCACGTTCTCTCCCTGTGTCTGCATGGGTTTCCTCCGGGTGCTCAGGTTTCCTCCCACAGTCTGAAGGATGCGCAGGTTAGGTGGATTGGCCATGCTAAATTGTTCCTTAGCATCAGGGAGACGAGCTAGGGTAAATACGTGGGGTTAGCCACTAGCTTTCAGAGCGCTGCTCCTTCGTCAGGTGAGTGGGGAGTTCTGTTCACAAACAGTATATGAAGAAACAAACTCCATTTACAAAATAATGGTTGGAATGCGAGACTTTACAGGTAATCAAGTCTTTAAGGTACAGACAATGTGAGTGGAGAGAGGGTTAAGCACTGGTTAAAGGGATGTGTAATGTCTCCAGACAGGACAGTTATTGAGATTTTGCAAGTCCAGCCAAGTCGTGGGGGTTACAGATAGTGCGACATGAACCCAAGATCCCGGTTGAGGCCGTCCTCATGTGTGCGGAACTTGGCTATCAGTTTCTGCTCAGTGACTCTGTGATGTCGTGTGTAGTGAAGGCCGCCTTGGAGAACGCTTACCCGATGATCAGAGGCTGAATGCCCGTGACCACTGAAGTGTTCGCCAACAGGAAGAGAATAGTCCTGCCCGGTGATTGTCGATTGGTGTTCATTCATCCGTTGTAGCGTCTGCATGGTCTCCCCAATGTACCATGCCTCGGGACATCCCTTCCTACAATGTATTAGGTAGGCAACATTGGCCGAGTTGCGAGAGTATTTACCATGTACCTGGTGGATGGTATTATCACGTGTGATGATGGTATCCATGTCGATGATCCGGCATGTCTTGCAGAGGTTGCTGTGGCAGGGTTGTGTGGTGTTGTGGTCACCAGTCTCCGGGAGGCTGGGTCGTTTGCTGCGGACAGTGGTCTGTTTGAAGGCAAGACGTGGGGATGGCCTTGGCGAGATGTTCGTCTTCATCAATGACATGTTAAAGACTCTTCCTGTTCTCTCCCTGTTGGCGAACACTTCAGCAGTCACGGACATTCGGCCTCTGATCATCGGGTAAGCGTTCTCCAAGGCGGCCTTCACGACACGCGGCAGCGCAGAGACGGATAGCCAGGTTCCGCACACATGAGGGCGGCCTCAACCGGGACCTTGGGTTCATGTCGCACTATCTGTAACCCCCACGACTTGGCTGGACTTGCAAAATCTCACTAACTGTCCCGTCCGGAGACATTACACATCCCTTTAACCTGCGCTTAACCCCCTCTCCACTCACACTGTCTGTACCTTAAAGACTTGATTACCTGTAAATTCTCGCATTCCAACCATTATTTTGTAAATGGAGTTTGTGTCTTTATATAAGAACATAAGAAATAGGAGCAGGAGTAGGCCATCTGGCCCTTCGAGCCTGCCCCGCCATTCAATAAGATCATGGCTGATCTGCCGTGGCTCAGCTCCACCTTCCCGCCCTCTCCCCATAACCCTTAATCCCCTCTCTTATCAAAAACCCATCAACCCGCGTCTTAAATATATTTAGCGAGGCAGGCTCCACCACTTCAACGGGCAGAGAATTCCAGAGATTCACCACCCTTTGAGTGAAGAAGTTCCTCCTCAACTCTGTTCTAAACCGCCCCCCTTTATCTTGAGGCTGTGCCCCCTAGTCCTACTGTCCTTTCTGAGCGGGAAGAGTCTCTCCACCTCTGTCCTATCCATCCCATTCATCATCTTATACGTCTCAATGAGATCTCCCCTCATTCTTCTAAACTCTAACGAGTACAAGCCTAGTTTAGAACCCTACATAGAACCCTACAGTGCAGAAACAGGCCCTTCGGCCCATCGAGTCTGCACCAAACACAATCCCACCCAGACCCTATCCCCATATCCCTACACATTTACCTGCTAATCCCTCTAACCTACACATCCCAGGACACTAAGGGGCAATTTTAGCACAGCCAATGAACCTAACCCGCACATCTTTGGACTGTGGGAGGAAACCGGAGCACCCGGAGAAAACCCACGCAGACACGAGGAGAATGTGCAAACTCCACACAGGCAGTGACCCCGAGCCGGGAATCGAACCCAGGACCCTGGAGCTGTGAAGCAGCAGTGCTAACCACTGTGCTACCGTGCCCCCTTTATTCAGCCTCTCCTCATAGCTCAATCCCCTCAACCCCGGTATCAGAACTCCGCACTGACCTGAGGAAGGGGCAGCGCTCCGAAAGCTTGTGGCTTTTGCTACCAAATAAACCTGTTGGACTTTAAGCTGGTGTTCTGAGACTTCCTCTCCAGGGGCTGCACCCAGCAATGGGCTGGATGGAGGTTGGATGCTCCCGGCCAGCCCGGGAGGGACTTGGTAACCCTGGCAACGTCATTGCCCATGCCTCCTCCCCCCCCCCTACTCAAAAGCTGAGGGCGGAGTTTCGCCTGCGCAGTGCCGATGATTCACCCGTTGCGCCTGCGCAGGGCCGGTGTCTCTGCCTCTGCGCTCGCGCAGTGCCGGCAGCCCGGTGGGGGTGGGTTTTTTTTCCCCACCCGTGGCGCCTGCGTGTTCCTGACGGTCCCCACCGGTCTCCTGCTACCCCTGCGTTTTGCCGGCGACTCTCCGCTCAGCGGCTGCGCAGTCTCGGCGGTCATGGCAACTCTCCCCTTGCGGCTGCGCGGTGCCGGCGGTACCGGCCATGGCGCTGATGGCGGGAGGTTGCTGGCGGCGGCTCGGAGCGGCCGCGGGGCGGAGGCTGCAGGTAAACCGGCCCGGGCACCCTCACACTGACCGGGGAGAGGATTTAACGGGAGACTGGCTCCGTCTGGAGAGCGGGGGGAAAATTCAATGGTAATGCCAGTGCCACACTGGATCCAGTGCAAATGCCAGTGTCTCTCTGGATCCAGTGGCAATGCCTGTGTCGCTCTGGATCCAGTGGCAATGCCTGTGTCGCTCTGGATCTAGTGGCAATGCCTGTGTCGCTCTGGATCCAGTGGCAATGCCAGTGTCGCATTGGATCCCATGGCAATGCCTGTGTCGCTCTGGATCCAGTGGCAAATGCCAGTGTCGCTCTGGATCCAGTGGAAAATGCCAGTGTCACATCGGACCCAGTGGCAATGCCTGTGTTGCTCTGGATCCAGTGGCAATGCCAGTGTCTCATTGGATCCAATGGCAATGCCAGCGTCTCTCTGGATCCAGCGGGAATGCCTGTGTCGCTCTGGATCCAGTGGTAATGCCAGTGTGGCCCTGGATCCAGTGGTGATGCCAGTGTGGCCCTGGATCCAGTGGTGATGCCAGTGTCACGCGGGATCCAGTGGCAATGCCAGTGTCACGCGGGATCCAGTGGCAATGCCAGTGTCACGCGGGATCCAGTGGCAATGCCAGTGTCACGCGGGATCCAGTGGCAATGTCAGTGTTGTGCTGGATCCAGTCTTGCACTGGATCTGGTGGTGAACACAGTAAAAAGTCTCACAACACCAGGTTAGAGTCCAACCAGTTTACTTGATAGTAAACCCGCGAGCTTTTGGAAACGGTGTTCCTTTGTCAGGTGTGCACAAGGTTCTCTGACGAAGGAACACTGTTTCCGAAAGCTTGTGGGTTTACTATCAAATAAACCAGTTGGACTCTAACCTGGTGTTGTGAGACTTCTTACTGTGTTTACCCCAGTCCAACACCGGCATCTCGACATCTGGTGGCGATGCTGCGCTGGATCCAGAGGTAATTCCAGAGTCACACTGGATCCAGTGGTAATTTCAGTGCCAATTTAAAGTTTATTTATTAGTGTCACAAGTAAGGCTTATATTAACAACGCAATGAAGTTACTGTTAAAAATCCCTTAGTCGCCAACTCTGGCGCCTGTTCGGGTTACACTGAGGAAGAATTTAGCACCCTAACCAGCACATACCTTCGGACTGTGGGAGGAAACCAGAGCACCCGGAGGAAACCCACGCAGACACAGGGGGAGAACGGGCAGACTCCACACAGACAGCAACCCAAGCTGGGAATCGAACTCAGCTCCCTGGCGCTGTGAGGCAGCAGTGCTAACCCACTGTCCCTGGGCTCCACTGGTAATAGCCATCCAGTAACCATGGCCATGACAGTAGAGGCTCCAGCGTTGGCAGCCGGTCTCCGTGGAGGTTCATGGTGCAAGGCCAAGCCAGATTAGTGATTTTTCTTTTAGAAGAAAAATTAATCTCTTTAGTTGGGATCTGGATGTCACTGACAAGACTGGCAATTTGACCGCTGCTCTGGTTTCCTCCCACAGTCCGAAAGACGTGCTTGTTAGGGTGCTAAATTCTCCCTCAGTGTAACCCGAACAGGCGCCGGAGTGTGGCAGCTGGGGAAATTTTACAGTAACTTCATTGCGGTGTTAATGTAAGCCTTACTTGTGACACTAATAAATAAACTTTACTCCGTCTGACTGCATTAGCAGACTGTTTAATGCTTTTGTCGGTGACTCCAATGTCTGGACCCCTTCAAATTCTAACCACGATATTTTCATTCTTTCCCAGAGATACGCCAGTTCCGCAAGCTCCGATGCCAAGTATCCAGGGATCGTCGAGTCTACGGAGGAGTTTAAGTTTGTGGAGAGGTTAATTCCATCCACCACGGTGCCCATTCCTCCGAAGCACGACCACTACCCCACGCCATCCGGATGGTGCCCACCTCGAGGTCAGTGCTTGGTATCATAGAATTACGACAGTGCAGAAGGAGGCGAAATAGACTGGGTCTGTACTCATTGGAGTTTAGAAGGCTGAGGGGGGATGTTACAGAGATAATGAAGGGGATGGATAGGGTAGAGGTAGAGAGATTCTTCCCGCTTAGAAAGGATAGCAGGACTAGAGGACACAGCCTCGAGATACGGTGGGGGGGGGGGGGCAGTTTAGATTGGAGTTGAGGAGGAACCTCTTCACTCAAAGGGTGGTGAATCTCTGGAATTCTCTGTCCGTTGAAGTGGTGGAGGCTGCCTCGCTGAATATATTTAAGACACGGGTAGATAAACATAAGAACATAAGAAATAGGTAGATAGGTTTGTGATAGACCGGGGAATTAAGGGTTATGGGGAGAAAGTGGGAAAGTGGAACTGATCCACTTCAGATCAGCCATGATCTTATTGAATGGCGGGGCAGACTTGAAGGGCTAGATGGCCTACTCCTGCTCCTATTTTTTTATGTTCTTATGTGCTTGTGAGGCCATTTGGCCCATTGAGTCTGCACCGACCACAATCTCCCCGTAAACCCTTGTATTTACCCTAGTTATTCTCCCTGACACTGAGGGACAATTTAGCATGGCCAATCCACCTAACCTACACATCTTTGGATACAAGGGGCAATTTAGCATGGCCAATCCCCCTAACCTGCACATCCTTGGACACTAAGGGGCAATTTAGCATGGCCAATCCACCTAACCTACACATCTTTGGATACAAGGGCAATTTAGCATGGCCAATCCACCTAACCTACACATCTTTGGATACAAGGGGCAATTTACCATGGCAGTCCACCTGAGCTGCACATTTTTGGACACTAAGGGGCAATTTAGCATGGCCAATTCACCTAGCCAGGGCATCTGTGGACCCTAAGGGGTAATTTAGGATGGCCAATCCACCTAACCTGCACATCTTTGGAGTGAGGGAGGAAACCGGAGCACCCGGAGGAAACCCACACAGACATGGGGAGACTCCACACAGACAGTGACCTGAGCTGGGATTCGAACCCAGGTCCCTGTTGCTGTGAGGCAGCAGTGTTAATCACTGTCTCCAAATGGAGAGAAACCCTATGAACATTTTCAAACAATCATATAAAATAAATTTATTTTTTGTGTGACAGAAAACCCCTTTGATCCTCACTCAGGGATATTTGGGGTGCAAGCTACACAGAACGCCTTGAAGTATCCGTCCTGACTTGTAACAGCCCAGTGCTTGCTCCTGGCGAGAATATTTAGTTGGTGTCTTAATCTCTTTGCAGATCCACCTCCTGAGTTGCCCTACACCGTACGCCGCTCTCGGATGCACAATGTCCCCGTTTATACAGACATCACCCATGGCAACAGGAAGATGACCATCATTCGCAAGATAGAGGGCGACATTTGGGTAGGTCTGACTTCTTTTAGGGGCATCTCACAAGGCATTTCCCCACCCCGGGGCAAAGACCTAGACAATCCCAGGTCGTCCTGGCCAGCCTGATTTGAGAATGGAACTGAGCAGTTAACTGTTCCGTGCTGCATTCATCATTCTAATGCTCACCACCAATCAGAGCCCACCTGCTCACCAACTAGCTCTCTCTTCTCGTGCAGTATAAATTGTTGTTGGCTTTTCTGCTGCCAGTCTTGAGAATCTGTCCTGCTGAGTGTCAGATGAACAGCTTTGATAGTTTAAAGTTTATTTATTAGTGTCACAAGTAAGGCTTGCATTGACACTGCAATGAAGTTACAGTGAAAATCCCCTTAGTGCCCACACTCTGGCGCCTGTTCGGGTACACTGAGCGAGAATTTAGCACGGCCAATCCACCTAACCAGCAAGCCTTTTGGACTGTGGAAGGAAACTGGAGCATCCGAAGGAAACCCACGCAGACATGGGGAGAATGTGGAGACTCCACACAAACAGCGACCCAAGCTGGAAATCGAACCCGCGTCCCTGGCGCTGGTGAGCCAGTAGTAGTAACCACTGTGCCACCATGCTGCCCGATATTAAGCTGATCTTTTTCTACACCTAGCCTCAACATTATATTCTGCACTCTCTCCTTTCCTTCTCTATGAATGGTATGCTTTGTCTGTATAGCGTGTGAGAAACAATACTTTTCACTGTATCCCAGTACATGTGACAATAATAAATCAAATCAAATATTAAGCTGATCTTTCTCTACACCTTCGCTGTGACTGTAACACTACATTCCGCACCCTCTCCTTTCCTCCTCCCCTATGCACTCTATGAAGGTATGCTTTGTCTTTATGGACACTAAGGGGCAATTTAACATGGCCAATCCACCTACAATGCACATCTTTGGACTGTGGGAAGAAACCAGAGCACTGGAAGGAAAGCTACGCAGACACATACTTTATGAACAGTATGCTTTGTCTGTATAGTGCGCAAGAAACAATACTTTTCACTGTATCCCAATACATGTGATAATAATAAATCAAACTGAATATTAAGCTGATCTTTCTCTACACCCTAGCTGTGACTGTAACACTACATTCTGCACCCTCTCCTTTCCTTCTCTATGAACAGCATGCTTTGTCTGTATAGTGCGCGAGAAACAATACTTTTCACTGTATCCCAGTACATGTGAAAATAATAAATCAAACTGAATATTAAGCTGATCTTTCTCTACACCCTCGCTGTGACTGTAACACTACATTCTGCACCCTCTCCTTTCCTTCTCTATGAATGATATGCTTTGTATAGCGCGCAAGATTCAATACTTTTCACTGTATCCCAATACATGTGAAAATAATAAATCAAACTGAATATTAAGCTGATCTTTCTCTACACCCTCGCTGTGACTGTAACACTACATTCTGCACCCTCTCCTTTCCTTCTCTATGAGCGGTATGCTATGTCTGTATAACGCGCAAGAAACAATACTTTTCACTGTATCCCAGTACATGTGAGAATAATAAATCAAATCAAATCAGTTTGTAACACTGTGGTGTCTCTTTTGCTCTTTTGCTCCAGATGCTTGAGAAAGACCTGAAGGAATTCCTGGCGCAGGTAACGGGAAAGACTCCGGTCACTCAGGTTAACGAGGTGGCGATGAGCCTCAGGGTCAAAGGTTACTTTGACAAGGAACTGAAGGCATGGCTGATGGAGAAGGGGTTCTGAGTGCAGGAGCGGTCTGGGCAACTGAAGGTGTGATTCTGTTCACTCGTAGTGGCTACATTTAAAAAGAAATTGATTCTTCCTGATCGAATGCTGAAGCCACCTTATGATCATGTATACTGTGCAGGGAGGGAACCATTAAACCTGTCCATCCTCTCCAGCGTGTAATTGTTGCTCATTCCGAGGGCCGTCCACTGGGTAAACTGATTGAGAAAGCCCTGTCACCATCAACTGCGTTTTCCCAACCCAGTCCCACACTCTGTCTCTCACACGCACACACTCTGTCTCTCCCCGTGCTCTGTCTCTCTCACACGCACTCTGTCTCTCACACGCACACACTCTGTCTCTCTCACACACACACTCTGTCTCTCTCACACGCACTCTGTCTCTCACACGCACACACTCTGTCTCTCACACGCACACACTCTGTCTCTCACACGCACACACTCTGTCTCTCACACGCACGCACTCTGTCTCTCACACGCACGCACTCTGTCTCTCACACGCACACACTCTGTCTCTCACACGCACGCACTCTGTCTCTCACACGCACACACTCTGTCTCTCACACGCACACACTCTGTCTCTCACACGCACACACTCTGTCTCTCACACGCACACACTCTGTCTCTCACACGCACACACTCTGTCTCTCACACGCACGCACTCTGTCTCTCACACGCACGCACTCTGTCTCTCACACGCACGCACTCTGTCTCTCTCACACACACTCTGTCTCTCACACACGCACACTCTGTCTCTCACACGCGCGCGCACTCTGTCTCTCACACGCGCGCGCACTCACTCTCAAATACTCACACTCACTCAGGCACTCACTCGCTCTCTCTCTCTCACACACACACGCAGACACACCGTCCCGACTTGGAAAGATACCGGGTTGTAAAATCCCTACAGTGCAGAAGGAGACCATTTGGCACATCGAGTCCACACCAACCACAATCCCACCCAGGCCCTATCCCCTTTAGCCTCATTAATTTAATCTCCCCGTGTCTGCGTGGGTTTCCTCCGGGTGCTCCGATTTCCTCTCACAGTCCGAAAGACATGCTGGTTAGGTGGATTGGCCGTGCTAAGTTCTCCCTCGGTGCACCCGAACAGGCGGGCGGAGTGTAGTGATTAGGGGAATTTCACAGTAACTTCATTACGGTGTTAATGTAAGCCAACTTGTGATTAATAATAAACTAACTTTATTGAACTCATTCTGGTAAGACACTAATGCTAGTGTATAGATGATTGAGGGCTCAAGTGATATGTTGCGAGGAGCTGTGTACCATGACATATTATCCATTATCTAAAACACTCAGCTGTGTAACACGGTTGCGAACAAGGTGGGACGTGTGTGGACGATGGTCACCTGGATGCCACCCAGAGGCTGCCGGTCGGCTGAGAGTGAGCCGTGTGTGGTTAAACTTCCTGTTTTATCAACGATGTCCGTGTCTCCTCCAGTGGGATCTCACCCCTGGTCACCTCGTTGACCTTTTTGGCGCCGCCCTTTTCCCTGGAAACAAGTAAAAGTGGCCAAAAGAAATTGATTAGAAGACGTGCAGCTTTCATTGCTTCCTTTTCTTCCCATGGGGTGGGGGGGTGGGGTGGGGTGGGGGGGGGGGGGGGGTGGGGTGGGGGGGGGGGTGGGGGTGGGGTGGGGGGGTGGGGTGGGGGTGGGGTGGTGGGGTGGGGGGGGGGTGGGGTGGGGGTGGGGTGGGTGGGGTGGGGTGGGGGGGGGGTGGGGTGGGGGGGGGGGTGGGGTGGGGTGGGGGGGGTGGGGTGGGGGGGGGGGGGGGTGGGGGGTGGGGTGGGGGGTGGGGTGGGGGGGGGGTGGTGGGGTGGGGTGGGGGTGGGGGGGGGGTGGTGGGGTGGGGTGGGGGGGGGGCGCGGCAGCTGTTCGCACTGCTGCCTCACAGCGCCAGGGACCAGGGTTCGATTCCCAGCTTGGATCACTGTCTGTGTGGAGTCTGCATTGGTTTCCTCCGGGTGTTCCAGATTCCTCCCACGGTATGAGAAATGTGCAGGTTAGGTGGATTGGCCATGCTAAATTGCCCCTTAGTGTCTAAAGATGTGCAGGTTAGATGGATTGGCCATGCTAAATTGCCCCTTAGTGTCTAAAGATGTGCAGGTTAGATGGATTGGCCATGCTAAATTGCCCCTTAGTGTCTAAAGATGTGCAGGTTAGGTGGATTGGCCGTGCTAAATTGTCCCTTAGTGTCCAAAGATGTGCAGGTTAGGTGGATTGACCATGCTAAATTGCCCCTTAGTGTCCAAAGATGTGCAGGTTAGGTGGATTGGCCATGCTAAATTGCCCCTTAGTGTCCAAAGATGTGCAGGTTAGGTGGATTGGCCGTGCTAAATTGTCCCTTAGTGTCCAAAGATGTGTAGGTTAGGTGGATTGGCCATGCTAAATTGTCCCTTAGCGTCCAAAGATGTGCAGGTTAGGTGGATTGACCATGCTAAATTGCCCCTTAGTGTCCAAAGATGTGCAGGTTAGGTGGATTGGCCATGCTAAATTGCCCCTTAGTGTCCAAAGATGTGCAGGTTAGGTGGATTGGCCGTGCTAAATTGTCCCTTAGTGTCCAAAGATGTGTAGGTTAGGTGGATTGGCCATGCTAAATTGTCCCTTAGCGTCCAAAGATGTGCGGGTTAGGTGGATTAGCCATGCTAAATTGTCACTTAGTGTCCAAAGATGTGCAGGTTAGGTGGATTGACCATGCTAAATAACCCTTAGTGTCCAAAGATGTGCAGGTTAGGGGGATTGGCCATGCTAAATTGCCCCTTAGTGTCCAAAGATGTGTAGGTTAGGGGGATTGGCCATGCTAAATTGTTACTTAGTGTCCAAAGATGTGTACGTTAGGTGGATTGGCCATGCTAAATAACCCTTAGTGTCCAAAGATGTGCAGGTTAGGAGGATTGGCCATGCTAAATTGCCCCTTAGTGTCCAAAGATGTGTAGGTTAGGAGGATTGGCCATGCTAAATTGCCCCTTAGTGCCCAAAGATGTGTAGGTTAGGTGGATTGGCCATGCTAAATTGCCCCTTAGTGTCCAAAGATGTGCAGGTTAGGTGGATTGGCCACGCTAAATAACCCTTAGTGTCCAAAGATGTGCAGGTTAGGGGGATTGGCCATGCTAAATTGTCCCTCAGTGCCCAAAAATGAGCAGGTTAGGTGGATTGGTCACGGTAAATTGTCCCTTAGTGTCCAGAGATGTGCAGGTTAGGTGGATTGACTGCACTAAATTGCTCCTTAGTGTCAAGGGGGATGAGCTAGGGTAAATGCATGGGGTTATGGAATGGGGCCTGGGTGGAACTGTGGTCGGTGCAGACATGGTGGGCCGTATGGCGGCCTCCTGCATTGTAAGGGTTTCTCTGAGCCGCCAATGGCGGTGTTGCAGGAGGCAATGGGGACAATCAGGATGGGACTCCCTGCCCTCGTTTTGGGCCTCCCGTGAGATTTCGTCCTCCCGTTACCCCAGTGGATGGAAGTCCGGGGCTCCCCAGCCCACCCCTCCACCCCACCGTCTTTCCCCCTCCTTGGACGCTGAGCCTCGGGTGTACCTCACCGACGATCGTGGCTTTGACCTTGGAGCGGTCCAACGCCCATCCGTCCGCGCACGCCCGCGTGCCGTGCACGCTCCCGTTCCCCGGCGTCCCGCCGTCGCCACGTGGGAGGTGCCACTGCGGCGTGGAGTACAGCCGGCGTTCCTCCGGCCGTCTCTTCCCGTCCAGCGGGACGAAGACCCGGAGGAGGCCCTCTGCCTCCGGACCGCCCTCCGAGCTGTTGGCATCCGGGGGGGGGGATCCGGCAGCGGTGGTTGGGGATGACGGCCACAAAGCTCTGGAGCAGGTGGTGGGACGTTGTCAGGATCACCGGGAAGGCTAACAGGAGAACGTAGATGAATTGGAATCTCCCCATGCCTCCAACAACCTTGAGAATGTCCGCAAATCCCATAGCTGGGGGCCGAGAAGGCGGAAAGATCATCAGTTCAGAAGGAGGCTCCTTATCTTTGGTCGCCCAGGTTCGATCAGTCTTCCCCGATAATGGCAGGGTAACTTTTTTTTCTTTGAGAGCATGAGAGAGAGAGAGAACCAGTTAGTGGCACACTTGTCATTGGCATGGAGAAGATCACAAGATACTAATGGATGTTGATGTCGACTCACCCTAGCTCACCCATCCAGATAAACTGTGCTTTCTGCCTGACCGATTGGGCTAATTACTCGTTCACTCATTACTAGGTGTTGGTCTCTCTCAACCGACCTAGAAATCCATTCGACACCAAGGTCACGAGTGACCTCCTGCTGGTTTAAACCTTGAGCTCCGGTGCAGTAAGAAGCAGCATTGTCGATTTTTAAGGGCGACACAGTGGGTTAGCGCCACTGCCTCACAGCGCCAGGCACCCGGGTTCGATTCCCGGCCTCGGGTCACTGTCTGTGCGGAGACTGCACCTTCTCCCCGTGTCTGCGAGGGTTTCCTCCCAGTGCTTCGGTTTCCTCCCACAGTCCAAAGATGTGTAGGTTAGGTGGATTGGCCATGCTAAATTGCCTCTTAGTGCCCAAAGATGTGCAGGTTAGGTGGATTGGCCATGCTAAATTGTCCCTTAGTGCCCAAAGATGTGCAGGTTAGGTGGATTGGCCATGCTAAATTGCCCCTTAGTGCCCAAAGATGTGCAGGTTAGGTGGATTGGCCATGCTAAATTGCCCCTTAGTGCCCAAAGATGTGTAGGTTAGGTGGATTGGCCATGCTAAATTGTCCCTTAGTGCCCAAAGATGTGTAGGTTAGGGGGATTGGCCATGCTAAATTGCCTCTTAGTGTCCAAAGATGTGTAGGTTAGGTGGATTGGCCATGCTAAATTGCCCCTTAGTGTCCAAAGATGTGCGGGTTAGGTGGATGGCCATGCTAAGTTGCCCCTTAGTGTCCAAAGATGTGCAGGTTAGGGGATTGGCCACGCTAGGGTAAACCGTGTGGGGTTATGGGATTAGGGCAGGGAGAGGATCTGCGTACGATGCTCTGTTGGGGGGCGGGTGGTTAGCCTTGCTGCCTCACAGCGCCAGGAACCGGCTTCAATTCCCAGCTTGGGTCACCGTCTGTGCGGAGTCTGCACGTACTCCCCGTGTCTGCGTGAGTTTCGTCTGGTTGCTCCGGTTTCCTCCCACAGTCTGAAAGACATGCTGGTTGGGTGCATCGGCCGTGCTACACTCTCAGCGTAACGTGAACAGGCGCCGCCGGAGTGTGGCGACTAGGGATTTTCACAGTAACTTCATTGCAGTGTTAATGTAAGCCTACTTGTGACGCGAAGAAAAAAACTTAATGTGTTGCACTTTGGTAAGACAAACCAGGGTGGAACTTAGATGGTTGGACCCTGGGGAGTCCAGGTCCCCTCAAACAGGGAGACTGAAGGGTGCAGGTACATAGTTCCTGCAAAGTGGTGTCATAGATAGACAGATTACTGAAGAAGGTGTTTCGCACACTTGCTTTCATTGGTCAGAGCATTGAGTACAGGCGTTGGGCGTTACTTTTTAAAACATTTATTCTTGGAACATGGGCGTTGCTGGCTGAGCCAGCATTTATTGCCCAGTTCCCACCGTCTGCCGTGGCGGGATTCGAACCCGGGTCCCCGGAAACATTAGCTGAGTTTCTGGATTAATTCGCAATAATACGCTGCCCTTTAGAACCTTACAAGACATCAGTGAGGCCACATTTGGAGTACCGCGTACAGTTCTGGTCACCCCGCTGTAGGAAGGATGGTTTTTAAACTGGAAAGGGGGCAAAAACAGATTTACCAGGATGTTCCCGGGGACTGAAAGGTGTGAATTGTAAGGGGAGTCTGGATAGGATGGGATTTTTTTCCCCCTGGAGTGTAGGAAGATGAGGAGTGACCTTACAGAATCGTGAGGGGCGCAGATAAATGAATAGGCAAGGTCTTTGCCCCAGGGTAGGGGTAGTCTAAAACTAGAGGGTATAGGTTTATAGGGAAAGGGGACCTGAGGGGTAACGTTTCGCACAGAGGGTGGTGCGTGTGTGTTGCAATGAGCTGCCAGAGGGAGTAGTAGAGGTGGGTACAATGACAACACTTAAAAGATATTTGGGCAGGTAGATGGAAAGGTTTAGAGGGATATGGGCCCAACACAGGCCCATATCCTGTGTTATGGATTAGTATCCATAACACAGGCCCATATCCTGTGTTATGGATACTAATCCAGTATAGGGTTGGGCTGAAGGAACCTCATCCTGTGCTGTACATCTCTGTGACTCTAACACAGTCTCCATTCAGCAATGCCGGACAGGTCAGTTTGATTATATAAAGTCCACGTCACTCCGGAATGTCCCTTTTTCAAATTCATCCGCTGGATGTGGGCCTTGTTGGCTGGGCCAAACCTTTATTCCCCATCCCTAATTGCCCCTGGAGAAGGTAGTGGGTGAGCTGCCATCTTGAGCCCACTGCAGTTCCGACTGACGTAGATACACCCATGCTGCTGTTAGGGAGGGAGATCCAGGATTGTGATTGGACATCAGTCAGTCCCTGTGTGTGTGTGGTGTAGGTACACCCACAGTGCTGTTAGGGAGGGAGTTCCAGGATTGTGATTGGACATCAGTCAGTCCCCATGTGTGTGTGGTGTAGGTACACCCACAGTGCTGTTAGGGAGGAAGTTCCAGGATTGTGATTGGACATCAGTCAGTCCCCTGTATGTGTGGTGTAGCTACACCCACCGTGCTGTTAGGGAGGAAGTTCCAGGATTGTGATTGGACATCAGTCAGTCCCCCGTGTGTGTGGTGTAGGTACACCCACAGTGCTGTTAGGGAGGGAGTTCCAGGATTGTGATTGGACATCAGTCAGTCCCCGTGTGTGTGGTGTAGGTACACCTCAGCGCTGTTAGGGAGGGAGTTCCAGGATTGAGATTGGACATCAGTCAGTCCCCGTGTGTGTGGTGTAGGTACACCCACAGTGCTGTTTAGGGAGGGAGTTTCCAAGATCCCCAGCCACAGTGAAGAAACAGCCGATATATTTCCAATTCAGTGAGTGGTCGGTGGGGAACTTGCAGGTAGTGGTGTTCCCCATGTGTCTTCACGGTGGTGCGTTGGTTAGCACTGCTGCTTCACAGTTCCAAGGACTCAGGGTCCATCCTGGCCTCAGGTCACTGTCTTTGTGGAGCCTGCACGTTTCTCCCTGTGTCTGTATGGGTTTCCTCCAGGTGCTCCCACAGTCCAAAGATGTGCAGGTAGGGGGATTGGCCATGCTAAATTGCCCCTTAGTGTCCAAAGATGTGCAGGTTAGGTGGATTGGCCATGCTAAATTGCCCCTTAGTGTCCAAAGATGTGCAGGTTAGGTGGATTGGCCATGCTAAATTGCCCCTTAGTGTCCAAAGTGTGCAGGTTAGGTGGATTGGCCATGCTAAATTGCCCCTTAGTGTCCAAAGATGTGCAGGTTAGGTGGAATTGGCCATGCTAATTTGCCCCTTAGTGTCCAAGATGTGCAGGTTAGGTGGATTGGCCATGCTAAATTGCCCTTAGTGTCCAAAGATGTGTAGGTTAGGGTGGATTGGCCATGCTAAATTGCCCTTAATGACCAAAGATGTGCAGTTAGGTGGATTGGCCATGCTAAATTGCGCGCTTAGTGTCCAAAGATGTGCAGGTTAGGTGGATTGGCCATGCTAAATTGCCCCTTAGTGTCCAAAGATGTGCAGGTTAGGTGGATTGGCCATGCTAAATTGCCCCTTAGTGTCCAAAGATGTGCAGGTTAGGGAGATTAACGGATAAATATGTGGGTTTACGGGGATAGGGCCTGGGCAGGATGCTCTGTGTCGCTACAGACTTGATGGGCCGAATGACCTCCTTCTGCACTGTAGGGACTTTCGGAGGACTCTCTCTCTCTGTGTCCTCCCCACTCAGTAGAACTGGGTGCTATCTAATCTGTATTGCAAAGCAGTTTGCCATCCCCATTGTGAATGGCTGCACTGAGACCATAGCCTTGAACACAAAATCTGGTTGTGGGGGGTGATGCCCTCCCCCCATCCTGACTTCATGAGACCTCCTGCCTGTCACCTTTGAGGGGAGGTGTTAGCGTGGTGGTATTGTTGCCAGACGAGTATCCAGAGACCCAGGGTGATGTTCCTATGGGACCCGGGTTTGATTCCCACCGCTGCAGATGGTGGAATTTGAATTCACTTAAAATCAGGAATTAAATGATAGCCATGAACCCATTGTGGTCAAAACCCATCACGAACACAGTGAGCACGTGAGCAGAAAGAGGCCATTCGGCCATCAAGTCTGCACCAACAACAGAGCGTCCTACTGAGACCATTTTCCTCATAAACCCGCATATTTACCCCACTAATCATCCTAACCTGCACATCTTTGGACACTAAGGGGCAATTTAGCATGGCCAATCCCCCTAACCTGGGTCTGTACTTGTTGGAGTTTAGAAGGATGAGGGGGGGGGGAAATCTTATAGAGACGTATAAGATAATGAAGGGGATGGATAGGGTAGAGGTAGAGAGATTCTTCCCGCTTAGAAAGGACAGCAGGACGAGAGGACACAGCCTCAAGGTAAGGGGGAGGGGCAGTTTAGATCAGAGTCGAGGAGGAACTTCTTCACTCAAAGTGTGGTGAATCTCTGGAACATAGAACATTACAGCGCAGAACAGACCCTTCGGCCACGATGTTGCGCACGACCAGTTTTTTAAAAAAAACCACTGACCCACTAATCTAAACCAATCCCTTTTCGTCCATAAACCTATCCACAGATCTCTTAAATGCCCCCAAACTAGGCGCATTTACAACCGCAGCAGGCAGGGCATTCTAATCCCTCACCACCCTCTGGGTAAAGAACCTACCCCTGACATCCGTCCTATAACTACCCCCCCTTAATTTAAAGCCATGCCCCCTCGTGCTAGCTTTCTCCAATCCTAGGAAAAAGGCTATCACAGTCCACCCTATCTAAACCTCTAATCATCTTATATGTTTCAATAAGGTACAATTTAGCATGGCCAATCCACCTAACCTACACATCTTTGGACACTAAGGGGCAATTTAGCATGGCCAATCCCCCTACCTACACATCTTTGGACACTAAGGGGCAATTTAGCATGGCCAATCCCTCTAACCTACACATCTTTGGACACTAAGGGGCAATTTAGCATGGCCAATCCCCCTAACCTACACATCTTTGGACACTAAGGGGCAATTTAGCATGGCCAATCCCCCTAACCTACACATCTTTGGACACTAAGGGGCAATTTAGCATGGCCAATCCACCTAACCTACACATCTTTGGATACTAAGAGACAATTTGGCATGGCCATCCACCTAACCTATGCATCTTTGGACATATTGAGAGACTGGTAAGCATAGCAAACAGGATCTTGAGCTTCATAAAGAGTGGGATTGAGTACAAAGGCAGGGATGCTGAACCTTTATAAAGCTCTGATCAGGTCCCACAAGTCGAATATTGTGCCCAGTTCTGATCACCCACACTTTCAGGAGGATGTGAGGGTCCTCAAGAAGGACAGAGAGAGAGCAGGGGGAGAGAGAGAGAGCGAGAGAGAGATACAGAAATAGAGGGAGAGAGAGACAGAGAGAAGGAGAAATGGAGAGGGAGAGAGAGGCAATGAGTGAGAGAGACAGAGACACAGCGAGAGACAGAGAGAAACAGAGATGAAAGACAGAGATCAGAGAGAGAGAGAAAGGGACAGGCAGAGAGAGACAGATGTGGAGAGAGAAACAGAGAGAGAGACACACACAGCATGATAGAGATAGAGAGTGAGAGAGAGCGAGAGAGAGACAGAGAAATACAGAGATCTAGAGAGAGAGAGAGACAGACACAGATAGAGAAGGAGAGACACAGAGAGAGAGAGAGAACATAAGAACATAAGAAATAGGAGCAGGAGTAGGCCAACTAGCCCTTTGAGCCTGCCCCGCCATTCAATAAGATCATGGCTGATCTGTCGTGGCTCAGTTCCACATTCCGCCCTCTCCCCATAACCCTTAATCCCCTCTCTTATCAAAAACCCATCAACCCGCGTCTTAAAAATATTTAGCGAGGCAGCCTCCACCACTTCAACGGGCAGAGAATTCCAGAGATTCACCACCCTTTGAATGAAGAAGTTCCTCCTCAACTCCATTCTAAAACGCCCCCCTTTTATCTTGAGGCTGTGCCCCCTAGTCCTACTGTCCTTTCTGAGCGGAAGAGTCTCTCCACCTCTATCCTATCCATCCCATTCATCATCTTATACGTCTCAATGAGATCTCCCCTCATTCTTCTAAACTCTAACGAGTACAAGCCTAATTTATTCAGCCTCTCCTCATAGCTCACCCCCTCAACTCCAGCATCAGCCTAGTAAACCTCCTCTGCACTCCCTCCAAGGCCAAAATATCCTTGCGTAAGTACGGCGCCCAAAACTGCACACAGTACTCCAGCTGCGGCCTCACCAATGCCCTATACAGCCGCAGCAAGACCTCCCTACTTTTATATTCAAGAGAGAAACAGAGTGAGAGAGTGACACAGAGAGACAGATGTAATGTAGAGAGATAGAGATAGAAGGGGAGAGAGAGAGAGAGACAGAGATATAGAGACAGAGATGGAGGGGGAGACAGAGATAGATAGAGAGAGAGAGATATCGGGAAACAGATAGAGAGAGAGAGTCAGAGAGGAGAGAAATTCACTCCTTGAATTTATTTAGCTGGGTCAAAGTGCACAATTGCTATCTATAATAAATCCCCACGAGATTTAAACAAATATATCTGCTTCTGACTCAAAACCAAATAGCCCAGACATCCCTTCCTGAACAGTTCAAATTGGCCAAATAATTAATCAAATAACAGATCCGTTCTTGTTTCACATGAGTTTAATTTAAAATTATCATTCACAATTAAAGAGTACTTGGGGGAGGTTCACCTCACAGTTTGGAATATTTTACACAAGGACCATTCCCTGTTGATTTTGATTTGATTTATTATTGCCACACAGAGTCATAGAGGTTTACAGCATGGAAACAGGCCCTTCGGCCCAACTTGTCCATGCCACCCCTTTTATTTTAAACTCCTAAGCTCCTCCCAATTGCCCGCGTTTGTCCCATATCCCTCTATACCCGTCGTACCCATGTCACTGTCTAAATGCTTGTTAAAAGACAAAATTGTACCCGCCTCTACTACTACCTCTGGCAGCTTGTTCCAGACACTCACCACCCTCTGTGTGAAAGAATTGCCCCTCTGGACCCTTTTGTACCTCTCCCCTCTCGCCTTAAACCTGTGCCCTCTAGTTTTAGACTCCCCTACCTTTGGGGAAAAGATATTGACTATCTATCCTATCTATGACCCTCATTATTTTATAGACCTCTGTAAGATCACCCCTCAGCCTCCTACGCTCCAGAGAAAAAAGTCCCTGTCTATCCAGCCTCTCCTTATAACTCAATCCATCAAGTCCCGGTAGCATCCTAGTAATCTTTTCTGCACTCTTCTAGTTTAATAATATCCTTTCTATAATAGGGTAACCAGAACTGTACACAGTATTCCAAGTGTGGCCTTATCAATGTCTTGTACAACTTCAACAAGACGTCCCAACTCCTGTATTGAGTATTCTGACCAATGAAACCAAGCATGCCAAATGCCTTCTTCACCACCCACATGTCTTGGGATACAGTGAAAAGTATTGTTTCTTGCGCGCCATAGAGACAAAGCATACCGTTCATAGAGTACATAGGGGAGAAGGAAAGGAGAGGGTGCAGAATGCAGTGTTGCAGTCACAGCGAGGGTGTAGAGAAAGATCAGCTTAATGCGAGGTAGGTCCATTCAAAAGTCTGACAGCAGCAGGGAAGAAGCTGTTCTTGAGTCGGTCGGTACGGGACCTCAGACTTTTGTATCTTTTTCCCCGACGAAGAAGGTGGAAGAGAGAATGTCCGGGGTGTGTGGGGGGGGGTCCTTGATTATGCCGGCTGCTTTTCCCGAGGCAGCGGGAAGTGTAGACAGAGTCAGTGGATGGGAGGCTGTTTTGCGTGATGGATTAGGCTACATTCTTGGGGGCGAGCCTCTTGCGGTAACAGAAGCATGGTTATCAGGATAATTTAGGGAGTAATCCTATTCTTATGTCCTTCAATCCAAATTTGGCTTTTAGCAGTCGAGACATTGGGAGAAGCGTGGTAAGAACAAATAATATTGCGTAGAAAGTGTGAACGTTGCCCAGTCCATCACACAAACCAGCCTCCATCCATTGACTCTGTCGACACTTCCTGGTGCCTCAGGGAAAAGCAGCCGGCATAATCAAGGACCCCCCCCCCCACACACACCCCCGGACATTCTCTCTTCCACCTTCTTCCGTCGGGAAAAAGATACAAAAGTCTGAGGTCCCGTACCGACCGACTCAAGAACAGCTTCTTCCCTGCTGCTGTCAGACTTTTGAATGGACCTACCTCGCATTAAGCTGATCTTTCTCTACACCCTCGCAGTGACTGTAACACTACATTCTGCACCCTCTCCTCTCCTTCTCTATGAACAGTATGCTTTGTATAGTGCGCAAGAAACAATACTTTTCACTGTATCCCAATACATGTGACAATAATAAATCAAATCAAATATGAAGTTGATCTTTCTCTACACCCTCGCTGTGACTGTAACACTACATTCTGCACCCTGTCCTTTCCTTCTCTATGAACGGTGTGCTTTGCCTGCATGGCGCGCAAGAGACATCGGGCGGGATTTTTCGGCCGCGCTCGCCCCAAGATTGGGAAATCCCGCATCTTGCACGCTCCGCCCCCTGCCCGCTACGATTCCCGTGGCAGGAGTGGGGGTAGGAAAGTTCGGCCCAATACTTCTCAATATGCGTGACAATAATAAATCAAATCAAAAAAAAAATCAAACGAAAACTCTTGTAATCTGGATTAAGATGCATAATCGCCCGTGGTTCTTCTCTTTCCCGGAGTTTGCGCTGTGCCCTTCATGTGCTGGGGTTTAGTGTGTATGTTGAAAGTATTGCTGGTTAATACGTAATTAAATGGCCTGTTGTGAAAATGTTGACTCAGGCTACAGAATCTCATTTGCGCTGCTGGAGTGTTGATGGCTGAGGGGGGGGGGGGGGGGGGGGGGGGAGGGGCGGAGGGGAGGGAGGGGCGGGGGGTGGTGAGGGGAGGGAGGGAGGGGCGGGGGGTGGTGAGGGGAGGGAGGGAGGGGCGGGGGGATGGTGAGGGGAGGGGGGGGGGGCGGGTGGGGGGGCAGTGGTTCCCGCCTGTAGAAAACGAGTTATCTCCTTAGTAAGCGAGTGTTTAAAGAGCATCTGGGAAACATTACAAGGGTTAATGGCTTATTCAGAGCCGCTGCGGACCCTTGCCACATGCCGTCTGTCACTCCGAGACAGCTGCGGCTGTTCAGACTGTCTGCTTCATCAGTGAGACGTGCGTCTCCAGCAACGAGACCTCGTTCTTCTGGTCCTTCTCCCCATCTTTCAGAGCTCTGGAAATAAAGAGATCATCAGGTCAGAAGCGGAGAACTTACTTGTGGAAAATAATGGTGGAAAGTAGTGACGGTTGGGCGTGAAGGTCAGAAAGAAACTAATTCATTAATAACTTCCCACTTCTGCAAAAAGAAACTCCCTTTTCACTACAGCCCAGTAAAGCGTCAACCATCCAGATCATTTAAAGCAACAGTGGCAGAAACTGCAAGTACTCGAAACCTCTTGATCTTGTGTAAATGAACATTGCTCATGGGCCCAGCTCATGTTAAGTTTATTTATTAGTGTCACAAGGAAGGCTTACGTTGACGCTGCAATGAAGTCGTTGTGAAAATCCCCAAGTGGCCACGCTCCGGCACCTGTTTGGCTACACCGAGGGAGAATTTAGCATGGCCAATATGTCCTAACCAGCACTGTGAGAGGAAACTGGAGCATCCAGACGAAACCCACAGAGCAATTCAACGAATCCTTCACATCTTTGGACACTAAGGGGCAATTTAGCATGGCCAATCCACCTAACCTACACATCTTTGGACACTAAGGGACAATTTAGCATGGCCAATCCACCTAACCTGCACATCTTTGGACCTAAGGGGCAATTTAGCATGGCCAATCCACCTAACCTGCACATCTTTGACACTAAGGGGCAATTTAGCATGGCCAATCCACGTAACCTGCACATCTTTGGACACTAAGGGCAATATAACATGGCCAATCCACCTAAGCCGCACATCTTTGGACACTAAGGGGCAATTTAGCATGGCCAATCCACCTAACCTGCACATCTTTGACACTAAGGGGCAATTTAGCATGGCCAATCCACGTAACCTGCACATCTTTGGACTCTAAGGGACAATTTAGCATGCCAATCCACCTAACCTCACCATCTTTGAACACTAAGGACAATTTAGCATGGCCAATCCACCTAACCTGTACATCTTTGGACACTAAGGGGCAATTTAGCATGGCCAATCCACCTAACCTGTACAGCTTTGGACACTAAGGGGCAATATAGCAATGGCCAATCCACCTAACCTGTACATCTTTGGACACTAAGGGCAATTTAGCATGGCCAATCCACCTAACCTGCACCTCTTTGGACACTAAGGGGTGATTTAGCATGGCCAATCCACCTAACCTGCACATCTTTGCCCCCTATTGTCCAAAGATGTGTAGGTTAGGGTGGATTGGCCATGCTAAATTGCCCCTTAGTGTCTTAGGAATAGACACAGTGAGCACGTGAAGTGAAGTAAATATGTAGTGTTATGGGGATGGGGATGCAGCCTCGAAGGGCCAAATGGCCTCCTTCTGCACTGTGGGGATTCTGCGATGTTGAGACCCCGGCTGCCGTTTTTCACCTGCGCCTCTAACCAGCACCAGGGACCAACCTGTTCTCGACCTCCTCGATCGTTTCCGGCAAGGGCACGTTCCGCGTCTCCGGCAGGAGAAAGGCAGCAGCCCCGGCGATGACCGCCACTCCGCCGTAGATAGCCAGCGGTCAGGAAGGAGACATAGTCACCGGTCATCCTTATGATGGGGGCGATCATGGCCCCGACCCGGGCCATGGTGCTGACCACGCCCATTCCTGTCTGCCTGTGTGGAGCAGGAGGAGGAACAGAGAGAGAGAGAGAGAGAACAAAGATAAATACTCAACATTTCACCTTTGGGGTATTCCCCCCTTCCTCTGCTCTGCAGAGGTGCTGACAACTGGCTCTCTGCAAAATGTACAGCCCCGATATATATCTCAATTGATTTCTTATTGTCACATAGAATCCCTGCAGTGCAGAAGGAGGCCATTCATCCCCTCGAGTCACAACAATCCCACCTCTATCCCCCTAATCCCACATATGACTCTGCTAATCTCCCTGACACTAAGGGGCAACTTAGCACAGCCAATCCACCTAACCTGCATATCTTTGGACACTAAGGGGAGAATTTAGCACAGCCAATCCACCTAACCTGCACATCTTTGGACACTAAGGGACAATTTAGCATAGCCAATCCACCTAACCTGCACATCTTTGGACACTAAGGGACAATTTAGCATGGCCAATCCCACCTAACCTACACATCTTTGGACACTAAGGGGCAATTTAGCATGGCCAATCCACCTAACCTGCACATCTTTGGATACTAAGGGGCAATTTACCATGACCAATCCACCTAACCTGCACATCTTTGGATACTAAGGGGCAATTTACCATGACCAATCCACCTAACCTGCACATCTTTGGATACTAAGGGACAATTTAGCATGGCCAATCCACCTAACCTGCACATCTTTGGATACTAAGGGGCAATTTACCATGACCAATCCACCTCACCTGCACATCTTTGGACACTAAGGGGCAATTTAGGGATTGTTGTAGGTGCAGGTCCCATGGGTCGAATGATTCTAGCTTTCCAGGATTTTACGTGCCTTTGCGATGTGCCTTAAGAGGACGTACCCACCACTCTGCATTCCCAACCTGGCTGGCATCAAAGCGGGAGAGGCAAGGCCTATTCCTCCCCAAGTTTCCACAGAGCCCTGGGAATATTGCCAGTCAGAGGTATTGTGCATGAGCGAAAGTTTTGAACAGTGAAGTCCACCTCACACACATCCCCATGCCTTGGATTACCCCCCTACCCACCACCATGGTCACTCATGCCCCCCCAACGCCCAGCTATGGCACTCCCACGTCCATTCGCCCACTATACCCTATATAGTACAAACCAGCTCCTACAATTACAGTAACAGGAATGGTTGAGGATTCTGAGTTTGTACTTGTTGGAGTTTAGAAGGATGAAGTGGGGGGGATCTTATTGAAACTTACAGGATATTGCGAGGCCCCTGGATAGAGTGGGACGTGAGAAGATGTTTCCACAGTAGGAAAAACTAGAACCAGAGAGAGGCACAACCTCAGGCTAAAGGGACGATCCTTTAAAACAGAGACGAGGAGGAATTTCTTCAGCCAGAGGGCGGGGAAATCTGTGGAACTCTTTGCCGCAGAGGAGCCGGGTCACTGAGACAGAGATAGAGAGGTTCCTGATTAATAAGGGGGTCAGGGGAAAAGGGCAGGAGAATGGGGGATGAGAGAAATATCAGCCATGGCGAAGTAGACTCGATGGGCCGAATGGCCTAATTCTGCCTTATGTGTAAATGTAAAGCTTTATAAAAGAAAAGTGGTTATTCGTTGATAACTTTCTGCTTTCTCAAAAAAGAAATTCCTTTTTACTACCGGCCAGTAAATGTGTGCGTCATCCAGCAAAGTGTTAGCAGAAACCGCAAGCACTTGATCCCTCTCTGTCGCACGCAAATAAACATTGTGCAACTGACAGTGTGGATCAGTGAGACAGAGCTGCCCCCGGTCAAGCCGCGTTTTTTCCCCGGGGTTCAGCAGGCTCGGGGATCTCTGGCCTCTCGGTCGAGCCTCATTATGTATGCCGGGCTGAGAGCCCAGACGTCCATCGTAGTGCTGGAACACTGGCCGAGGACTCACCTGACCACGGTTGGGTAGAGTTCGCCCGAGTAGAGATAGCAACAGCTGAACGCAGTCGCGAGACATCCTTTCCAATGGCTGCGAATGAAGTCCGTAAGGCTTGGAGCTCTGTACAAGAAGTAGAACGGTGGAAATGTAACTGAGATTTTGAACAAATTGATAAAAGAGATTAAAAATGTCTGATCACATTGATTGGCTAATTTAAAGAACAAAGAGCAATAAATCACAGAAACAGGCCCTTCGACCCTCCAAAAACATACCAATCATGATGCCCTAACTAAACCTCAAAAAAACCTCTATCCTTACTCAATCCGTAATCCCTCTATCCCTCCCTATCATGTCCCCGTCCAGATGCCCCTTAAATGTTGTAATGTGCCTCCTTCCACCACCTCCTCTGGCAGCGAGTTCCAGGCACCCACCGCTCTCTCTGCGTGAAAATCTCTCCCCGCAAATCTCCCTTAAACTCTTCCCCCCCCCCTCACCTTGAATCTGTGCCCCCCCCCGTGTAATTGACTCTTCCACCCTGGGGAAAAAGCAAATCTCTCTTAAACTCTTCCCCCCCCCTCCTCTCACCTTGAACCTGTGCCCTCCCCCTCCCCCCCCTGTGTAATTGACTCTTCCACCCTGGGGAAAAAGCAAATCTCCCTTAAACTCTTCCCCCCCCCCCCTCACCTTGAACCTGTGACCCCAACCCCCCCCCCTGTGTAATTGACTCTTCCACCCTGGGGAAAAAGCAAATCTCCCTTAAACTCTTCCCCCCCCCCACCCCACCCTCACCTTGAACCTGTGCCCCCCCCCGGGTAATTGACTCTTCCACCCTGGGGAAAAAGCAAATCTCCCTTGAACTCTTCCCCCCCCCCCCAACCTCACCTTGAATCTGTGCAACCCCCCCCCCCCCGTGTAATTGACTCTTCACCCTGGGGAAAAAGCAAATCTCCTTAAACTCTTCCCCCCCCTCTCACCTTGAACCTGTGCCCCCAACCCCACCCCCCGGGTAATTGACTCTTCCACCCTGGGGAAAAAGCAAATCTCCCTTAAACTCTTCCCCCACCCCTCATCTTGAACCTGTGCCCCCCCCCCGTGTAATTGACTCTTCCACCCCAGGGAAAAAGCAAATCTCCCTTAAACTCTTCCCCCCGCCCTCACCTTGAACCTGTGCCCCCACCCCCCCCCCCCCCCCCCCCCCCCCCCCCCCGTGTAATTAACCCTTCCACCCCAGGGAAAAAGCCTCTGACTGTCCACCCTGTCTACGCCCCTCATCATTTTGTAGACCCTCTCTCAGGGTCTCTCCCCTCTCACCCCCCCTCAGCCTCCAGTGAAAACAATCCCAGTTTATCCCAACCTCTCCTCATCGCCAACACCCTTGAGACCAAGGCCGACATCCTGGTGGACCGTCTCTGCGCCTCTCTCTTTCTCCCAAAGCTTCCTCCTGTCCAGTGTGGAGACCCAGAACTCCACGCAGTGCTCCAAATGCGGCCTAACTAAGGTTTTATATAGCTGTAGCCGTGCTAAATTACCCTTTAGTGTCCAAAGATGTGCAGGTTAAGTGGATTGGCCATGCTAAATTGTCCCTATCTGCCGAGTCATAGCCCTTTAATCTGGGATGGGTTGACGGGGCCTGGAGTTAGAAGAATGAGAGGGGGAATCTGACTGAGTGTATACAGAACTTTGTATACACTTCAATCAGATTCCCGAGTGCAGCGGAGACCTGAGAGCGACCAAAAAAGATGCTCCTACGGTGCGTCTGTAAAAATGGAGAGGAGTTGTAGCAGGGAGGTTGCGATGGAACTATATAAAAAGGCTGAGCACTGAGTGCAATCATGGTCACCACATTATAAGAAGGACATGGGTGGAAGAAGGAAGTTAGCATTGCTGGCTGCCTCACAGTGCCAGGGATCTGGGCTCAATTCCCAGGCTCGGTCACTGTTTGTGTGGAGTTTGTACATTCCCCCCGTGTCTATGTGGGTTTCCTCCGGGTGCACCGATTTCCTCCCACACTCCAAGGATGTGCGGTTAGGTGGATTGGCCATGCTAAATTGCCTCTTAGTGTCCAAAGATGTGCAGGTTAGGTGGATTGGCCATGCTAATTGCCCCTTAGTATCCAAAGATGTGCAGGTTAGGGTGGATTGCCATGCTAAATTGTCCCTTAGTGTCCAAAGATGTGCATGTTAGGTGGATTGTCCATGCTAAATTGCCCCTTAGTGTCCAAAGATGTGCAGGTTAGGTGGATTGTCCATGCTAAATTGCCCCTTAGTGTCCAAAGATGTGCATGTTAGGTGGATTGTCCATGCTAAATTGCCCCTTAGTGTCCAAAGATGTGCAGGTTAGGTGGATTGTCCATGCTAAATTGCCCCTTAGTGTCCAAAGATGTGCATGTTAGGTGGATTGTCATGCTAAATTACCCCTTAGTGTCCAAAGATGTGCAGGTTAGGTGGATTGTCCATGCTAAATTGTCCCTTAGTGTCCAAAGATGTGCAGGTTAGGTGGATTGGCCATGCTAAATTGCCCCTTAGTGCTCAGAATGCGTAGGTTAGAGAGATTGGCGTGGCGAATATGTAGAGTTACGGGGATGGGGCCTGGATGGGATGGTTGTCGGTGCGGACACAATGGACTGAATGGCCTCTTTTTGCGCCGTAGGGATTCTATGGTTTCATGAGAGGCGGGGAACCCTCACAACATTGAGATGGGATGGGCGCCCGAGATGCCACAGCGTACACGGCAATGGACTGAGTGCTGGGAAACGGGGATTGGGGTAGTTGATGGGCCAGCACAGGCAGGATGGGCCGAAGGGGCCTCGCGCCGTGCGGTTAAACCCCGATTTTATTTTTACTGGCCGCACCCGCCCCAAGACGGGACAGACTGTCAACAGACCTGCGCGTGGTCTGTGCCCTGCCCGCTGCGATTCCCCAGGGAAAACTAACCCCCCCCCCCCCCCCGAGACTCCGAACCCATACCTCTCGGAACAAAGATGTTGGCCAGGATGACGTCAACCTGCCAGGATTAGGGCGGATCCTTGCGTGAACCTCCGCCCAATCAGACTCATGATGAGGAAGCCGATGGATTTTGGCCGGAATGTCGACCGCCCCGAAAATGAATTGGATGAGGTAAATGTCGACCCCGAACCCTTGCAGGTCTATCGCCAGTCCATAATATGCGAACCGGTCGCGAACCTGCGGCAGCGAAGGGAGAACAGATTGGGATAGCGCCAGCGTTTATTGCCGTGTTGGCATTACCTCTCGCGTACCCCCACGTACGGTCCTGCTGCTCTGTCAGAAAAACAGGCCTCATAAATAACTCCCTGTCGAGATACATTACAGAACCCTCCCCCCCCACCCCACCACCCCAGAACAAAAGTGGGCTTCGCCACAGATACAGCAAGGGCGGCACAGTGGGTTAGCACTGCTGCCTCACAGCACCGGGGACCCGGCTTCATTCCTGGCCTTGGGTACACTATCGGTGTTGGAGTCTTCACGTTCTCCCTGTGTCTGCGTGGGTTTCCTTCAGGTGCTCCGGTTTCCTCCGAAGGATGTGCTGGTTAGGAGGGTTGGCCAAGCTAAATTGCCCCTTAGGTCCAAAATGTGGAGGTTAGGAGGATTGGCCATGCTAAATTGCCCCTTAGTATCCAAAATGTGTAGGTTAGGTGGATTGGCCATGCTAAATTGGCCCCTTAGTATCCAAAATGTGTAGGTTAGGTGGATTGGCCATGCTAAATTTGCCTAGTTTCCAAAGGACAGACAGGTTAAGGGGATTGCCATGTAAATTGTCCCTTATTGTCCAAAGATGTGCAGGTTAGGTGGATTGACCATGCTAAATTGCCCCTTAGTGTCCAAAGATGTGCAGGTTAGGTGATTGGCCATGCTAAATTGCCCCTTAGTGTCCAAAGATGTGCATGTTAGGTGGATTGGCCATGCTAAATTGCCCCTTAGTGTCCAAAGATGTGCATGTTAGGTGGATTGGCCATGCTAAATTGCCCCTTAGTGTCCCAAAGATGTGCATGTTAGGTGGATTGACCATGCTAAATTGCCCCTTAGTGTCCAAAGATGTGCATGTAGGTGGATTGACCATGCTAAATTGTCCCTTAGTGTCCAAAGATGTGCAGGTTAGGTGGATTGGCCATGCTAAATTGCCCCTTGTGTCCAAAGATGTGCATGTTAGGTGGATTGGCCATGCTAAATTGCCTCTTAGTGTACAAAGATGTGCAGGTTAGGTGGATTGGCCATGCTAAATTGCCCCTTAGTGTCCAAAGATGTGCAGGTTATGTATTTACTGCCCACCCCTAATTGCCCCCTTGGACTGAGTGTCTCATTCAGCCTATTTCAGAGGGGGACAGTTAGTAGTCAACCTTATTGCTATGTCTGTTTTGGTGGGGAGGGGGGGTTCTGGTGTCACATGTAGGCCAGACCGGGTAAGATCGGCACCGCCCATCGAATCATAATGCCTCAACAGTGCAAAGGGAGGCCATTGAGTTCATCGATGTGTACCGACCACAATCCCACCCAGGCCCTATTCCCGAAACAGCACATATTTACCCTGCTTAATCCCCCTGACCCTAGGGTCAATTTAGCACGGCCAATCACCTAATCTGCGCGTCTTTGGGACTGTGGGAGGAAACCCACGCAGACACGGGGAGAACATGCAGCCTCTGCGCAGACGGTGACCGAGGCCAGAACTGAACCTGGGACCCTGGTGCCGTGAGGTAGCATTGCTAACCATTGTGCCACCATTTCTTTCCTTTAAGGGGGACATGAGTGAACCAGTGGGGTTTTTTTTAATGACAATCGATAATAGTTGTTACAGTTACCCCATGACTGAAGCTGACTTTATAATCCCAGATTTTTATTAATCAAATTTGAATTCCACCAGCTGCTATGGTGGGATTGAACTCATTTCCCCAAAGCACTGCCTGGGGCTTCTGGATTACTAGTCCAGTGCAATACCACTACACCATCATCTCTCTTCCCACCTTGGACTTCACTAGCCTTCCTCCTGGACAAGAGGACAGGAATATCAGTGCCAGGACACTCTCGGTCATTACCCTTTATCATGTATCGACACACTGACGGCACTAATCTCTCTTAAGGGATTGTGCCAACATAATGTGAGTTTATTTATTAATTCTGGACTCATGGGGGAACAGATGTGTATGGAGAGGAAGACACTGAACTGCAGAGCTGTGCGCGTGTGCTCCGCTGAAAGCCGAAAGCCAAACTGAGACTGGATGGCTTGAGAGATTTCCCTTCCATTGATGTCATGCTCCAACCCCCTCAGAGGCCTATTACCGCACCCTGTTCCAGTCTCCCCACTGGCAGTATCAGCTCATGCCTCTCGCTCCATAACCTAGTTGGGAGATTTTACTGAGCAGATTTGCCAACCTTGGTTCTCAAAAAATATTCATTCTCCCGTAATAACTCACCAAACAAGCATGGTGCAGCAGGCGATCTTACGCATGACTGGCGTCCGGTACAGATCGAGCACGCTGTGTTTATGCTTGGTGATCAACTGTTCGTTCGCCACTTTCGACTTGAGAATCTGTGGAACAAACGCACGCACACGCACACACAAAAACACGCATGTCCGCGCACACAAACACACATGCACGAACATGCACATAGCACACACATGCACAAACACACACACGCACGTCCGCACACATGAACAAACACACATGCACATGCGCAAACACACACACATATGCACAAAAACACACATACGCATACACACACACGCACCATGCATGCACGTATACACACACAGACATGCACACACACACATGAATGCACACATGCACAAACATGTGTGCACGTAAACACATGCACGCACACGTACACGCCCACACATATGCACATGCACACATACATACACACACATGCATGCAAATACACACGCATATTCATACAGGCACACATGCACATATACACGCACATACAAAAACACACATACATGCTCGCATATGCATACATGCACACGCACACAAGCACACAAGCACGTACACACACACATACACACACACACACACACACACACACCGTCATGTAATTTACTAAGACTTGCCCTTTCCTTCCACCCCTCAGCCAGCTGTTAGATCCACGACCGAGCCCTGGTCAGAATTTCACCCAACGGCTGCCATTCTGGAACAACATGGACGCCAACCCACAATGCATTGCACAGGGCAGCGCCAAGGTGGCAGGGGTTTGGTCATCCTGCTGGAGGGGTTTGAAACCGCTTCACATGGGAGCCAGGTGGAAGGAGCAGTTGCGGTGGGAGGAGGGTGGGCGAGGTGGGGGGGGGTGGGGGGGGGGGGGGCGTGTAGTTGAGGGAATGGTGGGTGAAGCTTAGAGCGTTCAATGGCCGATCCTGCTTTCCTGATTGGATGAAGACAATGGGTGTGGGATAGTTTGCTGGTGGAGGTAGCTCACCATTGCCCCCCCCCCCCCCATACCCCCCACCCCACCCCCTCACGATCTCCCGGTCGCGGCAGTGTCCCACCGTCAGGGTGGGAGGGGCCAGGGATGGGGTGGTTCTCTCCTTTGAAGGAACTGGAAGATCCCACTGGCAGGGAAGCCCAGAAAAACCCCAGCCAAGGATTGAGAGTTGGATTCGGAGACAAACAATTTTCAACTGGCTGTGAGCGTAGGAAGAAATTTCTCCTTATCTGTCCTCCCAATCTTTTCGCAATCCGCTGTTTATCCACCAGCAAACAAGAGGAACATTTCACAAAGCTTTGCGTTTCGAAGTTAAGGGGATTGGCCATGCTAAATTGCCCCTTAGTGTCCAAAGATGTGCAGGTTAGGTGGATTGGCCATGCTAAATTGCCCCTTGGTGCCCAAAGATGTGCGGGTTAGGTGGATTGACCATGCTAAATTGCCCCTTAGTCTCCAAAGATGTGCAGGTTAGGTGGATTGGCCATGCTAAATTGCCCCTTAGTCTCCAAAGATGTGCAGGTTAGGGGGATTGGCCATGCTAAATTGCCCCTTAGTGTCCAAAGATATGCAGGTTAGGGTGGATTGGCCATGCTAAATTGCCCCTTGGTGCCCAAAGATATGCAGGTTAGGGTGGATTGGCCATGCTAAATTGCCCCTTAGTCTCCAAAGATGTGCAGGTTAGGTGGATTGGCCATGCTAAATTGCCCCTTAGTCTCCAAAGATGTGCAGGTTAGGTGGATTGGCCATGCTAAATTGTCCCTTAGTGTCCAAAGATGTGCATGTTAGGTGGATTGGCCATGCTAAATTGCCCCTTAGTGTCCAAAGATGTGTGGGTTAGGTGGATTGGCCATGCTAAATTGTCCCTTAGTGTCCAAAGATGTGTAGGTTAGTTGGATTGGCCGTGCTAAATTGTCCCTTAGTGTCCAAAGATGTGCAGGTTAGGTGGATTGGCCATGCTAAATTGCCCCTTAGTGTCCAAAGATGTGTAGGTTAGGTGGATTGGCCATGCTAAATTGCCCCTTGGTGCCCAAAGATGTGCAGGTTAGGGTGGATTGACCATGCTAAATTGCCCCTTAGTGTCCAAAGATGTGCAGGTTAGGTGGATTGGCCATGCTAAATTGCCCCTTAGTCTCCAAAGATGTGCAGGTTAGGGGGATTGGCCATGCTAAATTGCCCCTTAGTGTCCAAAGATATGCAGGTTAGGGTGGATTGGCCATGCTAAATTGCCCCTTGGTGCCCAAAGATATGCAGGTTAGGGTGGATTGGCCATGCTAAATTGCCCCTTAGTCTCCAAAGATGTGCAGGTTAGGTGGATTGGCCATGCTAAATTGCCCCTTAGTCTCCAAAGATGTGCAGGTTAGGTGGATTGGCCATGCTAAATTGTCCCTTAGTGTCCAAAGATGTGCATGTTAGGTGGATTGGCCATGCTAAATTGCCCCTTAGTGTCCAAAGATGTGTGGGTTAGGTGGATTGGCCATGCTAAATTGCCCCTTAGTGTCCAAAGATGTGCAGGTTAGGTGGATTGGCCATGCTAAATTGCCCCTTAGTGTCCAAAGATGTGCGGGTTAGGTGGATTGGCCATACTAAATTGTCCCTTAGTGTCCAAAGATGTGCGGGTTAGGTGGATTGGCCATGCTAAATTGTCCCTTAGTGTCCAAAGATGTGCGGGTTAGGTGGATTGGCCATGCTAAATTGTCCCTTAGTGTCCAATGATGTGCAGGTTAGGTGGATTGGCCATGCTAAATTGTCCCTTAGTGTCCAAAGATGTGCAGGTTAGGTGGATTGGCCATGCTAAATTGTCCCTTAGTGTCCAAAGATGTGCAGGTTAGGTGGATTGGCCATGCTAAATTGTCCCTTAGTGTCCAAAGATGTGCAGGTTAGGTGGATTGGCCATGCTAAATTGTCCCTTAGTGTCCAAAGATGTGCGGGTTAGGTGGATTGGCCATGCTAAATTGTCCCTTAGTGTCCAAAGATGTGCAGGTTAGATGGATTGGCCATGCTAAATGCATGATGATAGGGCCTGGGTAAGACCCTCTTTCAGAGCGTCAGTGCACCCTCGATGGGCCAAATGGCTTCTTTCTGCACTGTAGGGATTCTCTGTTCAAGTTACAAAGAGCGGGGGTGGTATTTCACAGCCCGGGGGAGGGACAATGGGCCTTTCAGAACTAAATTGGCGTCCGCAGAATGGAATCAGGTCAACCAGTTGCCTACGCTTGGTGAAGGGGTTGGAGCTAGCAAGCCCACAGTGGACCAGGAAGGCTGTTTGGTTGTGAAAGTGCGTTTTCACGTACCTCTGTAGTGAGCTTCTGGCCCTCTGCCTCTTTGCCATTCAGCTTGGCCACTTTCCTCAGTTGCTTCAGAGCTACATCACCCTTCCTGTTCAGGATGAGCCAGCGGGCGGACTCCGGGAGCCACCTGGGTGAGAAGGAAGGCGGAAATTCAGAACTACTATCTCAACGGTAAGAAACATTCTTCGCTGATTTCGGCTAATTCGATGTGGCATTAAGTTGGCAATAGCAACATGTGTGTATCAACGGGGACAGTAGCACCGTGGGGTTAGCACTGCTGCTTCACAGCTCCAGGGGACCCGGGTTCGATTCCCGGCTCGGGTCACTGTCTGTGCGGAGTCTGCGCATTCTCCCCGTGTCTGCGTGGGTTTCCCCCGGGTGCTCCTGTTCCCTCCCACAGTGCAGGTTAGGTTGATTGGCGTGCTAAAGTTACCCCTTAGTGTCCTGAGATGTGTAGGTTGGCGAGATTAGCGGGTAAATGTGTAGGGGATATGTGGATAGGGGCCTGGGTGGGATTGTGGTTGGTGCAGACTCAGTGGGCCGAATGGCCTCTTTCTGCACTGTAAGGTTTCTATGATTCTATGAAGTAGAAATGGTTACGAGAGGTTCATGTTTTTTAGGTGTCCAGATCATCAACAATCTGTCCTGGTCCCCCCCCCACGCCGACACTATAGTTAAGAAAGCCCCACCAACGCCTCTACTTTCTCAGGAGGCTAAGGAAATTTGGCACATCCACTATGACCCTCACCAACTTTTACAGATGCCCCATAGAAAGCATCCTTTCTGGTTGTATCACAGCTCGGTCTGGGCTCCTGCTCTGCCCAAGACCGCAAGGAACTACAAAATGTCGTGAATGTAGCCCAGTCCCATCACACAAACCAACCTCCCATCCATTGACTCCGTCTACACTTCCCGCTGCCTCGGGGAAAAGCAGCCGGCATAATCAAGGATCCCCCCACACCCCGGACATTCTCTCTTCCACCTTCTTCCATTGGGAAAAAGATACAAAAGTCTGAGGTCCCGTACCGACCGACTCAAGAACAGCTTCTTCCCTGCTGCTGTCAGACTTTTGAATGGACCTACCTCGCATTAAGCTGATCTTTCTCTACACCCTCGCTGTGACTGTAACACTACATTCTGCACTCCTTCCCTTTCCCCCTATGTACTCTATGAACGGTATGCTTTGACTGTATAGTGCGCAAGAAACAATACTTTTCGCTGCAAACTAATACATGTGACAGTAATAAATCAAGTCAAATATTAAGTTAATCTTTCTCTATGTCCTAGCAATGACTGGTATGGGCTCCTGCTCTGCCCAAGACCACAAGGAACTACAAAAGGGTCGTGAATGTGGCCCAGTCCCATCACACAAACCAGCCTCCCATCCACTGACTCTGTCTACACTTCCCGCTGCCTCGGGGAAAAGCAGCCAGAATAATCAAGGACCCCCCACCCCTACACACCCCGGGCATTCTCTCTTCCACCTTCTTCCAGAGGTTCAGGGCTGGGGGGTGGAGGGGGTGGGGTGCGAGAGGGTGATGGTTCACTAGCCTGGTGAAAAGGGCCAGAAGTTCAGAATTTCCGCTCGGAGTGGTTTTATTGCAACGGAACAAGCTGCCAAGTAGGCCAAGAGGAAGGAGTCCAACTCCCTCTCAAATCGTGTCAAAAAAAAGACAAATAGGTAACTTTTTCCTTTCAGAGTTTAACTTTTTAATTATCAATAACATCACAGTGACCTCTGTGTACACGAGGCTGAGGGAGTTTGGACCTGTCTCATTAGAATGACGATAGTCAAGAAGAGGCCAATCCACCTAACCTACGCATCTTCGGGCACTTAGGGACAATTTAGCATGGCCAATCCACCTAACCTGCACATCTTTGGACACTTAGGGACAATTTAGCATGGCCAATCCACCTAACCTACACATCTTTGGACACTTAGGGACAATTTAGCATGGCCAATCCACCTAACCTACACATCTTTGGACACTTAGGGACAATTTAGCATGGCCAATCCACCTAACCTGCACATCTTTGGACACTAAGGGACAATTTAGCATGGCCAATCCACCCTAACCTACACATCTTTGGACACTTAGGGACAATTTAGCATGGCCAATCCACCTAACCTACACACCTTTGGACACTAAGAGGCAATTTAGCGTAGCCAATCCACCTAACCTGCACATCTTTGGACACTAAGGGGCAATTTAGCATGGCCAATCCATCTAACCTGCACATCTTTGGACACTAAGGGGCAATTTAGCATGGCCAATCCACCTAACTTACACATCTTTGGACACTTAGGGACAATTTAGCATGGCCAATCCACCTAACCTACACATCTTTGGACACTAAGGGATAATTTAGCATGGACAATCCACCTAACCTGCACATTTTTGGACACTTAGGGACAATTTAGCATGGCCAATCCACCTAACCTACACATCTTTGGACACTTAGGGACAATTTGGCATGGCCAATTCCCCCTAACCTACACATCTTTGAACACTAAGGAGCAATTTAGCATGGCCAATCCACCTAACCTGCACATCTTTGGACACTAAGGGGCAATTTAGCATGGCCAATCCATCTAACCTGCACATCTTTGGACACTAAGGGGCAATTTAGCATGGCCAATCCACCTAACTTACACATCTTTGGACACTTAGGGACAATTTAGCATGGCCAATCCACCTAACCTGCACATCTTTGGATACTAATGGGCAAATTAGCATGGCCAATCCACCTAACCAGCACATTTTTGGACACTAAGGGGCAATTTTGCATGGAGTGTGGTAGGAAACCCACGCAGACATGGGGAAAATGTGCAGACTCTACACAGATAGTGACAAAAGCCGGGAATCGAACCCAGGTCCCTGGCGCTGTGAGACGCCGGTGCTAACCACCGTGACGCCTATTAGGATCCTAGATCTCAGCGGACCATTTGATCGTCTTATCAAAGGGTGGAGCAGGTGTAAGGCTGAATGGCCTCACTCATAGAACCCTACAGTGCTGAAACAGTCCCTTCGGCCCATCGAGTCTGCACCGACCGCAATCCCACCCAGGCCCTACCCCCATATACTTACCCGCTAATCCCTCAACCCTACACATCCCAGGACACTAAGGGGGCAATTTTAGCACGGCCAATCGAACTAACCCGCACATCTTTGGACTGTGGGAGGAAATCGGAGCACCCGGAGGAAAACCCACGCAGACACGGGGAGAATGTGCAGCCTCCACACCGACGGTGACCCCGAGCCGGGAATCGAACCCGGGACGCGGTGAGGCAGCGGTGCTAACCCGCCGCGCCTCCACTCCACCTTGGGTTCAGATGTTCTGTTGCCACTCGCAATAGAGACAAATCGTTTCTGATTTTGGCCACAGCCGCAGGCTAGAGACTAACAGCAGGGAAAAGAGGCCCGTTGTGTCTGTGCCGGCTCTCAAAGCACTGTGGGAGGAAACCGGACCGAACCCACGGGGAGAACGTACCAAAACGTACCAAATTTAATGTTGGCAAGTGTGAGGTGGTCCACTTTGGTAGGAGGAATGGTAGGAAGGACTATTACTTACGGGGCGAAAAACTGCAGCAGGCGACGGTGCAGAGGGACCTCGGGGTCCTTGTGCATGAGTCGCAAAAACCCAGCTTGCAGGTGCAGCAGGTGGTCAGGAAGGCGAATGGGATGCTGGCCTTCATAGCGAGGGGGATTGAATATAAAAGTAGGGCGGTCTTGCTGCAGCTGTATAGGGCATTGGTGAGGCCGCAGCTGGAGTACTGTGTGCAGTTTTGGGCGCCGCACCTGCGCAAGGATATTTTGGCCCTGGAGGGAGTGCAGAGGAGGTTTACTAGGCTGATACCGGAGTTGAGGGGGTTGAGCTATGAGGAGAGGCTGAATAAACTAGGCTTGTACTCGTTAGAGTTTAGAAGAATGAGGGGAGATCTCATTGAGACGTATAAGATGATGAATGGGATGGATAGGATAGAGGTGGAGAGACTCTTCCCGCTCAGAAAGGACAGTAGGACTAGGGGGCACAGCCTCAAGATAAAGGGGGGGCGGTTTAGAACGGAGTTGAGGAGGAACTTCTTCACTCAAAGGGTGGTGAATCTCTGGAATTCTCTGCCCGTTGAAGTGGTGGAGGCTGCCTCGCTAAATATTTTTAAGAAGCGGGTTGATGGGTTTTTGATAAGAGAGGGGATTAAGGGTTATGGGGAGAGGGCGGGAAGGTGGAGCTGAGCCACGACAGATCAGCCATGATCTTATTGAATGGCGGGGCAGGCTCGAAGGGCCAGATGGCCTACTCCTGCTCCTATTTCTTATGTTCTTAAAACGTCAAACTTAAATCTGGGAGGCCGCTATTATCCAAGCGCCCCACTTTGACCGATTGGCTACAATTTCGCTTTAACCAAAGCTGCCGTTCGCGGTTGTTTTAACAGACCGTAACTTCGGTAGGAGCAACAGATGTGTCGAGTATAGGGCTAACGGGAGGACTTTGAATAGTGTGGAGGAGCAGAGGGATCTAGGTATATGTGTACATAGATCCCTGAAAGTTGGGAATCAAGTAGATAAGGTTGTTAAGAAGGCGCACGGTGTCTTGGCGTTTATTGGTAGGGGGATTGAATTTAGGAGTCGCAGCGTCATGTTGCAACTGTACACAACTCTGGTGCGGCCGCACTTGGAGTACTGTGTGCAGTTCTGGTCCCCACATTACAGGAAGGACGTGGAGGCTTTGGAGAGGGTGCAGAGGAGGTTTACCAGGATGTTGCCTGGTATGGAGGGGAGGTCCTATGAGGAGAGACTGAGAGATTTGGGGTTGTTTTCGCTGGAAAGAAGGCGGCTAAGAGGGGACCTTATTGAAACATATAAGATGATTAGAGGTTTAGACAGGGTGGACAGTGATAGCCTTTTTCCTAGGATGGAGAAAGCTAGCACGAGGGGGCATGGTTTTAAATTAAGGGGGGGTAGTTATAGGACGGATGTCAGGGGTAGGTTCTTTACCCAGAGGGTGGTGAGGGACTGGAATGCCCTGCCTGCTGCGGTTGTAAATGCGCCTAGTTTGGGGGCGTTTAAGAGATCTGTGGATAGGTTTATGGACGAAAAGGGATTGGTTGAGGCTAGTGGGTCATTGTTTTTGTAACTGGTCGGCGCAACATCGTGGGCCGAAGGGACTGTTCTGCGCTGTAATGTTCTAACATAGAACCCTACAGTGCAGAAACAGGCCCTTCGGCCCATCGAGTCTGCACCGAACACAATCCCACCCAGACCCTATCCCCATATCCCTACACATTTTACCTGCTAATCCCTCTAACCTACACATCCCAGGACACTAAGGGGCAATTTTTTAGCATAGCCAATGAACCTAACCCGCACATCTTTGGGGCTGTGGGAGGAAACCGGAGCACCCGGAGAAAACCCACGCAGACACGAGGAGAATGTGCAAACTCCTCCTTCTATGTAACTATCCGCCAATCCCGCCTTACCAGCCATAAAGGAAGAAGATGAAAAACGGGACGGAGATGGCGAACTGGAGCCAGCGCCAGTGTTTGATCCCGTACGCTATGCCAGCCAGGAGCATCTGACCGGCGGTGTAGATGTAGTTGCTGGTCATCTCCACGGAGATGCGGAATCTCGTGGGGATCCATTCCACTCCTGGAGGATACAGAGAGAGAGAGAGAGAGAGAGAGAGAGGTTCGCAACGCCGGATCTGCCCTTGCGGAATCGTCGCCAAGTTGAACCCGTTAGGCACCCTTACAAAGCGGAGGCCGCACCCCTCTCCGAAACGTAACCGTTGAAAGAGGAACTCCCCCCCCCCAGTACAGATTCATAGAATCGTACAGTACTCTCTCTCTCTCCCCTTCTATCTCTATCTCTCTACATTACATCTGTCTCTCTGTGTCACTCTCTCACTCTGTTTCTCTCTTGAATATAAAAGTAGGGAGGTCTTGCTTCAGCTGTATAGGGCATTGGTGAGGCCGCAGCTGGAGTACTGTGTGCAGTTTTGGGCGCCGCACTTACACAAGGATGTTTTGGCCTTGGAGGGAGTGCAGAGGAGGTTTACTAGGCTGATACCGGAGTTGAGGGGGTTGAGCTATGAGGAGAGGCTGAATAGACTGGGTCTGTACTCGTTGGAGTTTAGAAGAATGAGGGGAGATCTCATTGAGACGTATAAGATGATGAATGGGATGGATAGGATAGAGGTGGAGAGACTCTTCCCGCTCAAAAAAGACAGTAGGACTAGGGGGCACAGCCTCAAGATAAAGGGGAGGCGGTTTAGAACGGAGTTGAGGAGGAACTTCTTCACTCAAAGGGTGGTGAATCTCTGGAATTCTCTGCCCGTTGAAGTGGTGGAGGCTGCCTCGCTAAATATATTTAAGACGCGGGTTGGTGGGTTTTTGATAAGAGAGGGGATTAAGGGTTATGGGGAGAGGGCGGGAATGTGGAACTGAGACACGACAGATCAGCCATAATCTTATTGAATGGCGGGGCAGGCTCGAAGGGCTAGATGGCCTACTCCTGCTCATATTTCTTATGTTCTTAACTCCTCGCTTTCTAATTTGTTAAAAGGAATGAGGAACGTGTAACCACTTCTTGCGGTTGAATCAGGGTGACTCGAATCTCAGCAATCAAGATTCTCTTCAGGTTGACGTCAGCAGTTAGGGAAGGTAAACGCAGTGTTGGCATTCATGTGGAGAGGGGCTAGAATACAATAGCAGGGATGGACTTCTGATGTTGTATCAGGCTCTGGGGTCAGACCCCCATTTGGAGTATCGTGAGCAGTTTTGGGACCCCGTATCTAAGGAAGGGTGTGCTGGAAAGGGTCCAGAGGAGGTTCACAACTGGAATGAAGAGCTTGTCGTATGAGGAATGGGTTGAGGACTCTGGGTTCTCAACCCGTTGGAGTTTAGAAGGATGAGGGGGGGGCGGATCTTATTGAAACTTACAGGATACTGCGAGGCCCTGGATAGAGTGGACGTGGAGAGGATGTTCCCACTCGTAGGAAAAACTAGAACCAGAGAGAGGCACAACCTCAGGGTAAAGGGACGATCCTTTAAAACAGAGATAAGGAGGAATTTCTTCATCCAGAGAGTGGGGAATCTGTGAAACTCTTTGCCACAGGAGGAGGCCGGGTCATTGAGACAGAGATAGAGAGGTTCCTGATTAATAAGGGGATCAGGGGAAAAGGCAGGAGAATGGGGGGATGAGAAAAATATCAGCCATGATTGAATGGCGGAGCAGACTCGATGGGCCGAGGGGCCTCATTCTGCTCCTATGGTCTTAATTTAAATTGGATAACAGCGGCCTATTAGATCTAAATTTGATGTTTTGGTAGCAAAAGGGAAAATGCTGGAAAACCTCAGCAGGTCTGGCAGCATCTGTAAGGAGAGAAAAGAGCTGACGTTTCATAAGACATAGGAGCAGGAGTAGGCCATCTAGCCCTTCGAGCCTGCCCCGCCATTCAATAAGATCATGGCTGATCTGTCGTGGCTCAGTTCCACCTTCCCGCCCTCTCCCCATAACCCTTAATCCCCTCTCTTATCAAAAACCCATCAACCCGCTTCTTAAAAATATTTAGCGAGGCAGCCTCCACCACTTCAACGGGTAGAGATTCACCACCCTTTGAGTGAAGAAGTTCCTCCTCAACTCTGTTCTAAACCGCCTCCCCTTTATCTTGAGGCTGTGCCCCCTAGTCCTACTGTCTTTTTTGAGCGGGAAAAGTCTCTCCACCTCTATCCTATCCATCCCATTCATCATCTTATACATCTCAATGAGTTTCAAGTCCCTTTGTCAAAGCTAAAAGGCAGTGAAAGTGGGCGATATTTATACTGCGGGGGGAAGGAATGAAAGATGAGTCATAGCCCCAAAACAGGGGGCGGAAGGCTGCTAATGGCAGCCCACAGAGAGAATGTTTTGATGGCTTGAGATCCAATTGGGGGGCGGGAGGGTGGCACAGTGGGTTAGCACTGCTGCCTCACAGCGCCAGGGACGTGGGTTCAATTCCCGGCTTGGCTCACCGTCTGTGGGGAAGGCTGCACATTCTCCCCATGTCTGTGTGGGTTTCCTCCCACAGTCCAAAGACGTGCGGGTTGGGTGGACTTGGCCATGCTAAATTGTCCCTTGGTGTCAGGGGAGATTGGTAGGGTAAATGCATTGGGGTTACTTGCTGGTCAATGGTAACCCCAGGGGTGTTGATAGCGGGAGATTTAGTGATGGTGACGCGTTGAATGTCAAGGGGTGGCGGTTAGAGTGTCTCTTAATGCTTCTTTATCCTGGGGAAGTGGTGAGGCCACTGCCGAGGGATTGTACACAATCCCTGTGTACAATTGGATTGTCCCAAGGGATTGGGACAATCCCCTGTGTACAAGGGATTGTCCCCTTATTTGAGGGGAGATGTAGTGGCATTGGAGGCAGTTCAGAGGAGGTTCACTCCATTGATTCCAGAGTCGAGGGGTTTGTCGGATGGAGAGAGATTGAGCAGTTGAGGCCGATACTCTCTGGGATGAGGGGGGGATCAGATGGAGGTCTACAAGATGGTAGAAAATCTGGATAACGTAGACGGGGAGCGGAAAGCTTCCTCTTGTGGGACATTCTACAACGAGAGGTCAAAGTTTTAGGATCAGGGGCAAGCAGATTTACAGCAGAGTTGGAGGGGAAACTACTTTTCCCAAAGGGTTATTAATCTGTGGGATTCGCTCCCCCCAAAAGTGCGGTGGGTGCCGGGGCAGTGAGTAAATTTAAGGAGGGAGTTGGACAGATTTTTAATTGGGAATGAGGGTGAAGGGGTATGGGGAGAAGGCAGGAAAATGGGGAACGAGGAGCATATCAGCCACGGCGGAGCGGACTCGATGGTTAATACCTGGGGTCAGGGGGATAGGATCTACCTGGGATTGTTGTCTTTGCGGGCTCGATGGGCTGATTGGCCTCCTGTGCTGTAGGGATTCCACGCGACCTGCCTTCCTTTCCCCGTCTGGCCTACGAGTTAGTCCAGATTCACCTCCCCCCCCCCCCATACACACACACACCACACACACACACACACAGACGCACGCAACAGAGCAATGTGGTCGACTCATAACTGTTCCCCCCTCTGAAATGGGCTGAGTGAGACCCTCAGTTGGAGGGGGCAATTGGGGACGGGCAATAAACGCTGGACCCTGCCCAGGAACAAAGAACAACACAGCACGGGAAACAGGCCCTTCGGCCCAACGAGCCCACGCCGCCGTCCCATGGTCAGTGACCTATTCATGATTTTAGTCTATGCCTAATGTGTGAGGATCAGGGAGGTCCAATATAGGGACAATTTGTTACCCAATCAATCAGCCTAAAAGCACATTTTTGGGATGTGGGAGGAAACCGGAGCACCCGGAGGAAACCCACGCAACCACGGGGAGAACGCGCAAACTCCCACGGACACAGGCCCAAATCCATGTGTCCGCACAGCAACAGAGATGGTCTCTGAGCTGTCATGTTGCCCTTGAAGTAATATAGAAGTAATATAGAACCCTACAGTGCAGAAACAGGCCCTTCGGCCCATCGAGTCTGCACCGAACACAATCCCACCCAGACCCTATCCCCATATCCCTACACATTTACCTGCTAATCCCTCTAACCTACACATCCCAGGAGATGGTCCAGTTTACGCACACCAACGACATGAAGCAGTAGGCAACTCCCGAAGCAACATCCAAGAGCAGCCCACCACAACCTGCCGCACGCATGCCCCTTGCTGGACTTAAATGCCTACGGATAAAAACTTCATTATTAAAAAGACTCTATATCCCTGGGGCTAAAACTGAACCCCAAGCCTACAATGCTTAATAAGGCCTGCTATATCCCCCTATATGTAGACCGCTCATGTGGCTGTCCAAGTGACTCTTGAACAACCCTAGCGTGCCTGCTTCCACCACCTTACTCGCGAGGAGTGTGTGTTCCACCCCTCCGTTGTCAGAATAACAAAAAAATAAGGATTTATTAATCTTATTTTTGAGGTATTCGAAGACGCGATGACCAGCGCAGAGAGCGGTACGGCGCAGGAACGGCCCCCTCCAAGCCCGTGCCGATCACATTGTCCTCTCGACACCCACCTAATGCCTGTATCCCTCTATTCCCCGTCTTGTTCCTGCCTCTACCCAGATGAGTCTTAAATGTGGCTAATGTGACTGCCTCAATCGCCCTCACTTGGCGGTGCATTCCAGGACCCCCCCCCCCCCCCCCCCCCCCCACCATCCCCTGTGTAAAAAGATTTCCCCCCGCACATCTCCACTGAACCTCACCTCCCTCCGCCCCCCCCCCCCCCCCCACCACCCCACACCCCGCCTTACCTTGAGCTAATGCCCCCTTGTCATTTCCACCCTGTGAGAAACTTTATCCGCAACCCTCAAGACTTTACGGACGGAAAGGGATTGGTTTAGGCGAGTGGGTCATTGTTTTTGGTAACCGGTCGGCGCAACATCGTGGGCCGAAGGGCCTGTTCTGCGCTGTAATGTTCTCTATGTGTTCTATGTGTAAACCTCTACCAGGTCGCCCCCTCAGCCTTTCCAGGGAGAACAATCCCAGTTTCCCCCCAACCTCTCCTCATCGCTAGTGCCCTCCGTACCAGGGTGACCTCCTGGTCAACCCCCCCACCCCCCCACCCCCACCCCCACGCCCTTGGATGGGATCGCCCCAGGGGGGGTTGCCACTTACTGAGGGAGAAAGAGTTAAGCAGGATTCCGGATGTTGCCACGCCGCAGAGAAACCTCCAGAAGCAGAACAGGGGGTAGGAGGTGGAGAAGGCGGCACACGTGCCAGTGGCTGCCAGCTGGCAGTAGGACCAGAGTAAGAGGGTCTTCCGTCCAAACCTAACAATCACAAAACAGTCAGCAAAGGTCGGACCTCGTGACTCCGAGCCAAAGCAGCGTTAACGCAACGGGATCACGGACGGCACAGTGGGTTAGCCCTCACGGCGCCAGGGGGGACCTGGATTAATAAGGGGATCGGGGGGGGGGGGGGGGGAAAGGCAGGAGAGTTGGGTGGGGGGGGCGGGATGAGGAAAATATCAGCCCATGACGGAGCAGACTCGATGGGCCGAGTGGCCTGGTTCTGCTCCCATGCCTCGGGGGCTAATTGTCCAGGGTTGTTGGTGGGACCACCATCTGTGCCCAGTTTCGGTCTCCTTGTTTGAAGAAGGATATGGAGGCATCAAAGGCGGTCCAGAGGAGGTTCACCGGGTCGACCCCCGGGGATGAAAGGGTTGACGGAGGAGGAGAGGTTGAACAGCTTGGGATTGGACTGGCCGGAGCTCAGAAGACTGAGGGTTGGTTGATGGGACGGCCTTTGAACGGATGTTCCCCCACGGTGGGACAAGCCTAGAATGAGAAGTCACCCGACAAGAATGATGGGTTCCCCCGTTTCCACGATGGGCGTGAGACAGGGGCGGACCTTGGGAAGGTTTGTGAACCTCGGGCAGGACTTAATGGTTTCAGGATGATTTGATTGATTTGATTTATTATTGTCACATGTACTGGGATACAGTGAAAAGTATTGTTTCTTGCGCGCTATACAGACAAAGCATACCGTTCATAGAGAAGGAAAGGAGAGGGTGCAGATTGTAGTGTTACAGTCACAGCGAAGGTGTAGAGAAAGATCAGCTTAATATTAAATTTATTATTGTCACATTTACTGGGATACAGTGAAAAGTATTGTTTCTTGCGCGCTATACAGACAAAGCATACCATTCATAGAGAAGGAAAGGAGAGGGTGCAGAATGCAGTGTTACAGTCACAGCGAGGGTGTAGAGAAAGATCAGCTTAATATTAAATTTATTATTGTCACATTTATTGGGATACAGTGAAAAGTATTGTTTCTTGCGCGCTATACAGACAAAGCATACCATTCATAGAGAAGGAAAGGAGAGGGTGCAGAATGCAGTGTTACAGTCACAGCGAGGGTGTAGAGAAAGATCAGCTTAATATTAAATTTATTATTGTCACATTTACTGGGATACAGTGAAAAGTATTATTTCTTGCGCGTTATACAGACAAAGCATACCATTCATAGAGAAGAAAGGAGAGGGTGCAGAATGTAGTGTTACAGTCACAGCGAGGGTGTAGAGAAAGATCAGCTTAATGCGAGGTAGGTCCATTCAAAAGTCTGACAGCAGCAGGGAAGAAGCTGTTCTTGAGTCGGTTGGTACGGGACCTCAGACTTTTGTATCTTTTTCCCGACGGAAGAAGGTGGAAGAGAGAATGTCCGGGGTGTGTGGGGGGGGATCCTTGATTATGCCGGCTGCTTTTCCCCCGAGGCAGCGGGAAGTGTAGACGGAGTCAGTGGATGGGAGGCTGGGTTTGTGTGATGGGATTGGGGGCTACATTCACCACCCTTTTGTAGTTCCTCGCGGTCTTGGGCAGAGCAGGAGCCCAGACCGAGCTGTGATACAACCAGAAAGGATGCTTTCTATGGGGCATCTGTAAAAGTTGGTGAGAGTCCGTAGCGGACATGCCAAATTTCCTTAGTCTTCTGAGAAAGTAGAGGTGTTGGTGGGGCTTTCTTAACTATAGTGTCGGCGTGGGGGGGGAGAAACTAATCTCCAAGGGTTTGCGATTGTGTGGAATGCACTGCCCTGGAACATAGCAGAGGGAAATATCACTCCACAGATCCGAGAAAGAGGTAGAGCTGGTTTCCTGATGGAAAGCAAGATAAAGGAATATGGGGAGGAGGCAGGAGTGTGGATTTGAGACCGAGGAGAGATCAACCACGATCATATAGAATGGCGGAGAAGGCTCGAATGGCCTACTTGCGCCCCTTAATGCCGATGTTTTTTCCATCACCAACTGAGCAACAAACATGTGTCAGTGCGGGAAGGGCGCGCCCCAAAAGCCTAAAGGCAACAGCAGGACATCCTTTTTTTTGCCGTATTTGTGCCCTTACTTGTCAGCAAGTCGCCCCAGGATGATGGCCCCCACCAGCAGGCCAGCCATGTAGACCGACTGTGAGATCCACTTCAGGGACTTCTGCTCGCACACCAGATCCCACTGTCGAGGCAAGATCAGCACAGTTACTGAGGGATTAACCGCGCACAGGCGGGACCCGCGACCGACGGCGCTGGCAGACCGGCAGAGGGGCGGCTCACTGTGGCGGGGGGACCCGGGTTCGGTTCGCGGGGTCTGCACGTTCCCCCCCCCCCCCCCCCCCCACCCCCAACGTCTGCCTGGGTTTCCTCCCGGTGCCCCTGTTTCCTCCCACAGTCCGAAAGACGTGCTGGTCGAGTGGATTGGCCATGCTAAACTGGCCCCTGAGTGTCAGGGGGGATTAGCTAGGGTAAACACGTGAAGGCCTGGCTGGGATTGTGGTCGGTGCAGGCTCGATGGGACAAATGGCCTCCTTCTGCACTGTAGGGATTCTATTCTATGACTGTCTCACACACACTCTCTCTCTCGCACATTTATTCGTACACATGCGTATACATGCACACTCACATACATGCACACTCAGACACATACAGACACACACATGCATGCACATACACACTTACACACATACACTCTCATGTACGCAGACACACACACACACACACACACAGTCGCACGCACATTCTCACTTGCACACTCTCACACACACACTCTCTCATGCACACACACCCACGTAGATATTCTCGCCCCCCACACTCTCGAACACACACTCTCGCACACACTCTTGCCTGCACACTCACACACATTCACACATGCACTCACACTCTTGCCCACACACTCACACACTCTCGCACGCACACTCTCGCACACACACTCTCGCAGTCACACTCTTGCCTGCATACTCACACACACACACACACGTATGCACACTCTTGCCTGTACACTCCCGCATGCACACTGTCACATGCACACTCTCACCTGTACACTCGCAAGCACAGTCTCACCTGCACACTCTCGCATTCACACTCAATACAACTCAATACACACACTCTTGCCCGCACACTCATACATACGCTCACGCATGCACACACTCGTATTCTCACTCTCGCATGCACACTCTCGCCTGCACACTCACATACACACTCACGCATGCACACTCTCGCAAACTCACTCTCGCATGCACACTCACGTACACACATCCTCGCACCCAGATTCTCACCCATATATTCTCACGTGCACACTCTCACGTGCACACTCAATACAACTCAATACACAAACTCTTGCACTCACACTTTTGCCCGCACCCTCGCACACACACACACGCTCACGCATGCACACTCTCGCACTCTCACTCGCGCATGCACACTCTTGCACGCACACTCACGTACACACATCCTCGCCCGCAGACTCTCACCCACGCATTATCGCACGCACACCCTCACCCACACGCTGTCACCCACATGCTCTCGCTTGCACACTCTCACCCACGCACCCGCGCATTCACGCACATTCTCACTCACCCTTACACGCACGCATGCTCAAGCACGTACACCCACATTGTGAGTGGAGCGTCGATCGAACTGGACGTTCCGGTACGTACCGCGGTGACGATGGAAGCTTTGAACTTGGAGTCGTCGTACTCCCAGCCCTGGGCGCATGCCCGCGTCTCGGCCTCCGTCGCGTTGAGCCCGGTGGCGTTGGGGTCCAGGAGGTGCCACTGGGGCGAGGAATACTCGCGGCATTTCTCCGGCCTCCCGTCTCCGTCCAGGGGGATGAGGACCCGCAGGAGTTCCTCCCTGGTCAGGGGTCCGGGCGTGGCGTTGACCGAACCGTTGGCCCCCAGGCGGACCCGGCAGTGGTGGTCCGGGACAACGGCCAGGAAGTTCTGGAGGAGGTTGTGCATGGTGACGAAAAAGGTGGGAAGCACGAGTAAGAGCACGTGGAGGATCTGGAACTTCCCCATGCCCCCGACATCTTCCAGGATGTCGCCAAAGCTCATGGTGGCAGCTCGAGAGGTGGAGAAGGGGACGGAGAGAGAGTGTCAGCGACTGCGAGAGAGAGAGGGAAAGGGAGACAGACAGAGAGAGAGAGACTGAGCGAGAGTCTGGCGCAGAGAGAGTGAGCCCTGACCCAGTCTGATCTTTCATCCAGATGTTACCTAATGTTTAATCGGGTGATAACGCAGTTACTTTTTCACTGCAAGCTGTTAGACCTGGTTGAAGGAATTCAAGCAAGGCGTGAGGAAGCGGTATCCCAGTGAGAGTCAGTGTGTGTGGGACCCGTACCCCAGTGAGAGTCAATGTTTGTGTGGGACCCGTACCCCAGTGAGAGTCAGTGTGTGTGTGGGACCCGTACCCCAGTGAGAGTCAGTGTGTGTGTGTGGGACCCGGACCCCAGTGAGAGTCAGTGTGTGGTGTGGGACCCGTACCCCAGTGAGAGTCAGTGTGTGCGGGACCCGTACCCCAGTGAGAGTCAGTGTGTGTGTGGGACCCGTACCCCAGTGAGAGTCAGTGTGTGTGTGGGACCCGTACCCCAGTGAGAGTCAGTGTGTGTGTGGGACCCGTACCCCAGTGAGAGTCAGTGTGTGTGGGACCCGTACCCCAGTGAGAGTCAGTGTGTGTGTGGGACCCGTACCCCAGTGAGAGTCAGTGTGTGTGTGGGATCCGTACCCCAGTGAGAGTCAGTGTGTGTGTGGGACCCGTACCCCAGTGAGAGTCAGTGTGTGTGTGGGACCCGTACCCCAGTGAGAGTCAGTGTGTGTGTGGGACCCGTACCCCAGTGAGAGTCAGTGTGTGTGTGTGTGACCCGTACCCCAGTGAGAGTCAGTGTGTGTGTGGGACCCGTACCCCAGTGAGAGTCAGTGTGAGTGGGACCCGTACCCCAGTGAGAGTCAGTGTGTGTGTGTGTGACCCGTACCCCAGTGAGAGTCACACAGTGAGCACGTGA
>JBBMRE010000123.1:0-418286 GCA_037974335.1 Prionace glauca | reverse complement strand
TCACGTGCTCACTGTGTCTCAGTGTCTCAGTGTAAAAGCGTCTCAGTGTATCAGTGTCTCAGTGCCTCAGTGTCTCAGAGTCTCACCATCTCTGTGTCACATTGTCTCAGTGTTTCAGTGTCTCAGAGTCTCAGTGTCTCTGTGTCTCAGTGTCTCTGTGCCTCAGTGTCTCTGTGTCTCATTGTCTCTGTGTCTCAGTGTCTCTGTGTCTCAGTGTCTCAGTGTCTCAGTGTCTCAGTGTCTCTGTGTCTCAGTGTCTGTGCCGCATAGTCTCTATCTCTCTGTGTCTCAGTGTCTCAGAGTCGCAGTGTCTCAGTGTCTCAGTGTATCAGCGTCTCAGTGTATCAGTGTCTCAGAGACTCAGTGTCTCTTTGTCTCTGTGTCTGAGTCTCTCAGTGCCTCAGTGTCTCAGCGTCTCAAAGTATTTGTGTCTCAGTGTCTCAGTGTCTCTGTGTCTCATTTTCTCAGACTCTCAGTGTTTCTGTGTCCCACTGTCTCTGTGTCTCCGTGTCACAGAGAATCAGTGCCTCGGTGTCTCTCTGTCTGAGTGTCTCTGTGCCTCAGTGTCACAGTGTCTCAGTGGCTCAGAGTCACAGTGTCCCAGTGGCTCTGTGCGTCAGTGTCTCAGAGTCTCAGTGTCTCTGTGTCTCAGTTTCTCAAAGTCTTTGTATTCAGTGCCTCAGAGTCTCAGTGTCTCTGTGTCCCAGTGTCTCTGTGTCTCAGTATCTCAGTGTCTCTGTGTCTAAGTGTCTCTGTGTCTAAGTGTCTCTGAGTCACAGTGTCTCAGTGTCTCTGTGCCTCAGTGTCTCAGAGTTTCTGTATCTCAGAGTCTCAGTGTCTCAGAGTCTCAGTGTCTCTGTGTCTCAGTGTCTCAGAGTCTCAGTGTCTCTGTGTCTCTGTGTCTCTGTGTCTCAGAGTCTCTGTGTCTCAGTGTATCAGTGTCTCAGTGTCTCTGTGTCTCAGTGTCACAGTGTCTCAGTGTTTCTGTGTACAAGTGTCTCTGTGTCTCTGTGTCTCAGAGTCACAGTGACTCTGTGTCTCTGTGTCTCAGTGTATCAGTGTCTCTGTGTATCTCTGTCTGAGTGTCTCTGTGCCTCAGTGTCTCAGTGTCTCTGTGCCTCAGTGTCTCATTGCCTCAGTGTTTCAGAGTCTCTGTGTCTCAGTGTCTCTGTGTCTCTGTGTCTCAGTGTCTCTGTGTCTCTGTGTCTCAGTGTCACAGTGTCTCAGTGTCTCTGTGTCTGTGAGTCTCAGACTCTCAGTGTGTCAGTGTGTCAGTGTCTCAGAGTCTCTGTGTCCCAGTGTCTCAGTGTCTCTGTGCCTCTGAGTCTCAGAGTCTCAGAGTTTCAGTGTCTCAGAGTCTCAGTGTCTCTGTGTCACAGTGCGTCAGCGTGTTAGAGACTCAGTGTCTCTTTATCTCTGAGTCTGAGTGTCTCTGTGCCTCAGTGTCACAGCGTCTCAGTGTCCCAGTGTCTCTGTGCGTCAGTGTCTCAGAGTCTCAGTGTATCAGTGTCTCTGTGTCTCAGTGTCTCTGTGTCTCTGTGTCTCAGTGTCACAGTGTCTCAGTGTCTCTGACTCTCAGTGTCTCTGTGTCCAAGTGTCTCTGTGTCTCTGTGTCTCAGAGTCACAGTGTCTCTGTGTCTCAGTGTATCAGTGTCACAGTGTCTCAGTGTCTCTGTGTCTCAGTGTATCAGTGTCTGTGTGTCTCTCTGTCTGAGTGTCTCTGTGCCTCAGTGTCTCAGTGTCTCAGTTTCTCAGTATCTCAGTGTCTCTGTGTCTCAGTGTGTCAGTGTGTCAGAGACTCATTGTCTCTGTGTCTGAGTGTCTCTGTGCCTCAATGTCACAGTCACTCAGTGTCTCAGATTATCAGTGTCTCTCTGTCTCAGTGTCTCAGTGTTTCTCTATCTCTGTGCCTCAGTGTCTCAGAGTCACTGTGTCTCAGTGTATCAGAGTCTCAGAGTCTCAGAGTCTCAGTGTCTCAGTGTCTCTGTGTTTCTGTGTCTCAGTGTATCAGCATCTCAGTGTATCAGTGTCTCAGAGACTCAGTGTCTCTTTGTCTCTGTCTGAGTGTCTCTGTGCCTCAGTGTCTCAGTGTCTCTGTCTCTGTGTCTCAGTGCCTCAGTGTCTCAGCGTCTCAAAGTATGTGTGTCTCAGTGTCTCAGTGTCTCTGTGTCTCATTTTCTCAGACTCTCAGTGTCTCTATGTCTCAGTGTTTCAGCATCTTAGAGTCTCAGTGTCTCAGTGTCTCAGTGTCTCTGTGCCTCAGTGTCTCTGTGTCTCATTGTCTCTGTGTCTCAGTGTCTCAGAGTCTCAGTGTCTCTGTGCTGCATAATCTCTATGTCTCGGTGTCTCTGTGTCTCAGTGTCTCAGTGTCTCAGAGTCTCAGGGTCTCAGTGTCTCAGTGAATCTTTGTCTCCGTGTCTCTGTGTCTCAGTGCCTCAGTGTCTCAGTGTCTCTGTGTCTGAGTGTTTCAGAATCACAGTGTCTCAGAGTCTCAGTGTCTCAGTGTCTCTATGTCTCAGTGTCTCAGTGTCTCAGAGTCTCAATGTCTCAGTGTCGCAGTGTCTCAGTGTCTCAGAGTCTCAGTGTCTCTGTTTCTCAGTGTCTCAGAGTCTCAGAGTCTCAGTGTCTCAGTGTCTCAGAGTCTCAGTGTCTCAGTGTCTCAGAGTCTCAGTGTCTTAGAGTCTCAGTGTCTCAGTGTCTCAGGGTCTCAGAGTCTCAGGGTCTCAGTGCCTCAGTGTCTCAGTGTCTCAGAGTCACAGGGTCTCAGTGAATCTGTGTCTCTGTGTCTCAGTGCCTCAGTGTCTCAGTGTCTCTGTGTCTGAGTGTCTCAGAATCACAGTGTCTCAGAGTCTCAGTGTCTCTGTGTCTCAGAGTCTCAGTGTCTTAGAGTCTCAGTGTCTCAGGGTCTCAGATTCTCAGTTTCTCAGTGTCTCAGAGTCTCAGTGTCTCAGTGTCTCTATGTCTCAGTGTCTCAGTGTCTCAGAGTCTCAATGTCTCAGTGTCGCAGTGTCTCAGTGTCTCAGAGTCTCAGTGTCTCTGTTTCTCAGTGTCTCAGAGTCTCAGAGTCTCAGTGTCTCAGTGTCTCAGAGTCTCAGTGTCACTGTGTCTCTGTGTATCAATGTATCAGTGTCTCAGTGTCTCAGAGTCTCAGTGTCTCTGTGCCTCAGTGTCTCAGTTTCTCAGTGTCTCAGTGTCTCTGTGTCTCAGTGTGTTGGTGTGTCAGAGTCTCAGTGTCTCAGTGTCTCAGTGCCTCTGTTTGTCAGTGTCTCAGAGTCTCAGAGTCACAGTGTCTCAGTGTCTCTGTGCCTCAGTGTCTCAGTTTCTCAGTGTCTCAGTGTCTCTGTGTCTCAGTGTGTCAGAGTCTCAGTGTCTCAGTGTCTCAGTGCCTCTGTTTGTCAGTGTCTCAGAGTCTCAGTGTCTCAGTTTCTCAGTGTCTCAGTGTCTCTGTGTCTCAGTGTGTCAGTGTCTCAGTGTATCAGTGTCTCTGTGTCTCAGTATCTCTGTGTCTGATTTTCTCTGTGCCTCAATGTCACAGTCTCTCAGTGTCTCAGAGTATCAGTGTCTCTCTGTTTCAGTGTCTCAGTGTTTCTCTATATCCGTGCCTCAGTGTCTCAGAATCTCAGTGTCTCTGTGCCTCGGTGTCTCAGAGTCTCAGAGTCGCAGTGTCTCAGTGTCTCTGTGCCTCAGTGTCTCAGTTTCTTAGTGTCTCAGAGTCTCTGTGTCTCAGTGTCTCAGAGTCTCAGTGTATCAGTGTCTCTGAGTCTCAGTGTCTCTGTGTCTGAGTGTCTCTGTGCCTCAATGTAACAGTCTCTCAGTGTCTCAGAATATCAGTGTCTCTCTGTCTCAGTGTCTCAGTGTTTCTCTATCTCTGTGCCTCAGTGTCTCAGAATCTCAGTGTCTCTGTGCATCAGTGTCTCAGAGTCTCAGTATTTCAGTGTCTCTGTGTCTCAGTGGATCAGTGTCACAGAGGCTCAGTGTCTCTGTTTCTCTGTGTCTCAGTGTCTCTGTGCTTCAGTGTCTCAGTGTCTCAGAGTCTCAGTGTCTCTGTGTCTCAGTGTCTTTGTGCCTCAGTGTCTCTGTGTCTCATTGTCTCTGTGTCTCAGTGTCTCAGTGTCTCAGTGTCTCTGTGTCTCAGTGTCTCTGTGCCGCATAGTCTCTATGTCTCTGTGTCTCAGTGTCTCAGTATCTCAGAGTCGCAGTGTCTCAGTGTCTCAGTGTAAAAGCGTCTCAGTGTATCAGTGTCTCAGTGTCTCAGAGTCTCACCATCTCTGTGTCACATTGTCTCAGTGTTTCAGTGTCTCAGAGTCTCAGTGTCTCTGTGTCTCAGTGTCTCTGTGCCTCAGTGTCTCTGTGTCTCATTGTCTCTGTGTCTCAGTGTCTCTGTGTCTCAGTGTCTCAGTGTCTCAGTGTCTCAGTGTCTCTGTGTCTCAGTGTCTCTGTGCCGCATAGTCTCTATCTCTCTGTGTCTCAGTGTCTCAGTGTCTCTGTGTCTCATTTTCTCAGACTCTCAGTGTTTCTGTGTCCCACTGTCTCTGTGTCTCCGTGTCACAGAGACTCAGTGTCTCAGTGTCTCTCTGTCTGAGTGTCTCTGTGCCTCAGTGTCACAGTGTCTCAGTGGCTCAGAGTCACAGTGTCCCAGTGGCTCTGTGCGTCAGTGTCTCAGAGTCTCAGTGTCTCTGTGTCTCAGTTTCTCAAAGTCTTTGTATTCAGTGCCTCAGAGTCTCAGTGTCTCTGTGTCCCAGTGTCTCTGTGTCTCAGTATCTCAGTGTCTCTGTGTCTAAGTGTCTCTGTGTCTAAGTGTCTCTGAGTCACAGTGTCTCAGTGTCTCTGTGCCTCAGTGTCTCAGAGTTTCTGTATCTCAGAGTCTCAGTGTCTCAGAGTCTCAGTGTCTCTGTGTCTCAGTGTCTCAGAGTCTCAGTGTCTCTGTGTCTCTGTGTCTCTGTGTCTCAGAGTCTCTGTGTCTCAGTGTATCAGTGTCTCAGTGTCTCTGTGTCTCAGTGTCTCATTGTTTCTGTGTACAAGTGTCTCTGTGTCTCTGTGTCTCAGAGTCACAGTGACTCTGTGTCTCTGTGTCTCAGTGTATCAGTGTCTCTGTGTATCTCTGTCTGAGTGTCTCTGTGCCTCAGTGTCTCAGTGTCTCTGTGCCTCAGTGTCTCATTGCCTCAGTGTTTCAGAGTCTCTGTGTCTCAGTGTCTCTGTGTCTCTGTGTCTCAGTGTCTCTGTGTCTCTGTGTCTCAGTGTCACAGTGTCTCAGTGTCTCTGTGTCTGTGAGTCTCAGACTCTCAGTGTGTCAGTGTGTCAGTGTCTCAGAGTCTCTGTGTCCCAGTGTCTCAGTGTCTCTGTGCCTCTGAGTCTCAGAGTCTCAGAGTTTCAGTGTCTCAGAGTCTCAGTGTCTCTGTGTCACAGTGCGTCAGCGTGTTAGAGACTCAGTGTCTCTTTATCTCTGAGTCTGAGTGTCTCTGTGCCTCAGTGTCACAGCGTCTCAGTGTCCCAGTGTCTCTGTGCGTCAGTGTCTCAGAGTCTCAGTGTATCAGTGTCTCTGTGTCTCAGTGTCTCTGTGTCTCTGTGTCTCAGTGTCACAGTGTCTCAGTGTCTCTGACTCTCAGTGTCTCTGTGTCCAAGTGTCTCTGTGTCTCTGTGTCTCAGAGTCACAGTGTCTCTGTGTCTCAGTGTATCAGTGTCACAGTGTCTCAGTGTCTCTGTGTCTCAGTGTATCAGTGTCTGTGTGTCTCTATGTCTGAGTGTCTCTGTGCCTCAGTGTCTCAGTGTCTCAGTGTCTCAGTTTCTCAGTATCTCAGTGTCTCTGTGTCTCAGTGTGTCAGTGTGTCAGAGACTCATTGTCTCTGTGTCTGAGTGTCTCTGTGCCTCAATGTCACAGTCACTCAGTGTCTCAGATTATCAGTGTCTCTCTGTCTCAGTGTCTCAGTGTTTCTCTATCTCTGTGCCTCAGTGTCTCAGAGTCACTGTGTCTCAGTGTATCAGAGTCTCAGAGTCTCAGAGTCTCAGTGTCTCAGTGTCTCTGTGTTTCTGTGTCTCAGTGTATCAGCATCTCAGTGTATCAGTGTCTCAGAGACTCAGTGTCTCTTTGTCTCTGTCTGAGTGTCTCTGTGCCTCAGTGTCTCAGTGTCTCTGTCTCTGTGTCTCAGTGCCTCAGTGTCTCAGCGTCTCAAAGTATGTGTGTCTCAGTGTCTCAGTGTCTCTGTGTCTCATTTTCTCAGACTCTCAGTGTCTCTATGTCTCAGTGTTTCAGCATCTTAGAGTCTCAGTGTCTCTGTGTCTCAGTGTCTCTGTGCCTCAGTGTCTCTGTGTCTCATTGTCTCTGTGTCTCAGTGTCTCAGAGTCTCAGTGTCTCTGTGCTGCATAATCTCTATGTCTCGGTGTCTCTGTGTCTCAGTGTCTCAGTGTCTCAGAGTCTCAGGGTCTCAGTGTCTCAGTGAATCTTTGTCTCCGTGTCTCTGTGTCTCAGTGCCTCAGTGTCTCAGTGTCTCTGTGTCTGAGTGTTTCAGAATCACAGTGTCTCAGAGTCTCAGTGTCTCAGTGTCTCAGTGTCTCTATGTCTCAGTGTCTCAGAGTCTCAATGTCTCAGTGTCGCAGTGTCTCAGTGTCTCAGAGTCTCAGTGTCTCTGTTTCTCAGTGTCTCAGAGTCTCAGAGTCTCAGTGTCTCAGTGTCTCAGAGTCTCAGTGTCTCAGTGTCTCAGAGTCTCAGTGTCTTAGAGTCTCAGTGTCTCAGTGTCTCAGGGTCTCAGAGTCTCAGGGTCTCAGTGTCTCAGAGTCTCATTGTCTCTGTGTCTCAGTGTCTCAGTGTCTCAGTGTCTCTGTGTCTCAGTGTCTCTGTGCCGCATAGTCTCTATGTCTCTGTGTCTCAGTGTCTCAGTATCTCAGAGTCGCAGTGTCTCAGTGTCTCAGTGTAAAAGCGTCTCAGTGTATCAGTGTCTCAGTGCCTCAGTGTCTCAGAGTCTCACCATCTCTGTGTCACATTGTCTCAGTGTTTCAGTGTCTCAGAGTCTCAGTGTCTCTGTGTCTCAGTGTCTCTGTGCCTCAGTGTCTCTGTGTCTCATTGTCTCTGTGTCTCAGTGTCTCTGTGTCTCAGTGTCTCTGTGTCTCAGTGTCTCAGTGTCTCAGTGTCTCAGTGTCTCTGTGTCTCAGTGTCTCTGTGCCGCATAGTCTCTATCTCTCTGTGTCTCAGTGTCTCAGTGTCTCAGAGTCGCAGTGTCTCAGTGTCTCAGTGTATCAGCGTCTCAGTGTATCAGTGTCTCAGAGACTCAGTGTCTCTTTGTCTCTGTGTCTGAGTCTCTCAGTGCCTCAGTGTCTCAGCGTCTCAAAGTATTTGTGTCTCAGTGTCTCAGTGTCTCTGTGTCTCATTTTCTCAGACTCTCAGTGTTTCTGTGTCCCACTGTCTCTGTGTCTCAGTGTCACAGAGAATCAGTGCCTCGGTGTCTCTCTGTCTGAGTGTCTCTGTGCCTCAGTGTCACAGTGTCTCAGTGGCTCAGAGTCACAGTGTCCCAGTGGCTCTGTGCGTCAGTGTCTCAGAGTCTCAGTGTCTCTGTGTCTCAGTTTCTCAAAGTCTTTGTATTCAGTGCCTCAGAGTCTCAGTGTCTCTGTGTCCCAGTGTCTCTGTGTCTCAGTATCTCAGTGTCTCTGTGTCTAAGTGTCTCTGTGTCTAAGTGTCTCTGAGTCACAGTGTCTCAGTGTCTCTGTGCCTCAGTGTCTCAGAGTTTCTGTATCTCAGAGTCTCAGTGTCTCAGAGTCTCAGTGTCTCTGTGTCTCAGTGTCTCAGAGTCTCAGTGTCTCTGTGTCTCTGTGTCTCTGTGTCTCAGAGTCTCTGTGTCTCAGTGTATCAGTGTCTCAGTGTCTCTGTGTCTCAGTGTCTCATTGTTTCTGTGTACAAGTGTCTCTGTGTCTCTGTGTCTCAGAGTCACAGTGACTCTGTGTCTCTGTGTCTCAGTGTATCAGTGTCTCTGTGTATCTCTGTCTGAGTGTCTCTGTGCCTCAGTGTCTCAGTGTCTCTGTGCCTCAGTGTCTCATTGCCTCAGTGTTTCAGAGTCTCTGTGTCTCAGTGTCTCTGTGTCTCTGTGTCTCAGTGTCTCTGTGTCTCTGTGTCTCAGTGTCACAGTGTCTCAGTGTCTCTGTGTCTGTGAGTCTCAGACTCTCAGTGTGTCAGTGTGTCAGTGTCTCAGAGTCTCTGTGTCCCAGTGTCTCAGTGTCTCTGTGCCTCTGAGTCTCAGAGTCTCAGAGTTTCAGTGTCTCAGAGTCTCAGTGTCTCTGTGTCACAGTGCGTCAGCGTGTTAGAGACTCAGTGTCTCTTTATCTCTGAGTCTGAGTGTCTCTGTGCCTCAGTGTCACAGCGTCTCAGTGTCCCAGTGTCTCTGTGCGTCAGTGTCTCAGAGTCTCAGTGTATCAGTGTCTCTGTGTCTCAGTGTCTCTGTGTCTCTGTGTCTCAGTGTCAAAGTGTCTCAGTGTCTCTGACTCTCAGTGTCTCTGTGTCCAAGTGTCTCTGTGTCTCTGTGTCTCAGAGTCACAGTGTCTCTGTGTCTCAGTGTATCAGTGTCACAGTGTCTCAGTGTCTCTGTGTCTCAGTGTATCAGTGTCTGTGTGTCTCTCTGTCTGAGTGTCTCTGTGCCTCAGTGTCTCAGTGTCTCAGTGTCTCAGTTTCTCAGTATCTCAGTGTTTCTGTGTCTCAGTGTGTCAGTGTGTCAGAGACTCATTGTCTCTGTGTCTGAGTGTCTCTGTGCCTCAATGTCACAGTCACTCAGTGTCTCAGATTATCAGTGTCTCTCTGTCTCAGTGTCTCAGTGTTTCTCTATCTCTGTGCCTCAGTGTCTCAGAGTCACTGTGTCTCAGTGTATCAGAGTCTCAGAGTCTCAGTGTCTCAGTGTCTCTGTGTTTCTGTGTCTCAGTGTATCAGCATCTCAGTGTATCAGTGTCTCAGAGACTCAGTGTCTCTTTGTCTCTGTCTGAGTGTCTCTGTGCCTCAGTGTCTCAGTGTCTCTGTCTCTGTGTCTCAGTGCCTCAGTGTCTCAGCGTCTCAAAGTATGTGTGTCTCAGTGTCTCAGTGTCTCTGTGTCTCATTTTCTCAGACTCTCAGTGTCTCTATGTCTCAGTGTTTCAGCATCTTAGAGTCTCAGTGTCTCTGTGTCTCAGTGTCTCTGTGCCTCAGTGTCTCTGTGTCTCAGTGTCTCTTTGTCTCAGTGTCTCAGTGTCGCAGTGTCTCAGTGTCTCAGAGTCTCAGAGTCTCAGTGTCTCAGTGTCTCAGAGTCTCAGTGTCTCAGTGTCTCAGAGTCTCAGTGTCTCAGTGTCTCAGTGTCTCAGAGTCTCAGTGTCTTAGAGTCTCAGTGTCTCAGTTTCTCAGTGTCTCAGAGTCTCAGTGTCTCAGTGTCTCTATGTCTCAGTGTCTCAGTGTCTCAGAGTCTCAATGTCTCAGTGTCGCAGTGTCTTAGTGCCTCAGAGTCTCAGTGTCTCTGTTTCTCAGTGTCTCAGAGTCTCAGAGTCTCAGAGTCTCAGTGTCTCAGTGTCTCAGAGTCTCAGTGTCACTGTGTCTCTGTGTATCAGTGTATCAGTGTCTCAGTGTCTCAGAGTCTCAGTGTCTCTGTGCCTCAGTGTCTCAGTTTCTCAGTGTCTCAGTGTCTCTGTGTCTCAGTGTGTTGGTGTGTCAGAGTCTCAGTGTCTCAGTGCCTCTGTTTGTCAGTGTCTCAGAGTCTCAGAGTCACAGTGTCTCAGTGTCTCTGTGCCTCAGTGTCTCAGTTTCTCAGTGTCTCAGTGTCTCTGTGTCTCAGTGTGTCAGAGTCTCAGTGTCTCAGTGTCTCAGTGCCTCTGTTTGTCAGTGTCTCAGAGTCTCAGTGTCTCAGTGTCTCTGTGTCTCAGTGTCTCAGTTTCTCAGTATCTCAGTGTCTCTGTGTCTCAGTGTGTCAGTGTCTCAGTGTATCAGTGTCTCTGTGTCTCAGTATCTCTGTGTCTGAGTGTCTCTGTGCCTCAATGTCACAGTCTCTCAGTGTCTCAGAGTATCAGTGTCTCTCTGTTTCAGTGTCTCAGTGTTTCTCTATATCTGTGCCTCAGTGTCTCAGAATCTCAGTGTCTCTGTGCCTCATTGTCTCAGTTTCTTACTGTCTCAGAGTCTCTGTGTCTCAGTGTCTCAGAGTCTCAGTGTATCAGTGTCTCTGAGTCTCAGTGTCTCTGTGTCTGAGTGTCTCTGTGCCTCAATGTCACAGTCTCTCAGTGTCTCAGAATATCAGTGTCTCTCTGTCTCAGTGTCTCAGTGTTTCTCTATCTCTGTGCCTCAGTGTCTCAGAATCTCAGTGTCTCTGTGCATCAGTTTCTCAGAGTCTCAGTATTTCAGTGTCTCTGTGTCTCAGTGGATCAGTGTCACAGAGGCTCAGTGTCTCTGTTTCTCTGTGTCTCAGTGTCTCTGTGCCTCAGTGTCTCAGTGTCTCAGAGTCTCAGTGTCTCTGTGTCTCAGTGTCTCTGTGCCTCAGTGTCTCTGTGCCTCAGTGTCTCTTTGTCTCATTGTCTCTGTGTCTCAGTGTCTCTGTGTCTCAGTGTCTCTGTGCCGCATAGTCTCTATGTCTCTGTGTCTCAGTGTCTCAGTATCTCAGAGTCGCAGTGTCTCAGTGTCTCAGTATAAAAGCGTCTCAGTGTATCAGTGTCTCATTGCCTCAGTGTCTCAGCGTCTCAAAGTATTTGTGTCTCAGTGCCTCAGTGTCTCAGAGTCTCACCATCTCTGTGTCACATTGTCTCAGTGTTTCAGTGTCTCAGAGTCTCAGTGTCTCTGTGTCTCAGTGTCTCTGTGCCTCAGTGTCTCTGTGTCTCATTGTCTCTGTGTCTCAGTGTCTCAGTGTCTCAGTGTCTCAGTGTCTCAGAGTCTCTGTGTCTCAGTGTCTCTGTGCCGCATAGTCTCTATCTCTCTGTGTCTCAGTGTCTCAGTGTCTCAGAGTCGCAGTGTCTCAGTGTCTCAGTGTATCAGCGTCTCAGTGTATCAGTGTCTCAGAGACTCAGTGTCTCTTTGTCTCTGTGTCTGAGTGTCTCAGTGCCTCAGTGTCTCAGCGTCTCAAAGTATTTGTGTCTCAGTGTCTCAGTGTCTCTGTGTCTCATTTTCTCAGACTCTCAGTGTTTCTGTGTCGCAGTGTCTCTGTGTCTCCGTGTCACAGAGAATCAGTGCCTCGGTGTCTCTCTGTCTGAGTGTCTCTGTGCCTCAGTGTCACAGTGTCTCAGTGTTTCAGCATCTCAGAGTCTCAGTGTCTCTGTGTCTCAGTGTCTCTGTGCCTCAGTGCCTCTGTGTCTCATTGTCTCTGTGTCTCAGTGTCTCTGTGTCTCAGTGTCTCTGTGCCGCATAATCTCTATGTCTCTGTGTCTCTGTGTCTCAGTGTCTCAGTGTCTCAGAGTCTCAGTGTCTCAGGGTCTCAGATTCTCAGTGTCTCAGTGTCTCAGGGTCTCAGTGTCTCAGTGACTTTGTGTGTCAGTGTCTCTGTGTCTCTGTGCGTCAGTGTCTCATTGCGGCTGTGTCTCAGAGTCAGTGTCTCAGTGAATCTCTGTCTCTGTGTCTCTGTGTCTCTGTGTCTCAGTGTCTCAGTGTTTCTGTGTCTGAGTGTTTCAGAATCACAGTGTCTCAGAGTCTCAGTGTCTCTGTGTCTCAGAGTCTCAGTGTTTCAGAATCACAGTGTCTCAGAGTCTCAGTGTCTCTGTGCCTCACGGTCTCAGTGTCTCAGTGTCTCAGAGTCTCAGGGTCTCAGTGTCTCAGTGAATCTTTGTCTCTGTGTCTCTGTTTCTCAGTGCCTCAGTGTCTCAGTGTCTCTGTGTCTGAGTGTTTCAGAATCACAGTGTCTCAAAGTCTCAGTGTCTCTGTGTCTCAGAGTCTCAGTGTCTCAGTGAATCTGTGTCTCTGTGTCTCAATGCCTCAGTGTCTCTGTGTCTGAGTGTCTCAGAATCACAGTGTCTCAGAGTCTCAGTGTCTCTGTGTCTCAGAGTCTCAGTGTCTCAGAGTCTCAGTGTCTCAGTGTCTCTATGTCTCAATGTCCCAGTGTCTCAGTGTCTCAGAGTCTCAGTGTCACTGTGTCTCTGTGTATCAGTGTATCAGTGTCTCAGTGTCTCAGAGTCTCAGTGTGTTGGTGTTTCACAGTCTCAGTGTCTCAGTGTCTCAGTGCCTCTGTTTGTCAGTGTCTCAGAGTCTCAGAGTCACAGTGTCTCAGTGTCTCTGCGTCTCAGTGTCTCTGTGCCTCAGTGTCTCTGTGTCTCATTGTCTCTGTGTCTCAGTGTCTCTGTGTCTCAGTGTCTCTGTGCCGCATAATCTCTATGTCTCTCTGTCTCTGTGTCTCAGTGTTTCAGTGTCTCAGAGTCTCAGTGTCTCAGGGTCTTAGATTCTCAGTGTCTCAGGGTCTCAGTGACTCAGTGTCTTTGTGTGTCAGTGTCTCTGTGTCTCTGTGCCTCAGTGTCTCATTGCGGCTGTGTCTCAGAATCACAGTGTCTCAGTGAATCTCTGTCTCTGTGTCTCTGTCTCTCAGTGTCTCAGTGTCTCTGTGTCTGAGTTTCTCAGAGTCTCAGTGTCTCAGAGTCTCAGTGTCTCAGTGTCTCAGGGTCTCAGTGTCTCAGTGTCTCAGAGTCTCAGGGTCTCAGTGTCTCAGTGAATCTTTGTCTCCGTGTCTCTGTGTCTCAGTGCCTCAGTGTCTCAGTGTCTCTGTGTCTGAGTGTTTCAGAATCACAGTGTCTCAGAGTCTCAGTGTCTCAGTGTCTCTATGTCTCAGTGTCTCAGTGTCTCAGAGTCTCAATGTCTCAGTGTCGCAGTGTCTCAGTGTCTCAGAGTCTCAGTGTCTCTGTTTCTCAGTGTCTCAGAGTCTCAGAGTCTCAGTGTCTCAGTGTCTCAGAGTCTCAGTGTCTCAGTGTCTCAGAGTCTCAGTGTCTTAGAGTCTCAGTGTCTCAGGGTCTCAGAGTCTCAGGGTCTCAGTGCCTCAGTGTCTCAGTGTCTCAGAGTCACAGGGTCTCAGTGAATCTGTGTCTCTGTGTCTCAGTGCCTCAGTGTCTCAGTGTCTCTGTGTCTGAGTGTCTCAGAATCACAGTGTCTCAGAGTCTCAGTGTCTCTGTGTCTCAGAGTCTCAGTGTCTTAGAGTCTCAGTGTCTCAGGGTCTCAGATTCTCAGTTTCTCAGTGTCTCAGAGTCTCAGTGTCTCAGTGTCTCTATGTCTCAGTGTCTCAGTGTCTCAGAGTCTCAATGTCTCAGTGTCGCAGTGTCTCAGTGTCTCAGAGTCTCAGTGTCTCTGTTTCTCAGTGTCTCAGAGTCTCAGAGTCTCAGAGTCTCAGTGTCTCAGTGTCTCAGAGTCTCAGTGTCACTGTGTCTCTGTGTATCAATGTATCAGTGTCTCAGTGTCTCAGAGTCTCAGTGTCTCTGTGCCTCAGTGTCTCAGTTTCTCAGTGTCTCAGTGTCTCTGTGTCTCAGTGTGTTGGTGTGTCAGAGTCTCAGTGTCTCAGTGTCTCAGTGCCTCTGTTTGTCAGTGTCTCAGAGTCTCAGAGTCACAGTGTCTCAGTGTCTCAGTGTCTCTGTGCCTCAGTGTCTCAGTTTCTCAGTGTCTCAGTGTCTCTGTGTCTCAGTGCCTCTGTTTGTCAGTGTCTCAGAGTCTCAGTGTCTCAGTGTCTCTGTGTCTCAGTGTCTCAGTTTCTCAGTGTCTCAGTGTCTCTGTGTCTCAGTGTGTCAGTGTCTCAGTGTATCAGTGTCTCTGTGTCTCAGTATCTCTGTGTCTGATTTTCTCTGTGCCTCAATGTCACAGTCTCTCAGTGTCTCAGAGTATCAGTGTCTCTCTGTTTCAGTGTCTCAGTGTTTCTCTATATCCGTGCCTCAGTGTCTCAGAATCTCAGCGTCTCTGTGCCTCAGTGTCTCAGAGTCTCAGAGTCGCAGTGTCTCAGTGTCTCTGTGCCTCAGTGTCTCAGTTTCTTAGTGTCTCAGAGTCTCTGTGTCTCAGTGTCTCAGAGTCTCAGTGTATCAGTGTCTCTGAGTCTCAGTGTCTCTGTGTCTGAGTGTCTCTGTGCCTCAATGTAACAGTCTCTCAGTGTCTCAGAATATCAGTGTCTCTCTGTCTCAGTGTCTCAGTGTTTCTCTATCTCTGTGCCTCAGTGTCTCAGAATCTCAGTGTCTCTGTGCATCAGTGTCTCAGAGTCTCAGTATTTCAGTGTCTCTGTGTCTCAGTGGATCAGTGTCACAGAGGCTCAGTGTCTCTGTTTCTCTGTGTCTCAGTGTCTCTGTGCTTCAGTGTCTCAGTGTCTCAGAGTCTCAGTGTCTCTGTGTCTCAGTGTCTTTGTGCCTCAGTGTCTCTGTGTCTCATTGTCTCTGTGTCTCAGTGTCTCAGTGTCTCAGTGTCTCTGTGTCTCAGTGTCTCTGTGCCGCATAGTCTCTATGTCTCTGTGTCTCAGTGTCTCAGTATCTCAGAGTCGCAGTGTCTCAGTGTCTCAGTGTAAAAGCATCTCAGTGTATCAGTGTCTCAGTGCCTCAGTGTCTCAGAGTCTCACCATCTCTGTGTCACATTGTCTCAGTGTTTCAGTGTCTCAGAGTCTCAGTGTCTCTGTGTCTCAGTGTCTCTGTGCCTCAGTGTCTCTGTGTCTCATTGTCTCTGTGTCTCAGTGTCTCTGTGTCTCAGTGTCTCAGTGTCTCAGTGTCTCTGTGTCTCAGTGTCTCTGTGCCGCATAGTCTCTATCTCTCTGTGTCTCAGTGTCTCAGTGTCTCAGAGTCGCAGTGTCTCAGTGTCTCAGTGTATCAGCGTCTCAGTGTATCAGTGTCTCAGAGACTCAGTGTCTCTTTGTCTCTGTGTCTGAGTCTCTCAGTGCCTCAGTGTCTCAGCGTCTCAAAGTATTTGTGTCTCAGTGTCTCAGTGTCTCTGTGTCTCATTTTCTCAGACTCTCAGTGTTTCTGTGTCCCACTGTCTCTGTGTCTCCGTGTCACAGAGACTCAGTGTCTCAGTGTCTCTCTGTCTGAGTGTCTCTGTGCCTCAGTGTCACAGTGTCTCAGTGGCTCAGAGTCACAGTGTCCCAGTGGCTCTGTGCGTCAGTGTCTCAGAGTCTCAGTGTCTCTGTGTCTCAGTTTCTCAAAGTCTTTGTATTCAGTGCCTCAGAGTCTCAGTGTCTCTGTGTCCCAGTGTCTCTGTGTCTCAGTATCTCAGTGTCTCTGTGTCTAAGTGTCTCTGTGTCTAAGTGTCTCTGAGTCACAGTGTCTCAGTGTCTTTGTGCCTCAGTGTCTCAGAGTTTCTGTATCTCAGAGTCTCAGTGTCTCAGAGTCTCAGTGTCTCTGTGTCTCAGTGTCTCAGAGTCTCAGTGTCTCTGTGTCTCTGTGTCTCTGTGTCTCAGAGTCTCTGTGTCTCAGTGTATCAGTGTCTCAGTGTCTCTGTGTCTCAGTGTCTCATTGTTTCTGTGTACAAGTGTCTCTGTGTCTCTGTGTCTCAGAGTCACAGTGACTCTGTGTCTCTGTGTCTCAGTGTATCAGTGTCTCTGTGTATCTCTGTCTGAGTGTCTCTGTGCCTCAGAGTCTCAGTGTCTCTGTGCCTCAGTGTCTCATTGCCTCAGTGTTTCAGAGTCTCTGTGTCTCAGTGTCTCTGTGTCTCTGTGTCTCAGTGTCTCTGTGTCTCTGTGTCTCAGTGTCACAGTGTCTCAGTGTCTCTGTGTCTGTGAGTCTCAGACTCTCAGTGTGTCAGTGTGTCAGTGTCTCAGAGTCTCTGTGTCCCAGTGTCTCAGTGTCTCTGTGCCTCTGAGTCTCAGAGTCTCAGAGTTTCAGTGTCTCAGAGTCTCAGTGTCTCTGTGTCACAGTGCGTCAGCGTGTTAGAGACTCAGTGTCTCTTTATCTCTGAGTCTGAGTGTCTCTGTGCCTCAGTGTCACAGCGTCTCAGTGTCCCAGTGTCTCTGTGCGTCAGTGTCTCAGAGTCTCAGTGTATCAGTGTCTCTGTGTCTCAGTGTCTCTGTGTCTCTGTGTCTCAGTGTCACAGTGTCTCAGTGTCTCTGACTCTCAGTGTCTCTGTGTCCAAGTGTCTCTGTGTCTCTGTGTCTCAGAGTCACAGTGTCTCTGTGTCTCAGTGTATCAGTGTCACAGTGTCTCAGTGTCTCTGTGTCTCAGTGTATCAGTGTCTGTGTGTCTCTCTGTCTGAGTGTCTCTGTGCCTCAGTGTCTCAGTGTCTCAGTGTCTCAGTTTCTCAGTATCTCAGTGTCTCTGTGTCTCAGTGTGTCAGTGTGTCAGAGACTCATTGTCTCTGTGTCTGAGTGTCTCTGTGCCTCAATGTCACAGTCACTCAGTGTCTCAGATTATCAGTGTCTCTCTGTCTCAGTGTCTCAGTGTTTCTCTATCTCTGTGCCTCAGTGTCTCAGAGTCACTGTGTCTCAGTGTATCAGAGTCTCAGAGTCTCAGAGTCTCAGTGTCTCAGTGTCTCTGTGTTTCTGTGTCTCAGTGTATCAGCATCTCAGTGTATCAGTGTCTCAGAGACTCAGTGTCTCTTTGTCTCTGTCTGAGTGTCTCTGTGCCTCAGTGTCTCAGTGTCTCTGTCTCTGTGTCTCAGTGCCTCAGTGTCTCAGCGTCTCAAAGTATGTGTGTCTCAGTGTCTCAGTGTCTCTGTGTCTCATTTTCTCAGACTCTCAGTGTCTCTATGTCTCAGTGTTTCAGCATCTTAGAGTCTCAGTGTCTCTGTGTCTCAGTGTCTCTGTGCCTCAGTGTCTCTGTGTCTCATTGTCTCTGTGTCTCAGTGTCTCAGAGTCTCAGTGTCTCTGTGCTGCATAATCTCTATGTCTCGGTGTCTCTGTGTCTCAGTGTCTCAGTGTCTCAGAGTCTCAGGGTCTCAGTGTCTCAGTGAATCTTTGTCTCCGTGTCTCTGTGTCTCAGTGCCTCAGTGTCTCAGTGTCTCTGTGTCTGAGTGTTTCAGAATCACAGTGTCTCAGAGTCTCAGTGTCTCAGTGTCTCTATGTCTCAGTGTCTCAGTGTCTCAGAGTCTCAATGTCTCAGTGTCGCAGTGTCTCAGTGTCTCAGAGTCTCAGTGTCTCTGTTTCTCAGTGTCTCAGAGTCTCAGAGTCTCAGTGTCTCAGTGTCTCAGAGTCTCAGTGTCTCAGTGTCTCAGAGTCTCAGTGTCTTAGAGTCTCAGTGTCTCAGTGTCTCAGGGTCTCAGAGTCTCAGGGTCTCAGTGCCTCAGTGTCTCAGTGTCTCAGAGTCACAGGGTCTCAGTGAATCTGTGTCTCTGTGTCTCAGTGCCTCAGTGTCTCAGTGTCTCTGTGTCTGAGTGTCTCAGAATCACAGTGTCTCAGAGTCTCAGTGTCTCTGTGTCTCAGAGTCTCAGTGTCTTAGAGTCTCAGTGTCTCAGGGTCTCAGATTCTCAGTTTCTCAGTGTCTCAGAGTCTCAGTGTCTCAGTGTCTCTATGTCTCAGTGTCTCAGTGTCTCAGAGTCTCAATGTCTCAGTGTCGCAGTGTCTCAGTGTCTCAGAGTCTCAGTGTCTCTGTTTCTCAGTGTCTCAGAGTCTCAGAGTCTCAGAGTCTCAGTGTCTCAGTGTCTCAGAGTCTCAGTGTCACTGTGTCTCTGTGTATCAATGTATCAGTGTCTCAGTGTCTCAGAGTCTCAGTGTCTCTGTGCCTCAGTGTCTCAGTTTCTCAGTGTCTCAGTGTCTCTGTGTCTCAGTGTGTTGGTGTGTCAGAGTCTCAGTGTCTCAGTGTCTCAGTGCCTCTGTTTGTCAGTGTCTCAGAGTCTCAGAGTCACAGTGTCTCAGTGTCTCAGTGTCTCTGTGCCTCAGTGTCTCAGTTTCTCAGTGTCTCAGTGTCTCTGTGTCTCAGTGCCTCTGTTTGTCAGTGTCTCAGAGTCTCAGTGTCTCAGTGTCTCTGTGTCTCAGTGTCTCAGTTTCTCAGTGTCTCAGTGTCTCTGTGTCTCAGTGTGTCAGTGTCTCAGTGTATCAGTGTCTCTGTGTCTCAGTATCTCTGTGTCTGATTTTCTCTGTGCCTCAATGTCACAGTCTCTCAGTGTCTCAGAGTATCAGTGTCTCTCTGTTTCAGTGTCTCAGTGTTTCTCTATATCCGTGCCTCAGTGTCTCAGAATCTCAGCGTCTCTGTGCCTCAGTGTCTCAGAGTCTCAGAGTCGCAGTGTCTCAGTGTCTCTGTGCCTCAGTGTCTCAGTTTCTTAGTGTCTCAGAGTCTCTGTGTCTCAGTGTCTCAGAGTCTCAGTGTATCAGTGTCTCTGAGTCTCAGTGTCTCTGTGTCTGAGTGTCTCTGTGCCTCAATGTAACAGTCTCTCAGTGTCTCAGAATATCAGTGTCTCTCTGTCTCAGTGTCTCAGTGTTTCTCTATCTCTGTGCCTCAGTGTCTCAGAATCTCAGTGTCTCTGTGCATCAGTGTCTCAGAGTCTCAGTATTTCAGTGTCTCTGTGTCTCAGTGGATCAGTGTCACAGAGGCTCAGTGTCTCTGTTTCTCTGTGTCTCAGTGTCTCTGTGCTTCAGTGTCTCAGTGTCTCAGAGTCTCAGTGTCTCTGTGTCTCAGTGTCTTTGTGCCTCAGTGTCTCTGTGTCTCATTGTCTCTGTGTCTCAGTGTCTCAGTGTCTCAGTGTCTCTGTGTCTCAGTGTCTCTGTGCCGCATAGTCTCTATGTCTCTGTGTCTCAGTGTCTCAGTATCTCAGAGTCGCAGTGTCTCAGTGTCTCAGTGTAAAAGCATCTCAGTGCATCAGTGTCTCAGTGCCTCAGTGTCTCAGAGTCTCACCATCTCTGTGTCACATTGTCTCAGTGTTTCAGTGTCTCAGAGTCTCAGTGTCTCTGTGTCTCAGTGTCTCTGTGCCTCAGTGTCTCTGTGTCTCATTGTCTCTGTGTCTCAGTGTCTCTGTGTCTCAGTGTCTCAGTGTCTCAGTGTCTCAGTGTCTCTGTGTCTCAGTGTCTCTGTGCCGCATAGTCTCTATCTCTCTGTGTCTCAGTGTCTCAGTGTCTCAGAGTCGCAGTGTCTCAGTGTCTCAGTGTATCAGCGTCTCAGTGTATCAGTGTCTCAGAGACTCAGTGTCTCTTTGTCTCTGTGTCTGAGTCTCTCAGTGCCTCAGTGTCTCAGCGTCTCAAAGTATTTGTGTCTCAGTGTCTCAGTGTCTCTGTGTCTCATTTTCTCAGACTCTCAGTGTTTCTGTGTCCCACTGTCTCTGTGTCACAGAGACTCAGTGTCTCAGTGTCTCTCTGTCTGAGTGTCTCTGTGCCTCAGTGTCACAGTGTCTCAGTGGCTCAGAGTCACAGTGTCCCAGTGGCTCTGTGCGTCAGTGTCTCAGAGTCTCAGTGTCTCTGTGTCTCAGTTTCTCAAAGTCTTTGTATTCAGTGCCTCAGAGTCTCAGTGTCTCTGTGTCCCAGTGTCTCTGTGTCTCAGTATCTCAGTGTCTCTGTGTCTAAGTGTCTCTGTGTCTAAGTGTCTCTGAGTCACAGTGTCTCAGTGTCTTTGTGCCTCAGTGTCTCAGAGTTTCTGTATCTCAGAGTCTCAGTGTCTCAGAGTCTCAGTGTCTCTGTGTCTCAGTGTCTCAGAGTCTCAGTGTCTCTGTGTCTCTGTGTCTCTGTGTCTCAGAGTCTCTGTGTCTCAGTGTATCAGTGTCTCAGTGTCTCTGTGTCTCAGTGTCTCATTGTTTCTGTGTACAAGTGTCTCTGTGTCTCTGTGTCTCAGAGTCACAGTGACTCTGTGTCTCTGTGTCTCAGTGTATCAGTGTCTCTGTGTATCTCTGTCTGAGTGTCTCTGTGCCTCAGTGTCTCAGTGTCTCTGTGCCTCAGTGTCTCATTGCCTCAGTGTTTCAGAGTCTCTGTGTCTCAGTGTCTCTGTGTCTCTGTGTCTCAGTGTCTCTGTGTCTCTGTGTCTCAGTGTCACAGTGTCTCAGTGTCTCTGTGTCTGTGAGTCTCAGACTCTCAGTGTGTCAGTGTGTCAGTGTCTCAGAGTCTCTGTGTCCCAGTGTCTCAGTGTCTCTGTGCCTCTGAGTCTCAGAGTCTCAGAGTTTCAGTGTCTCAGAGTCTCAGTGTCTCTGTGTCACAGTGCGTCAGCGTGTTAGAGACTCAGTGTCTCTTTATCTCTGAGTCTGAGTGTCTCTGTGCCTCAGTGTCACAGCGTCTCAGTGTCCCAGTGTCTCTGTGCGTCAGTGTCTCAGAGTCTCAGTGTATCAGTGTCTCTGTGTCTCAGTGTCTCTGTGTCTCTGTGTCTCAGTGTCACAGTGTTTCAGTGTCTCTGACTCTCAGTGTCTCTGTGTCCAAGTGTCTCTGTGTCTCTGTGTCTCAGAGTCACAGTGTCTCTGTGTCTCAGTGTATCAGTGTCACAGTGTCTCAGTGTCTCTGTGTCTCAGTGTATCAGTGTCTGTGTGTCTCTCTGTCTGAGTGTCTCTGTGCCTCAGTGTCTCAGTGTCTCCGTGTCTCAGTTTCTCAGTATCTCAGTGTCTCTGTGTCTCAGTGTGTCAGTGTGTCAGAGACTCATTGTCTCTGTGTCTGAGTGTCTCTGTGCCTCAATGTCACAGTCACTCAGTGTCTCAGATTATCAGTGTCTCTCTGTCTCAGTGTCTCAGTGTTTCTCTATCTCTGTGCCTCAGTGTCTCAGAGTCACTGTGTCTCAGTGTATCAGAGTCTCAGAGTCTCAGAGTCTCAGTGTCTCAGTGTCTCTGTGTTTCTGTGTCTCAGTGTATCAGCATCTCAGTGTATCAGTGTCTCAGAGACTCAGTGTCTCTTTGTCTCTGTCTGAGTGTCTCTGTGCCTCAGTGTCTCAGTGTCTCTGTCTCTGTGTCTCAGTGCCTCAGTGTCTCAGCGTCTCAAAGTATGTGTGTCTCAGTGTCTCAGTGTCTCTGTGTCTCATTTTCTCAGACTCTCAGTGTCTCTATGTCTCAGTGTTTCAGCATCTTAGAGTCTCAGTGTCTCTGTGTCTCAGTGTCTCTGTGCCTCAGTGTCTCTGTGTCTCATTGTCTCTGTGTCTCAGTGTCTCAGAGTCTCAGTGTCTCTGTGCTGCATAATCTCTATGTCTCGGTGTCTCTGTGTCTCAGTGTCTCAGTGTCTCAGAGTCTCAGGGTCTCAGTGTCTCAGTGAATCTTTGTCTCCGTGTCTCTGTGTCTCAGTGCCTCAGTGTCTCAGTGTCTCTGTGTCTGAGTGTTTCAGAATCACAGTGTCTCAGAGTCTCAGTGTCTCAGTGTCTCTATGTCTCAGTGTCTCAGTGTCTCAGAGTCTCAATGTCTCAGTGTCGCAGTGTCTCAGTGTCTCAGAGTCTCAGTGTCTCTGTTTCTCAGTGTCTCAGAGTCTCAGAGTCTCAGTGTCTCAGTGTCTCAGAGTCTCAGTGTCTCAGTGTCTCAGAGTCTCAGTGTCTTAGAGTCTCAGTGTCTCAGTGTCTCAGGGTCTCAGAGTCTCAGGGTCTCAGTGCCTCAGTGTCTCAGAGTCACAGGGTCTCAGTGAATCTGTGTCTCTGTGTCTCAGTGCCTCAGTGTCTCAGTGTCTCTGTGTCTGAGTGTCTCAGAATCACAGTGTCTCAGAGTCTCAGTGTCTCTGTGTCTCAGAGTCTCAGTGTCTTAGAGTCTCAGTGTCTCAGGGTCTCAGATTCTCAGTTTCTCAGTGTCTCAGAGTCTCAGTGTCTCAGTGTCTCTATGTCTCAGTGTCTCAGTGTCTCAGAGTCTCAATGTCTCAGTGTCGCAGTGTCTCAGTGTCTCAGAGTCTCAGTGTCTCTGTTTCTCAGTGTCTCAGAGTCTCAGAGTCTCAGTGTCTCAGTGTCTCAGAGTCTCAGTGTCACTGTGTCTCTGTGTATCAATGTATCAGTGTCTCAGAGTCTCAGTGTCTCTGTGCCTCAGTGTCTCAGTTTCTCAGTGTCTCAGTGTCTCTGTGTCTCAGTGTGTTGGTGTGTCAGAGTCTCAGTGTCTCAGTGTCTCAGTGCCTCTGTTTGTCAGTGTCTCAGAGTCTCAGAGTCACAGTGTCTCAGTGTCTCTGTGCCTCAGTGTCTCAGTTTCTCAGTGTCTCAGTGTCTCTGTGTCTCAGTGTGTCAGAGTCTCAGTGTCTCAGTGTCTCAGTGCCTCTGTTTGTCAGTGTCTCAGAGTCTCAGTGTCTCAGTGTCTCTGTGTCTCAGTGTCTCAGTTTCTCAGTGTCTCAGTGTCTCTGTGTCTCAGTGTGTCAGTGTCTCAGTGTATCAGTGTCTCTGTGTCTCAGTATCTCTGTGTCTGATTTTCTCTGTGCCTCAATGTCACAGTCTCTCAGTGTCTCAGAGTATCAGTGTCTCTCTGTTTCAGTGTCTCAGTGTTTCTCTATATCCGTGCCTCAGTGTCTCAGAATCTCAGCGTCTCTGTGCCTCAGTGTCTCAGAATCTCAGTGTCTCAGTGTCTCTGTGCCTCAGTGTCTCAGTTTCTTAGTGTCTCAGAGTCTCTGTGTCTCAGTGTCTCAGAGTCTCAGTGTATCAGTGTCTCTGAGTCTCAGTGTCTCTGTGTCTGAGTGTCTCTGTGCCTCAATGTAACAGTCTCTCAGTGTCTCAGAATATCAGTGTCTCTCTGTCTCAGTGTCTCAGTGTTTCTCTATCTCTGTGCCTCAGTGTCTCAGAATCTCAGTGTCTCTGTGCATCAGTGTCTCAGAGTCTCAGTATTTCAGTGTCTCTGTGTCTCAGTGGATCAGTGTCACAGAGGCTCAGTGTCTCTGTTTCTCTGTGTCTCAGTGTCTCTGTGCTTCAGTGTCTCAGTGTCTCAGAGTCTCAGTGTCTCTGTGTCTCAGTGTCTTTGTGCCTCAGTGTCTCTGTGTCTCATTGTCTCTGTGTCTCAGTGTCTCAGTGTCTCTGTGTCTCAGTGTCTCTGTGCCGCATAGTCTCTATGTCTCTGTGTCTCAGTGTCTCAGTATCTCAGAGTCGCAGTGTCTCAGTGTCTCAGTGTAAAAGCGTCTCAGTGTATCAGTGTCTCAGTGCCTCAGTGTCTCAGAGTCTCACCATCTCTGTGTCACATTGTCTCAGTGTTTCAGTGTCTCAGAGTCTCAGTGTCTCTGTGTCTCAGTGTCTCTGTGCCTCAGTGTCTCTGTGTCTCATTGTCTCTGTGTCTCAGTGTCTCTGTGTCTCAGTGTCTCAGTGTCTCAGTGTCTCAGTGTCTCTGTGTCTCAGTGTCTCTGTGCCGCATAGTCTCTATCTCTCTGTGTCTCAGTGTCTCAGTGTCTCAGAGTCGCAGTGTCTCAGTGTCTCAGTGTATCAGCGTCTCAGTGTATCAGTGTCTCAGAGACTCAGTGTCTCTTTGTCTCTGTGTCTGAGTCTCTCAGTGCCTCAGTGTCTCAGCGTCTCAAAGTATTTGTGTCTCAGTGTCTCTGTGTCTCATTTTCTCAGACTCTCAGTGTTTCTGTGTCCCACTGTCTCTCTGTCTCCGTGTCACAGAGAATCAGTGCCTCGGTGTCTCTCTGTCTGAGTGTCTCTGTGCCTCAGTGTCACAGTGTCTCAGTGGCTCAGAGTCACAGTGTCCCAGTGGCTCTGTGCGTCAGTGTCTCAGAGTCTCAGTGTCTCTGTGTCTCAGTTTCTCAAAGTCTTTGTATTCAGTGCCTCAGAGTCTCAGTGTCTCTGTGTCCCAGTGTCTCTGTGTCTCAGTATCTCAGTGTCTCTGTGTCTAAGTGTCTCTGTGTCTAAGTGTCTCTGAGTCACAGTGTCTCAGTGTCTCTGTGCCTCAGTGTCTCAGAGTTTCTGTATCTCAGAGTCTCAGTGTCTCAGAGTCTCAGTGTCTCTGTGTCTCAGTGTCTCAGAGTCTCAGTGTCTCTGTGTCTCTGTGTCTCTGTGTCTCAGAGTCTCTGTGTCTCAGTGTATCAGTGTCTCAGTGTCTCTGTGTCTCAGTGTCTCATTGTTTCTGTGTACAAGTGTCTCTGTGTCTCTGTGTCTCAGAGTCACAGTGACTCTGTGTCTCTGTGTCTCAGTGTATCAGTGTCTCTGTGTATCTCTGTCTGAGTGTCTCTGTGCCTCAGTGTCTCAGTGTCTCTGTGCCTCAGTGTCTCATTGCCTCAGTGTTTCAGAGTCTCTGTGTCTCAGTGTCTCTGTGTCTCTGTGTCTCAGTGTCTCTGTGTCTCTGTGTCTCAGTGTCACAGTGTCTCAGTGTCTCTGTGTCTGTGAGTCTCAGACTCTCAGTGTGTCAGTGTGTCAGTGTCTCAGAGTCTCTGTGTCCCAGTGTCTCAGTGTCTCTGTGCCTCTGAGTCTCAGAGTCTCAGAGTTTCAGTGTCTCAGAGTCTCAGTGTCTCTGTGTCACAGTGCGTCAGCGTGTTAGAGACTCAGTGTCTCTTTATCTCTGAGTCTGAGTGTCTCTGTGCCTCAGTGTCACAGCGTCTCAGTGTCCCAGTGTCTCTGTGCGTCAGTGTCTCAGAGTCTCAGTGTATCAGTGTCTCTGTGTCTCAGTGTCTCTGTGTCTCTGTGTCTCTGTGTCAAAGTGTCTCAGTGTCTCTGACTCTCAGTGTCTCTGTGTCCAAGTGTCTCTGTGTCTCTGTGTCTCAGAGTCACAGTGTCTCTGTGTCTCAGTGTATCAGTGTCACAGTGTCTCAGTGTCTCTGTGTCTCAGTGTATCAGTGTCTGTGTGTCTCTCTGTCTGAGTGTCTCTGTGCCTCAGTGTCTCAGTGTCTCAGTGTCTCAGTTTCTCAGTATCTCAGTGTTTCTGTGTCTCAGTGTGTCAGTGTGTCAGAGACTCATTGTCTCTGTGTCTGAGTGTCTCTGTGCCTCAATGTCACAGTCACTCAGTGTCTCAGATTATCAGTGTCTCTCTGTCTCAGTGTCTCAGTGTTTCTCTATCTCTGTGCCTCAGTGTCTCAGAGTCACTGTGTCTCAGTGTATCAGAGTCTCAGAGTCTCAGAGTCTCAGTGTCTCAGTGTCTCTGTGTTTCTGTGTCTCAGTGTATCAGCATCTCAGTGTATCAGTGTCTCAGAGACTCAGTGTCTCTTTGTCTCTGTCTGAGTGTCTCTGTGCCTCAGTGTCTCAGTGTCTCTGTCTCTGTGTCTCAGTGCCTCAGTGTCTCAGCGTCTCAAAGTATGTGTGTCTCAGTGTCTCAGTGTCTCTGTGTCTCATTTTCTCAGACTCTCAGTGTCTCTATGTCTCAGTGTTTCAGCATCTTAGAGTCTCAGTGTCTCTGTGTCTCAGTGTCTCTGTGCCTCAGTGTCTCTGTGTCTCAGTGTCTCTTTGTCTCAGTGTCTCAGTGTCGCAGTGTCTCAGTGTCTCAGAGTCTCAGAGTCTCAGTGTCTCAGTGTCTCAGAGTCTCAGTGTCTCAGTGTCTCAGAGTCTCAGTGTCTCAGTGTCTCAGTGTCTCAGAGTCTCAGTGTCTTAGAGTCTCAGTGTCTCAGTTTCTCAGGGTCTCAGAGTCTCAGGGTCTCAGTGCCTCAGTGTCTCAGTGTCTCAGAGTCACAGGGTCTCAGTGAATCTGTGTCTCTGTGTCTATGTGTCTCAGTGCCTCAGTGTCTCTGTGTCTGAGTGTCTCCGAATCACAGTGTCTCAGAGTCTCAGTGTCTCTGTGTCTCAGAATCTCAGTGTCTTAGAGTCTCAGTGTCTCAGAGTCTCAGAGCCTCAGTGTCTCAGTGTCTCAGTGTCTCAGAGTCTCAGTGTCTTAGAGTCTCAGTGTCTCAGGGTCTCAGATTCTCAGTGTCTCAGTGTCTCAGAGTCTCAGTGTCTCAGTGTCTCTATGTCTCAGTGTTTCAGTGTCTCAGAGTCTCAATGTCTCAGTGTCGCAGTGTCTCAGTGTCTCAGAGTCTCAGTGTCTCTGTTTCTCAGTGTCTCAGAGTCTCAGAGTCTCAGTGTCTCAGAGTCTCAGTGTCACTGTGTCTCTGTGTATCAGTGTATCAGTGTCTCAGAGTCTCAGTGTCTCTGTGTCTCAGTGTGTTGGTGTGTCAGAGTCTCAATGTCTCAGTGTCTCAGTGCCTCTGTGCCTCAGTGTCTCAGTTTCTCAGTGTCTCAGTGTCTCTGTGTCTCAGTGCCTCTGTTTGTCAGTGTCTCAGAGTCTCAGTGTCTCAGTGTCTCTGTGTCTCAGTGTCTCAGTTTCTCAGTGTCTCAGTGTTTCTGTGTCTCAGTGTGTCAGTGTCTCAGTGTATCAGTGTCTCTGTGTCTCAGTATCTCAGTTTCTCAGTGTCTCAGTGTCTCTGTGTCTCAGTGTGTCAGAGTCTCAGTGTCTCAGTGTCTCAGTGCCTCTGTTTGTCAGTGTCTCAGAGTCTCAGTGTCTCAGTGTCTCTGTGTCTCAGTGTCTCAGTTTCTCAGTGTCTCAGTGTCTCTGTGTCTCAGTGCCTCAGAGTCTCAGTGTATCAGTGTCTCTGAGTCTCAGTGTTTCTGTGTCTGAGTGTCTCTGTGCCTCAATGTCACAGTCTCTCAGTGTCTCAGAATATCAGTGTCTCTCTGTCTCAGTGTCTCAGTGTTTCTCTATCTCTGTGCCTCAGTGTCTCAGAATCTCAGTGTCTCTGTGCATCAGTGTCTCAGAGTCTCAGTATATCAGTGGATCAGTTTCACAGAGGCTCAGTGTCTCTGTTTCTCTGTGTCTCAGTGTCTCTGTGCCTCAGTGTCTCAGTGTCTCAGAGTCTCAGTGTCTCTGTGTCTCAGTGTCTCTGTGCCTCAGTGTCTCTGTGTCTCATTGTCTCTGTGTCTCAGTGTCTCTGTGTCTCAGTGTCTCTGTGTCTCAGTGTCTCTGTGCTGCATAGTCTCTATGTCTCTGTGTCTCAGTGTCTCAGTATCTCAGAGTCGCAGTGTCTCAGTGTCTCAGTGTAAAAGTGTCTCAGTGTATCAGTGTCTCAGTGCCTCAGTGTCTCAGCGTCTCAAAGTATTTGTGTCTCAGTGTCTCAGAGTCTCACCATCTCTGTGTCACATTGTCTCAGTGTTTCAGTGTCTCAGAGTCTCAGTGTCTCTGTGTCTCAGTGTCTCTGTGCCTCAGTGTCTCTGTGTCTCATTGTCTCTGTGTCTCAGTGTCTCTGTGTCTCAGTGTCTCAGTGTCTCTGTGTCTCAGTGTCTCTGTGTCTCAGAGTCGCAGTGTCTCAGTGTCCCAGTGTATCAGCGTCTCAGTGTATCAGTGTCTCAGAGACTCAGTGTCTCTTTGTCTCTGTGTCTGAGTGTCTCAGTGCCTCAGTGTCTCAGCGTCTCAAAGTATTTGTGTCTCAGTGTCTCAGTGTCTGTGTGTCTCATTTTCTCAGACTCTCAGTGTCACTGTGTCCCAGTGTCTCTGTGTCTATGTGTCACAGAGAATCAGTGCCTCGGTGTTTCTCTCTCTGAGTGTCTCTGTGCCTCAGTGTCACAGTGTCTCAGTGTCTCAGTGTCTCTGTGTCGCATTTTCTCAGACTCTCAGTGTTTCTGTGTCGCAGTGTCTCTGTGTCTCCGTGTCACAGAGAATCAGTGCCTCGGTGTCTCTCTGTCTGAGTGTCTCTGTGCCTCAGTGTCACAGTGTCTCAGTGGCTCAGAGTCACAGCGTCCCAGTGGCTCTGTGCGTCAGTATCTCAGAGTCTCAGTGTCTCTGTGTCTCAGTTTCTCAAAGTCTTTGTATTCAGTGCCTCAGAGTCTCAGTGTCTCTGTGTCCCAGTGTCTCTGTGTCTCAGTATCTCAGTGTCTCTGTGTCTAAGTGTCTCTGTGTCTAAGTGTCTCTGAGTCACAGTGTCTCAGTGTCTCTGTGCCTCAGTGTCTCAGAGTTTCTGTATCTCAGAGTCTCAGTGTCTCAGAGTCTCAGTGTCTCTGTGTCTCAGTGTCTCAGAGTCTCAGTGTCTCAGTGTCTCTGTGTCTCTGTGTCTCAGAGTCTCTGTGTCTCAGTGTATCAGTGTCTCAGTGTCTCTGTGTCTCAGTGTCACAGTGTCTCAGTGTTTCTGTGTACAAGTGTCTCTGTGTCTCTGTGTCTCAGAGTCACAGTGACTCTGTGTCTCTGTGTCTCAGTGTATCAGTGTCTCTGTGTATCTCTGTCTGAGTGTCTCTGTGCCTCAGTGTCTCAGTGTCTCTGTGCCTCAGTGTCACATTGCCTCAGTGTTTCAGAGTCTCTGTGTCTCAGTGTCTTTGTGTCTCTGTGTCTCAGTGTCTCTGTGTCTCTGTGTCTCAGTGTCACAGTGTCTCTGTGTCTCTGTGTCTCAATGTCTCAGTGTATCAGTGCGTCAGAGACTCAGTTTCTCTTTGTCTCTGTGTCTGTGTCTCTGTGCCCCAGTGTCACAGTGTCTCTGTGTCTCAGTGTCTCGTGTCTCAGTGTCTCTGTGTCTGTGAGTCTCAGACTCTCAGTGTGTCAGTGCGTCAGAGACTCAGTGTCTCTTTATCTCTGAGTCTGAGTGTCTCTGTGCCTCAGTGTCACAGCGTCTCAGTGTCCCAGTGTCTCTGTGCGTCAGTGTCTCAGAGTCTCAGTGTATCAGTGTCTCTGTGTCTCAGTGTCTCTGTGTCTCTGTGTCTCAGTGTCACTGTGTCTCAGTGTCTCTGACTCTCAGTGTCTCTGTGTCCAAGTGTCTCTGTGTCTCTGTGTCTCAGAGTCACAGTGTCTCTGTGTCTCTGTGTCTCAGTGTATCAGTGTCACAGTGTCTCAGTGTCTCTGTGTCTCAGTGTATCAGTGTCTGTGTGTCTCTCTGTCTGAGTGTCTCTGTGCCTCAGTGTCTCAGTGTCTCAGTTTCTCAGTATCTCAGTGTCTCTGTGTCTCAGTGTGTCAGTGTGTCAGAGACTCATTGTCTCTGTCTGAGTGTCTCTGTGCCTCAATGTCACAGTCACTCAGTGTCTCAGATTATCAGTGTCTCTCTGTCTCAGTGTCTCAGTGTTTCTCTATCTCTGTGCCTCAGTGTCTTAGAGTCACTGTGTCTCAGTGTATCAGAGTCTCAGAGTCTCAGTGTCTCAGTGTCTCTGTGTTTCTGTTTCTCAGTGTAACAGCGTCTCAGTGTATCAGTGTCTCAGAGACTCAGTGTCTCTTTGTCTCTGTCTGAGTGTCTCTGTGCCTCAGTGTCTCAGTGTCTCTGTCTCTGTGTCTCAGTGCCTCAGTGTCTCAGCGTCTCAAAGTATGTGTGTCTCAGTGTCTCAGTGTCTCTGTGTCTCATTTTCTCAGACTCTCAGTGTCTCTATGTCTCAGTGTTTCAGCATCTTAGAGTCTCAGTGTCTCTGTGTCTCAGTGTCTCTGTGCTGCATAATCTCTATGTCTCGGTGTCTCTGTGTCTCAGTGTCTCAGAGTCTCAATGTCTCAGTGTCGCCGGGTCTCAGTGTCTCAGTGCCTCAGTGTCTCAGTGTGTCTGTGTCTCAGTGTCTCATTGCGGCAGTGTCTCAGAGTCACAGTGTCTCAGTGAATCTGTGTCTCTGTGTCTCAGTGCCTCAGTGTCTCAGTGTCTCAGGGTCTCAGAGTCTCTGTGTCTCAGTGTCTCTGTGTCTCTGTGTCTCTGTGTCTCAGTGTCTCTGTGTCTCTGTGTCTCAGTGCCTCAGTGTCTCAGTGTCTCAGGGTCTCAGAGTCTCTGTGTCTCAGTGTCTCTGTGTCTCTGTGTCTCAGTGTCTCAGTGTCTCAGTGTCTCTGTGTCTCAGAGACACTGAGTGTCTCTGTGCCTCAGTGTCTCAGTGTCTCAGTTTCTCAGTATCTCAGTGTCTCTGTGTCTCAGTGTGTCAGTGTGTCAGAGACTCATTGTCTCTGTCTGAGTGTCTCTGTGCCTCAATGTCACAGTCACTCAGTGTCTCAGATTATCAGTGTCTCTCTGTCTCAGTGTCTCAGTGTTTCTCTATCTCTGTGCCTCAGTGTCTTAGAGTCACTGTGTCTCAGTGTATCAGAGTCTCAGAGTCTCAGTGTCTCAGTGTCTCTGTGTTTCTGTTTCTCAGTGTAACAGCGTCTCAGTGTATCAGTGTCTCAGAGACTCAGTGTCTCTTTGTCTCTGTCTGAGTGTCTCTGTGCCTCAGTGTCTCAGTGTCTCTGTCTCTGTGTCTCAGTGCCTCAGTGTCTCAGCGTCTCAAAGTATGTGTGTCTCAGTGTCTCAGTGTCTCTGTGTCTCATTTTCTCAGACTCTCAGTGTCTCTATGTCTCAGTGTTTCAGCATCTTAGAGTCTCAGTGTCTCTGTGTCTCAGTGTCTCTGTGCTGCATAATCTCTATGTCTCGGTGTCTCTGTGTCTCAGTGTCTCAGTGTCTCAGAGTCTCAATGTCTCAGTGTCGCCGGGTCTCAGTGTCTCAGTGCCTCAGTGTCTCAGTGTGTCTGTGTCTCAGTGTCTCATTGCGGCAGTGTCTCAGAGTCACAGTGTCTCAGTGAATCTGTGTCTCTGTGTCTCAGTGCCTCAGTGTCTCAGTGTCTCAGGGTCTCAGAGTCTCTGTGTCTCAGTGTCTCTGTGTCTCTGTGTCTCTGTGTCTCAGTGTCTCTGTGTCTCTGTGTCTCAGTGCCTCAGTGTCTCAGTGTCTCAGGGTCTCAGAGTCTCTGTGTCTCAGAGTCTCTGTGTCTCTGTGTCTCAGTGTGTTGGTGTGTCAGAGTCTCAATGTCTCAGTGTCTCAGTGTCTCTGCTTCACAGTCTCTCTGTGTCTCAGTGTCTCAAAGTTTTGTGTCTCAGTCTCTCTGTGTCCAAGTGTCTCTGTGTCTCAGTGTCTCAGAGTCACTGTGTCTCAGTGTCTCTGAATCTCAGTGTCTCTGTGTCCAAGTGTCTCTGTGTCTCAGTGTCTCTGCGTCTCTCTGTCTGAGTGTCTCTGTGCCTCAGTGTCACTGTGTCTCAGTGTCTCAGATTATCAGTGTCTCAGTGTCTCAGAGTCTCAGTGAGTCTGACTCTGTGTCTCTGTGTCTCAGTGTCTCTGTGCCTCAGTGTATCTGTGCCTCAGAGTCTCCGTGCCTCAGTGTCTCTATGTCTCTGTGTCTCAGTGTCTCACTGTCTCTGTGCATCAGTGTCTCAGAGTCTCAGTGTCCCTGTGTCTCTGTGTCTCAGTGCCTCAGTGTCTCATTGACTCAGTGTCTCCGAGTCTCAGTGTCTCTGTGTCTCAGTGTCTCTGTGCCTCTGTATCTCACAGTCTCAGAGTCTCAGTTTCTGAGAGTCTCAGTGTCTCAGTTTCTCAGTGTCTCAGTGTCTCAGTGTCTCAGAGTCTCAGTGTTTCAGTGTGTCTTTGTCTCTGTGTCTGAGTGTCTCTGTGCCTCAGTGTCCCAGTGTCTCTGTCTCTGTGACTCAGTGCCTCAGTGTCTCAGCGTCTCAAAGTATTTGTGTCTCAGTGTTTCTGTGTCTCATTTTCTCAGACTCTCAGTGTCACTGTGTCCCAGTGTCTCTGTGTCTATGTGTCACAGAGAATCAGTGCCTCGGTGTCTCTCTGTCTGAGTGTCTCTGTGCCTCAGTGTCACAGTGTCACAGTGTCTCAGTGTCTCAGTGTCTCAGTGTCTCTGTGTCTCTGTGTTTCAGTGTATCAGTGTGTCAGAGACTCAGTGTCTCTTTGTCTCTGTGTCTGAGTGTCTCTGTGCCTCAGTGTCACAGTCACTCAGTGTCTCAGTGTCTCTGTGTCTTGGTGCCTCAGTGTTTCTGTGTCTCAAAGTCTCAGTGTCTCTGTGTCACAGTGTCTCTGTGTCTCAGTGTCTCAAAGGTTTGTGTCTCAGTGTCTCTGTGTCTCAGTGTATCTGTGTCTCAGTGTCTCAAAGTCTTTGTGTCTCAGTGTCTCAGTGTCCCTGACTCTCAGTGTCTCTGTGTCCAAGTGCTTCTGTGTCTAAGTGTCTGAGTGTCTCAGAGTCTCAGTGTCTCAGGGTCTCAGTGTCTCAGTGTCTCAGGGTCTCAGTGTCTCAGGGTCTCAGTGTCTCAGAGTCTCAGTGTCTCAGAGTCTCAGTGTCTCAGAGTCTCAGTGTCTCAGAATCTCAGTGTCTCAGTGACTCAGAGTCTCAGGGTCTCAGTGCCTCAGTGTCTCAGTGTCTCAGAGTCACAGTGTCTCAGTGAATCTGTGTCTCTGTGTCTCAGTGTCTCAGTGCCTCAGTGTCTCAGTGTCTCTGTGTCTGAGTGTCTCAGAATCACAGTGTCTCAGAGTCTCAGTGTCTCTGTGTCTCAGTGTCTCAGAGTCTCAGTGTCTCAGTGTCTCAGTGTCTCAGTGTCTTAGAGTCTCAGTGTCTCAGAGTCTCAGAGCCTCAGTGTTTCAGTTTCTCAGTGACTCAGTGTCTCTGCGTCTCAGTGTGTCAGAGTCTCAGTGTATCAGTGTCTCTGTGTCTCAGTGTCTCCGTGTCTGATTTTCTCTGTGCCTCAATGTCACAGTCTCTCAGTGACTCAGAGTATCAGTGTCTCAGTGTCTCAGGGTCTCAGTGTCTCAGTGTCTCAGAGTCTCAGGGTCTCAGTGTCTCAGTGAATCTTTGTCTCCGTGTCTCTGTGTCTCAGTGCCTCAGTGTCTCAGTGTCTCTGTGTCTGAGTGTTTCAGAATCACAGTGTCTCAGAGTCTCAGTGTCTCTGTGTCTCAGAGTCTCAGTGTCTTAGAGTCTCAGTGTCTCAGAGTCTCAGAGCCTCAGTGTCTCAGTGTCTCAGTGTCTCAGAGTCTCAGTGTCTTAGAGTCTCAGTGTCTCAGGGTCTCAGATTCACAGTGTCTCAGTGTCTCAGAGTCTCAGTGTCTCAGTGTCTCTGTGTCTCTGTGTCTGAGTGTCTCAGAGTCTCAGTGTCTCAGAGTCTCAGTGTCTCAGTGTCTCAGGGTCTCAGTGTCTCAGTGTCTCAGAGTCTCAGGGTCTCAGTGCCTCAGTGTCTCAGTGTCTCAGAGTCTCAGTGAATCTGTGTCTCTGTGTCTCTGTGTCTCAGTGCCTCAGTGTCTCAGTGTCTCAGGGTCTCAGTGTCTCAGTGTCTCAGAGTCTCAGGGTCTCAGTGCCTCAGTGTCTCAGTGTCTCAGAGTCTCAGTGAATCTGTGTCTCTGTGTCTCTGTGTCTCAGTGCCTCAGTGTCTCAGTGTCTCTGTGTCTGAGTGTCTCAGAGTCTCAGTGTCTTAGAGTCTCAGTGTCTCAGAGTCTCAGAGCCTCAGTGTCTCAGTGTCTCAGTGTCTCAGAGTCTCAGTGTCTTAGAGTCTCAGTGTCTCAGGGTCTCAGATTCTCAGTGTCTCAGTGTCTCAGAGTCTCAGTGTCTCAGTGTCTCTATGTCTCAGTGTCTCAGAGTCTCAATGTCTCAGTGTCGCAGTTTCTCAGTGTCTCAGAGTCTCAGTGTCTCTGTTTCTCAGTGTCTCAGAGTCTCAGAGTCTCAGAGTCTCAGTGTCTCAGTGTCTCAGAGTCTCAGTGTCTCAGTGTCTCAGTGTCTCAGTGTCTCAGAGTCTCAGTGTCTTAGAGTCTCAGTGTCTCAGTGTCTCAGAGTCACAGGGTCTCAGTGAATCTGTGTCTCTGTGTCTCTGTGTCTCTGTGTCTCAGTGCCTCAGTGTCTCAGTGTCTCTGTGTCTGAGTGTCTCAGAATCACAGTGTCTCAGAGTCTCAGTGTGTCTGTGTCTCAGAGTCTCAGTGTCTTAGAGTCTCAGTGTCTCAGAGTCTCAGAGCCTCAGTGTCTCAGTGTCTCAGTGTCTCAGTGTCTCAGTGTCTCAGAGTCTCAGTGTCTTAGAGTCTCAGTGTCTCTGTTTCTCAGTGTCTCAGAGTCTCAGAGTCTCAGAGTCTCAGTGTCTCTGTTTCTCAGTGTCTCAGAGTCTCAGAGTCTCAGAGTCTCAGTGTCTCAGTGTCTCAGAGTCTCAATGTCTCAGTGTCGCAGTGTCTCAGTGTCTCAGAGTCTCAGTGTCTCTGTTTCTCAGAGTCTCAGAGTCTCAGTGTCTCAGAGTCTCAGTGTCAATGTGTCTCTGTGTATCAGTGTATCAGTGTCTCAGTGTCTCAGAGTCTCAGTGTCTCTGTGCCTCAGTGTCTCAGTTTCTCAGTGTCTCAGTGTCTCTGTGTCTCAGTGTGTTGGTGTGTCAGAGTCTCAGTGTCTCAGTGTCTCAGTGCCTCTGTTTGTCAGTGTCTCAGAGTCTCAGAGTCACAGTGTCTCAGTGTCTCAATGTCTCAGTGCCTCTGTTTGTCAGTGTCTCAGAGTCTCAGAGTCACAGTGTCTCAGTGTCTCAATGTCTCAGTGCCTCAGTGTCTCATTGACTCAGTGTCTCCGAGTCTCAGTGTCTCTGTGTCTCAGTGTCTCTGTGCCTCTGTATCTCACAGTCTCAGAGTCTCAGTTTCTCAGAGTCTCAGTGTCTCAGTTTCTCTGTGTCTCTGTGTCTCAGTGTCTCAGAGTCTCAGTGTTTCAGTGTGTCTTTGTCTCTGTGTCTGAGTGTCTCTGTGCCTCAGTGTCCCAGTGTCTCTGTCTCTGTGACTCAGTGCCTCAGTGTCTCAGCGTCTCAAAGTATTTGTGTCTCAGTGTCTCAGTGTTTCTGTGTCTCATTTTCTCAGACTCTCAGTGTCACTGTGTCCCAGTGTCTCTGTGTCTATGTGTCACAGAGAATCAGTGCCTCGGTGTCTCTCTGTCTGAGTGTCTCTGTGCCTCAGTGTCACAGTGTCACAGTGTCTCAGAGTCTCAGTGTCTCTGTGTCTCTGTGTCTCAGTGTATCAGTGTGTCAGAGACTCAGTGTCTCTTTGTCTCTGTGTCTGAGTGTCTCTGTGCCCCAGTGTCACAGTCACTCAGTGTCTCAGTGTCTCTGTGTCTTGGTGCCTCAGTGTCTCAGTGTCTCTGTGCCTCAGTGTCTTATTATCTCAAAGTCTCAGTGTCTCAGTGTCTCTGTGTCACAGTGTCTCTGTGTCTCAGTGTCTCAAAGGTTTGTGTCTCAGTGTCTCTGTGTCTCAGTGTATCTGTGTCTCAGTGTCTCAAAGTCTTTGTGTCTCAGTGTCTCAGTGTCCCTGACTCTCAGTGTCTCTGTGTCCAAGTGCTTCTGTGTCTAAGTGTCTGAGTGTCTCAGAGTCTCAGTGTCTCAGTGTCTCAGGGTCTCAGTGTCTCAGGGTCTCAGTGTCTCAGAGTCTCAGTGTCTCAGAGTCTCAGTGTCTCAGTCTCTCAGGGTCTCAGTGTCTCAGTGACTCAGAGTCTCAGGGTCTCAGTGCCTCAGTGTCTCAGTGTCTCAGAGTCACAGTGTCTCAGTGAATCTGTGTCTCAGTGTCTCAGTGTCTCAGTGCCTCAGTGTCTCAGTGTCTCTGTGTCTGAGTGTCTCAGAATCACAGTGTCTCAGAGTCTCAGTGTCTCAGTGTCTCAGTGTCTTAGAGTCTCAGTGTCTCAGAGTCTCAGAGCCTCAGTGTCTCAGTTTCTCAGTGACTCAGTGTCTCTGCGTCTCAGTGTGTCAGAGTCTCAGTGTATCAGTGTCTCTGTGTCTCAGTGTCTCCGTGTCTGATTTTCTCTGTGCCTCAATGTCACAGTCTCTCAGTGACTCAGAGTATCAGTGTCTCAGTGTCTCAGGGTCTCAGTGTCTCAGTGTCTCAGAGTCTCAGGGTCTCAGTGTCTCAGTGAATCTTTGTCTCCGTGTCTCTGTGTCTCAGTGCCTCAGTGTCTCAGTGTCTCTGTGTCTGAGTGTTTCAGAATCACAGTGTCTCAGAGTCTCAGTGTCTCTGTGTCTCAGAGTCTCAGTGTCTTAGAGTCTCAGTGTCTCAGAGTCTCAGAGCCTCAGTGTCTCAGTGTCTGAGTGTCTCAGAGTCTCAGTGTCTCAGAGTCTCAGTGTCTCAGTGTCTCAGGGTCTCAGTGTCTCAGTGTCTCAGAGTCTCAGGGTCTCAGTGCCTCAGTGTCTCAGTGTCTCAGAGTCTCAGTGAATCTGTGTCTCTGTGTCTCTGTGTCTCAGTGCCTCAGTGTCTCAGTGTCTCTGTGTCTGAGTGTCTCAGAGTCTCAGTGTCTTAGAGTCTCAGTGTCTCAGGGTCTCAGATTCTCAGTGTCTCAGTGTCTCAGAGTCTCAGTGTCTCAGTGTCTCTATGTCTCAGTGTCTCAGAGTCTCAATGTCTCAGTGTCGCAGTGTCTCAGTGTCTCAGAGTCTCAGTGTCTCTGTTTCTCAGTGTCTCAGAATCTCAGAGTCTCAGAGTCTCAGTGTCTCAGTGTCTCAGAGTCTCAGTGTCTCAGTGTCTCAGTGTCTCAGTGTCTCAGAGTCTCAGTGTCTTAGAGTCTCAGTGTCTCATTGTCTCAGGGTCTCAGAGTCTCAGGGTCTCAGTGCCTCAGTGTCACAGTGTCTCAGAGTCACAGGGTCTCAGTGAATCTGTGTCTCTGTGTCACTGTGTCTCTGTGTCTCAGTGCCTCAGTGTCTCAGTGTCTCTGTGTCTGAGTGTCTCAGAATCACAGTGTCTCAGAGTCTCAGTGTCTCTGTGTCTCAGAGTCTCAGTGTCTTAGAGTCTCAGTGTCTCAGAGTCTCAGAGCCTCAGTGTCTCAGTGTCTCAGTGTCTCAGTGTCTCAGTGTCTCAGAGTCTCAGTGTCTTAGAGTCTCAGTGTCTCAGGGTCTCAGATTCTCAGTGTCTCAGTGTCTCAGAGTCTCAGTGTCTCTGTTTCTCAGTGTCTCAGAGTCTCAGAGTCTCAGAGTCTCAGTGTCTCAGTGTCTCAGAGTCTCAATGTCTCAGTGTCGCAGTGTCTCAGTGTCTCAGAGTCTCAGTGTCTCTGTTTCTCAGAGTCTCAGAGTCTCAGTGTCTCAGTGTCTCAGAGTCTCAGTGTCACTGTGTCTCTGTGTATCAGTGTATCAGTGTCTCAGTGTCTCAGAGTCTCAGTGTCTCTGTGCCTCAGTGTCTCAGTTTCTCAGTGTCTCAGTGTCTCTGTGTCTCAGTGTGTTGGTGTGTCAGAGTCTCAGTGTCTCAGTGTCTCAGTGCCTCTGTTTGTCAGTGTCTCAGAGTCTCAGAGTCACAGTGTCTCAATGTCTCTGTGCCTCAGTGTCTCAGTTTCTCAGTGTCTCAGTATCTCTGTGTCTCAGTGTGTCAGAGTCTCAGTGTCTCAGTGTCTCAGTGCCTCTGTTTGTCAGTGTCTCAGAGTCTCAGTGTCTCAGTGTCTCTGTGTCTCAGTGTCTCAGTTTCTCAGTGTCTCAGTGTCTCTGTGTCTCAGTGTGTCAGTGTCTCAGTATCTCTGTGTCTGATTTTCTCTGTGCCTCAATGTCACAGTCTCTCAGTGTCTCAGAGTATCAGTGTCTCTCTGTTTCAGTGTCTCAGTGTTTCTCTATATCTGTGCCTCAGTGTCTCAGAATCTCAGTGTCTCTGTGCCTCAGTGTCTCAGAGTCTCAGAGTCGCAGTGTCTCAGTGTCTCTGTGCCTCAGTGTCTCAGTTTCTTAGTGTCTCAGAGTCTCTGTGTCTCAGTGTCTCAGAGTCTCAGTGTATCAGTGTCTCTGAGTCTCAGTGTCTCTGTGTCTGAGTGTCTCTGTGCCTCAATGTCACAGTCTCTCAGTGTCTCAGAATATCAGTGTCTCTCTGTCTCAGTTTCTCAGTGTTTCTCTATCTCTGTGCATCAGTGTCTCAGAGTCTCAGTATTTCAGTGTCTCTGTGTCTCTGTGCCTCAGTGTCTCTGTGTCTCAGTGTCTCTGTGCCGCATAGTCTCTATGTCTCTGTGTCCAGTGTCTCTGTGTCTCAGTGTCTCTGTGTCTCAGTGTCTCTGTGCCGCATAGTCTCTATGTCTCTGTGTCTCAGTGTCTCAGTATCTCAGAGTCGCAGTGTCTCAGTGTCTCAGTGTAAAAGCGTCTCAGTGTATCAGTGTCTCAGTGCCTCAGTGTCTCAGCGTCTCAAAGTATTTGTGTCTCAGTGCCTCAGTGTCTCAGAGTCTCACCATATCTGTGTCACATTGTCTCAGTGTTTCAGTGTCTCAGAGTCTCAGTGTCTCTGTGTCTCAGTGTCTCTGTGCCTCAGTGTCTCTGTGTCTCATTGTCTCTGTGTCTCAGTGTCTCTGTGTCTCAGTGTCTCTGTGCCGCATAGTCTCGATCTCTCTGTGTCTCAGTGTCTCAGTGTCTCAGAGTCGCAGTGTCTCAGTGTCTCATTGTATCAGTGTCTCAGTGTATCAGTGTCTCAGAGACTCAGTGTCTCTTTGTCTCTGTGTCTGAGTGTCTCAGTGGCTCAGTGTCTCAGCGTCTCAAAGTATTTGTGTCTCAGTGTCTCTGTGTCTCTGTGTCTCATTTTCTCAGACTCTCAGTGTTTCTGTGTCGCAGTGTCTCTGTGTCTCAGTGTCACAGAGAATCAGTGCCTCGGTGTCTCTCTGTCTGAGTGTCTCTGTGCCTCAGTGTCACAGTGTCTCAGTGGCTCAGAGTCACAGTGTCCCAGTGGCTCTGTGCGTCAGTGTCTCAGAGTCTCAGTGTCTCTGTGTCTCAGTTTCTCAAAGTCTTTGTATTCAGTGCCTCAGAGTCTCAGTGTCTCTGTGTCCCAGTGTCTCTGTGTCAGTATCTCAGTGTCTCTGTGTCTAAGTGTCTCTGAGTCACAGTGTCTCAGTGTCTCAGAGTTTCTGTATCTCAGAGTCTCAGTGTCTCAGAGTCTCAGTGTCTCTGTGTCTCAGTGTCTCAGAGTCTCAGTGTCTCTGTGTCTCAGTGTCTCAGAGTCTCTGTGTCTCAGTGTATCAGAGTCTCAGTGTCTCTGTGTCTCAGTGTCACAGTGTCTCAGTGTTTCTGTGTACAAGTGTCTCTGTGTCTCTGTGTCTCAGAGTCACAGTGACTCTGTGTCTCTGTGTCTCAGTGTATCAGTGTCTCTGTGTATCTCTGTCTGAGTGTCTCTGTGCCTCAGTGTCTCAGTGTCTCTGTGCCTCAGTGTCTCATTGCCTCAGTGTTTCAGAGTCTCTGTGTCTCAGTGTCTCTGTGTCTCTGTGTCTCAGTGTCTCTGTGTCTCTGTGTCTCAGTGTCACAGTGTCTCTGTGTCTCTGTGTCTGAATGTCTCAGTGTATCAGTGCGTCAGAGACTCAGTTTCTCTTTGTCTCTGTGTCTGAGTGTCTCTGTGCCCCAGTGTCACAGTGTCTCTGTGTCTCAGTGTCTCGTGTCTCAGTGTCTCTGTGTCTGTGAGTCTCAGACTCTCAGTGTGTCAGTGTGTCAGTGTCTCAGTGACTCTGTGTCCCAGTGTCTCAGTGTCTCTGTGCCTCTGAGTCTCAGAGTCTCAGAGTTTCAGTGTCTCAGAGTCTCAGTGTCTCTGTGTCACAGTGCGTCAGCGTCTTAGAGACTCAGTGTCTCTTTATCTCTGAGTCTGAGTGTCTCTGTGCCTCAGTGTCACAGCGTCTCAGTGTCCCAGTGTCTCTGTGCGTCAGTGTCTCAGAGTCTCAGTGTATCAGTGTCTCTGTGTCTCAGTGTCTCTGTGTCTCAGTGTCACAGTGTCTCTGTGTCTCTGACTCTCAGTGTCTCTGTGTCCAAGTGTCTCTGTGTCTCTGTGTCTCAGAGTCACAGTGTCTCTGTGTCTCTGTGTCTCAGTGTATCAGTGTCACAGTGTCTCAGTGTCTCTGTGTCTCAGTGTATCAGTGTCTGTGTGTCTCTCTGTCTGAGTGTCTCTGTGCCTCAGTGTCTCAGTGTCTCAGTTTCTCAGTATCTCAGTGTCTCTGTGTCTCAGTGTGTCAGTGTGTCAGAGACTCATTGTCTCTGTGTCTGAGTGTCTCTGTGCCTCAATGTCACAGTCACTCAGTGTCTCAGATTATCAGTGTCTCTCTGTCTCAGTGTCTCAGTGTTTCTCTATCTCTGTGCCTCAGTGTCTCAGAGTCACTGTGTCTCAGTGTATCAGAGTCTCAGAGTCTCAGTGTATCAGCATCTCAGTGTATCAGTGTCTCAGAGACTCAGTGTCTCTTTGTCTCTGTGTCTGAGTGTGTCTGTGCCTCAGTGTCTCAGTGTCTCTGTCTCTGTGTCTCAGTGCCTCAGTGTCTCAGCGTCTCAAAGTATGTGTGTCTCAGTGTCTCTGTGTCTCATTTTCTCAGACTCTCAGTGTCTCTATGTCTCAGTGTTTCAGCGTCTTAGAGTCTCAGTGTCTCTGTGTCTCTGTGCCTCAGTGTCTCTGTGTCTCATTGTCTCTGTGTCTCAGTGTCTCTGTGTCTCAGTGTGTCTGTGCTGCATAATCTCTATGTCTCGGTGTCTCTGTGTCTCAGTGTCTCAGTGTCTCAGAGTCTCAGTGTCTCAGTGTCTCTGTGTCTCAGTGTCTCAGTGTCTCAGAGTCTCAGTGTTTCAGTGTGTCTTTGTCTCTGTGTCTGAGTGTCTCTGTGCCTCAGTGTCCCAGTGTCTCTGTCCCTGTGACTCAGTGCCTCAGTGTCTCAGCGTCTCAAAGTATTTGTGTCTCAGTGTCTCAGTGTTTCTGTGTCTCATTTTCTCAGACTCTCAGTGTCACTGTGTCCCAGTGTCTCTGTGTCTATGTGTCACAGAGAATCAGTGCCTCGGTGTCTCTATCTGAGTGTCTCTGTGCCTCAGTGTCACAGTGTCTCAGAGTCACAGTGTCTCTTTGTCTCTGTGTCTGAGTGTCTCTGTGCCCCAGGGTCTCGGTGTCTCAGTGTCTCAATGTCTCTGTGTCTTGGTGCCTCAGTGTCTCTGTGTCTCAGAGACTCAGTGTCTCTGTGCCTCAGTGTCTTATTATCTCAAAGTCTCAGTATCTCAGTGTCTCTGTGTCTCTGTGTCTCAGTGTCTCAGTGTATCAGTGTGTCAGAAACTCAGTGTGTCTTTGTCTCTGTGTCTGAGTGTCTCTGTGCCTCAGTGTCCCAGTGTCTCTGTCCCTGTGACTCAGTGCCTCAGTGTCTCAGCGTCTCAAAGTATTTGTGTCTCAGTGTCTCAGTGTTTCTGTGTCTCATTTTCTCAGACTCTCAGTGTCACTGTGTCCCAGTGTCTCTGTGTCTATGTGTCACAGAGAATCAGTGCCTCGGTGTCTCTATCTGAGTGTCTCTGTGCCTCAGTGTCACAGTGTCACAGTGTCTCAGAGTCACAGTGTCTCTTTGTCTCTGTGTCTGAGTGTCTCTGTGCCCCAGGGTCTCGGTGTCTCAGTGTCTCAATGTCTCTGTGTCTTGGTGCCTCAGTGTCTCTGTGTCTCAGAGACTCAGTGTCTCTGTGCCTCAGTGTCTTATTATCTCAAAGTCTCAGTGTCTCAGTGTCTCTGTGTCACAGTGTCTCTGTGTCTCAGTGTCTCAAAGTTTTGTGTCTCAGTGTCTCTGTGTCTCAGTGTATCTGTGTCTCAGTGTCTCAAAGTCTTTGTGTCTCAGTGTCCCTGACTCTCAGTGTCTCTGTGTCCAAGTGCTTCTGTGTCTAAGTGTCTGAGTGTCTCAGAGTCTCAGTGTCTCAGAGTCTCAGTGTCTCAGTGTCTCAGTGTCTCAGGGTCTCAGTGTCTCAGGGTCTCAGTGTCTCAGAGTCTCAGGGTCTCAGTGCCTCAGTGTCTCAGTGTCTCAGAGTCACAGTGTCTCAGAGTCTCAGTGTCTCAGTGTCTCAGGGTCTCAGTGTCTCAGTGACTCAGAGTCTCAGGGTCTCAGTGCCTCAGTGTCTCAGTGTCTCAGAGTCACAGTGTCTCAGTGAATCTGTGTCTCTGTGTCTCAGTGTCTCAGTGCCTCAGTGTCTCAGTGTCTCTGTGTCTGAGTGTCTCAGAATCACAGTGTCTCAGAGTCTCAGTGTCTCTGTGTCTCAGTGTCTCAGAGTCTCAGTGTCTCAGTGTCTCAGTGTCTCAGTGTCTTTGAGTCTCAGTGTCTCAGAGTCTCAGAGCCTCAGTGTCTCAGTTTCTCAGTGTCTCAGAGTCTCAGTCTTAGAGTCTCAGTGTCTCAGGTTCTCAGATTCTCAGTGTCTCAGAGTCTCAGTGTCTCAGTGTCTCTATGTCTCAGTGTCTCAGTGTCTCAGTGTCTCGATGTCTCAGTGTCGCAGTGTCTCAGTGTCTCAGTGTCTCAGTGTCTCAGAGTCTCACTGTCTCTGTTTCTCAGTGTCTCAGTGTCTCAGAGTCTCAGTGTCACTGTGCCTCTGTGTATCAGTGTATCAGTGTCTCAGTGTCTCAGAGTCTCAGTGTCTCTGTGCCTCAGTGTCTCAGTTTCTCAGTGTCTCAGATTATCAGTGTCTCTCTGTCTCAGTGTCTCAGTGTTTCTCTATCTCTGTGCCTCAGTGTCTCAGAGTCACTGTGTCTCAGTGTATCAGAGTCTCAGAGTCTCAGTGTATCAGCATCTCAGTGTATCAGTGTCTCAGAGACTCAGTGTCTCTTTGTCTCTGTGTCTGAGTGTGTCTGTGCCTCAGTGTCTCAGTGTCTCTGTCTCTGTGTCTCAGTGCCTCAGTGTCTCAGCGTCTCAAAGTATGTGTGTCTCAGTGTCTCTGTGTCTCATTTTCTCAGACTCTCAGTGTCTCTATGTCTCAGTGTTTCAGCGTCTTAGAGTCTCAGTGTCTCTGTGTCTCTGTGTCTCAGTGTCTCTGTGTCTCATTGTCTCTGTGTCTCAGTGTCTCTGTGTCTCAGTGTGTCTGTGCTGCATAATCTCTATGTCTCGGTGTCTCTGTGTCTCAGTGTCTCAGTGTCTCAGAGTCTCAGTGTCTCAGTGTTTCTGTGTCTCAGTGTCTCAGTGTCTCAGAGTCTCAGTGTTTCAGTGTGTCTTTGTCTCTGTGTCTGAGTGTCTCTGTGCCTCAGTGTCCCAGTGTCTCTGTCCCTGTGACTCAGTGCCTCAGTGTCTCAGCGTCTCAAAGTATTTGTGTCTCAGTGTCTCAGTGTTTCTGTGTCTCATTTTCTCAGACTCTCAGTGTCACTGTGTCCCAGTGTCTCTGTGTCTATGTGTCACAGAGAATCAGTGCCTCGGTGTCTCTATCTGAGTGTCTCTGTGCCTCAGTGTCACAGTGTCTCAGAGTCACAGTGTCTCTTTGTCTCTGTGTCTGAGTGTCTCTGTGCCCCAGGGTCTCGGTGTCTCAGTGTCTCAATGTCTCTGTGTCTTGGTGCCTCAGTGTCTCTGTGTCTCAGAGACTCAGTGTCTCTGTGCCTCAGTGTCTTATTATCTCAAAGTCTCAGTATCTCAGTGTCTCTGTGTCTCTGTGTCTCAGTGTCTCAGTGTATCAGTGTGTCAGAAACTCAGTGTGTCTTTGTCTCTGTGTCTGAGTGTCTCTGTGCCTCAGTGTCCCAGTGTCTCTGTCCCTGTGACTCAGTGCCTCAGTGTCTCAGCGTCTCAAAGTATTTGTGTCTCAGTGTCTCAGTGTTTCTGTGTCTCATTTTCTCAGACTCTCAGTGTCACTGTGTCCCAGTGTCTCTGTGTCTATGTGTCACAGAGAATCAGTGCCTCGGTGTCTCTATCTGAGTGTCTCTGTGCCTCAGTGTCACAGTGTCACAGTGTCTCAGAGTCACAGTGTCTCTTTGTCTCTGTGTCTGAGTGTCTCTGTGCCCCAGGGTCTCGGTGTCTCAGTGTCTCAATGTCTCTGTGTCTTGGTGCCTCAGTGTCTCTGTGTCTCAGAGACTCAGTGTCTCTGTGCCTCAGTGTCTTATTATCTCAAAGTCTCAGTGTCTCAGTGTCTCTGTGTCACAGTGTCTCTGTGTCTCAGTGTCTCAAAGTTTTGTGTCTCAGTGTCTCTGTGTCTCAGTGTATCTGTGTCTCAGTGTCTCAAAGTCTTTGTGTCTCAGTGTCCCTGACTCTCAGTGTCTCTGTGTCCAAGTGCTTCTGTGTCTAAGTGTCTGAGTGTCTCAGAGTCTCAGTGTCTCAGAGTCTCAGTGTCTCAGTGTCTCAGTGTCTCAGGGTCTCAGTGTCTCAGGGTCTCAGTGTCTCAGAGTCTCAGGGTCTCAGTGCCTCAGTGTCTCAGTGTCTCAGAGTCACAGTGTCTCAGAGTCTCAGTGTCTCAGTGTCTCAGGGTCTCAGTGTCTCAGTGACTCAGAGTCTCAGGGTCTCAGTGCCTCAGTGTCTCAGTGTCTCAGAGTCACAGTGTCTCAGTGAATCTGTGTCTCTGTGTCTCAGTGTCTCAGTGCCTCAGTGTCTCAGTGTCTCTGTGTCTGAGTGTCTCAGAATCACAGTGTCTCAGAGTCTCAGTGTCTCTGTGTCTCAGTGTCTCAGAGTCTCAGTGTCTCAGTGTCTCAGTGTCTTTGAGTCTCAGTGTCTCAGAGTCTCAGAGCCTCAGTGTCTCAGTTTCTCAGTGTCTCAGAGTCTCAGTCTTAGAGTCTCAGTGTCTCAGGTTCTCAGATTCTCAGTGTCTCAGAGTCTCAGTGTCTCAGTGTCTCTATGTCTCAGTGTCTCAGTGTCTCAGTGTCTCGATGTCTCAGTGTCGCAGTGTCTCAGTGTCTCAGTGTCTCAGTGTCTCAGAGTCTCACTGTCTCTGTTTCTCAGTGTCTCAGTGTCTCAGAGTCTCAGTGTCACTGTGCCTCTGTGTATCAGTGTATCAGTGTCTCAGTGTCTCAGAGTCTCAGTGTCTCTGTGCCTCAGTGTCTCAGTTTCTCAGTGTCTCAAAGTCTCAGTGTCTCAGTGCCTCTGTTTGTCAGTGTCTCAGTGTGTCAGAGTCTCAGTGTATCAGTGTCTCTGTGTCTCAGTGTCTCTGTGTCTGATTTTCTCTGTGCCTCAATGTCACAGTCTCTCAGTGACTCAGAGTATCAGTGTCTCTCTGTTTCAGTGTCTCAGTGTTTCTCTATATCTGTGCCTCAGTGTCTCAGAATCTCAGTGCCTCAGTGTCTCAGAGTCTCAGAGTCGCAGTGTCTCAGTGTCTCTGTGCCTCAGTGTCTCAGTTTCTTAGTGTCTCAGAGTCTCTGTGTCTCAGTGTCTCAGAGTCTCAGTGTATCAGTGTCTCTGAGTCTCAGTGTCTCTGTGTCTGAGTGTCTCTGTGCCTCAAAGTTCACAGTCTCTCACTGTCTCAGAGTATCAGTGTCTCTCTCTGTCTCAGTGTCTCAGTGTTTCTCTATCTCTGTGCCTCAGTGTCTCAGAATCTCAGTGTCTCTGTGCATCAGTGTCTCAGAGTCTCAGTATTTCAGTGTCTCAGTGTCTCTGTGCCTCAGTGTCTCAGTGTCTCAGAGTCTCAGTGTCTCTGTGCCTCATCGTCTCTGTGTCTCAGTGTCTCTGTGTCTCAGTGTCTCTGTGTCTCAGTTTCTCTGTGTCTCAGTTTCTCTGTGTCTCAGTTTCTCTGTGTCGCATAGTCTCTATGTCTCTGTGTCTCAGTGTCTCAGTATCTCAGAGTCGCAGTGTCTCAGTGTCTCAGTGTATCAGCGTCTCAGTGTATCAGTGTCTCAGAGACTCAGTGTCTCTTTGTCTCTGTGTCTGAGTGTCTCTGTGCCTCAGTGTCTCAGTGTCTCTGTGTCTCAGTGCCTCAGAGTCTCAGCGTCTCAAAGTATTTGTGTCTCAGTGTCTCAGTGTCTCAGTGTCTCAGAGTCTCAGTGTCTCTTTGTCTCTGTTTCTCAGTGTCTCAATGTCTCTGTGACTCAGTGTCTCAGAGTCTCACCATCTCTGTGTCACATTGTCTCAGTGTTTCAGTGTCTCAGAGTCTCAGTGTCTCAGTGTCTCTGTGCCTCAGTGTCTCTGTGTCTCATTGTCTCTGTGTCTCAGTGTCTCAGAGTCGCAGTGTATCAGCGTCTCAGTGTATCAGTGTCTCAGAGACTCAGTGTCTCTTTGTCTCTGTGTCTGAGTGTCTCAGTGTCTCAGTGTCTCAGAGTCTCAGTGTCTCTTTGTCTCTGTTTCTCAGTGTCTCAATGTCTCTGTGACTTAGTGTCTCAGTGTCTCAGAGTCTCACCATCTCTGTGTCACATTGTCTCAGTGTTTCAGTGTCTCAGAGTCTCAGTGTCTCTGTGTCTCAGTGTCTCTGTGCCTCAGTGTCTCTGTGTCTCATTGTCTCTGTGTCTCAGTGTCTCAGTGTCTCAGTGTCTCAGAGTCGCAGTGTCTCAGTGTCTCAGTGTATCAGCGTCTCAGTGTATCAGTGTCTCAGAGACTCAGTGTCTCTTTGTCTCTCTGTCTGAGTGTCTCTGTGCCTCAGTGTCTCAGTGTCTCTGTGTCTCAGAGTCTCAGTGTCTCTGTGCCTCAGTGTCTCAGTTTCTCAGTGTCTCAGTGTCTCTGTGTCTCAGAGTCTCAGAGTCTCAGTGTCTCAGTGTCTCTGTGCCTCAGTGTCTCAGTTTCTCAGTGTCTCAGTGTCTCTGCGTCTCAGTGTGTCAGAGTCTCAGTGTATCAGTGTCTCTGAGTCTCAGTGTCTCTGTGTCTGAGTGTCTCTGTGCCTCAAAGTTCACAGTCTCTCACTGTCTCAGAGTATCAGTGTCTCTCTGTTTCAGTGTCTCAGTGTTTCTCTATATCTGTGCCTCAGTGTCTCAGAATCTCAGTGTCTCTGTGCATCAGTGTCTCAGAGTCTCAGTATTTCAGTGTCTCTGTGTCTCAGTGTATCAGTGTCACAGAGGCTCAGTGTCTCTGTTTCTCTGTGTCTCAGTGTCTCTGTACCTCAGTGTCTCAGTGTCTCAGAGTCTCAGTGTCTCTGTGTCTCAGTGTCTCTGTGCCTCAGTGTCTCTGTGTCTCATTGTCTCTGTGTCTCAGTGTCTCTGTGTCTCAGTGTCTCTGTGTCTCAGTTTCTCCGTGCCGCATAGTCTCTATGTCTCTGTGTCTCAGTGTCTCAGTATCTCAGAGTCACAGTGTCTCAGTGTCTCAGTGTATCAGCGTCTCAGTGTATCAGAGACTCAGTGTCTCTTTGTCTCTGTGTCTGAGTGTCTCTGTGCCTCAGTGTCTCTGTCTCTGTGTCTCAGTGCCTCAGAGTCTCAGCATCTCAAAGTATTTGTGTCTCAGTGTCTCAGTGTCTCAGAGTCTCAGTGTCTCTTTGTCTCTGTTTCTCAGTGTCTCAATGTCTCTGTGACTTAGTGTCTCAGTGTCTCAGAGTCTCACCATCTCTGTGTCACATTGTCTCAGTGTTTCAGTGTCTCAGAGTCACAGTGTCTCTGTGTCTCAGTGTCTCTGTGCCTCAGTGTCTCTGTGTCTCATTGTCTCTGTGTCTCAGTGTCTCAGTGTCTCAGTGTCTCAGAGTCGCAGTGTCTCAGTGTCTCAGTGTATCAGCGTCTCAGTGTATCAGTGTCTCAGAGACTCAGTGTCTCTTTGTCTCTGTGTCTGAGTGTCTCAGTGCCTCAGTGTCTCAGTGTCTCTGTGTCGCATTTTCTCAGACTCTCAGTGTTTCTGTGTCGCAGTGTCTCTGTGTCTCCGTGTCACAGAGAATCAGTGCCTCGGTGTCTCTCTGTCTGAGTGTCTCTGTGCCTCAGTGTCACAGTGTCTCAGTGTCTCAGATTATCAGTGTCTCAGTGTCTCAGAGTCTCAGTGAGTCTGTCTCTGTGTCTCTGTGGCTCAGTGTCTCTGTGCCTCAGTGTATCTGTGCCTCAGAGTCTCTGTGCCTCAGTGTCTCTATGTCTCTGTGTCTCAGTGTCTCACTGTCTCTGTGCCTCAGCGTCTCAGAGACTCAGTGTCTCTGTGTCTCAGTGCCTCATTGACTCAGTGTCTCCGAGTCTCAGTGTCTCTGTGTCTCAGTGTCTCTGTGCCTCTGTGTCTCAGAGTCTCAGAGTCTCAGTGTCTCAGAGTCTCAGTGCCTCTGTGTCTCAGTGTCTCAGTGTATCAGCGTCTCAGTGTATCAGAGACTCAATGACTCTTTGTCTCTGTGCCTCAGTGTCTCAGTGACTCTGTCTCTGTGTCTCAGTGCCTCAGTGCCTCAGTGTCTCAGCGTCACAAAGTATTTGTGTCTCAGTGTTTTGTTTATAAAATGTTGAGAGGAATAGATAGGGTGGACTCTCAGAGGCTATTTCCCCGGGTTGAAATGGTCGCTACGAGGGGACACAGATTTAAGGTGCGGGGAGGGAGGTACAGAGGTGATGTTAGGGGTAAGTTTTTCACTCAGAGGGTGGTGAGTGATTGGAATCGGCTGCCGTCGTCGGTGGTGGAGGCGAACTCGCTGGGGTCTTTTAAAAGACTTCTGGATGAGTATATGGGGTTTAATGGGATTGGGGGTTATAGATAGGTCTATAGATTGGTGGGGTTGATGCGATCGGCGCAACTCGAGGGCCGAAGGGCCTGTTTGTGCTGTAATGTTCTAATCTAATCTTCTTCAGTGTCTCAGTGTCTCTGTTTCTCATTTTCTCAGACTCTCAGTGTCACTGTGTCCCAGTGTCTCTGTGTCTCTGTGTCACAGAGAATCAGTGCCTCGGTTTCTCTCTGTCTGAGTGTCTCTGTGCCTCAGTGTCACAGTGTCTCAGTGTCTCAGAGTCTCAGTGTCTCTGTGTCTCAGTGTAACAGTTTGTCAGAGACTGTGTCTCTTTGTCTCTGTGTCTGAGTGTCTCTGTGCCCCAGTGTCACAGTGTCTCAGTGTTTCTGTGCCTCTGAGTCTCAGAGTCTCAGTGTGTCAGTGTGTCAGTGTCTCATAGTCTCAGTGTCCCGTGTCCCAGTGTCTCTGTGCCTCTGAGTCTCAGAGATTCAGTGTCTCAGAGTCTCAGTATCTCTGTGTCACAGTGTGTCAGCGTCTCAGAGACTCAGTGTCCCTTTGTCTCTGTGTCTGAGTTTCTCTGTGCCTCAGTGTCACAGTGTCTCACTGTCCCAGTGTCTCCGTGTGTAAGTGTCTCTGTGCCTCAGTGTCTCAGTGTCTCTGTGTCTTTGTGTGTCAGTGTCTCTGTGTCTTAGTGTCTCTGTGTCTAAGTGTCTCAGTGTCTCTGTGTCTAAGTGTCTCAGTGTCTCTGTGTCTAAGTGTCTCTGAGTCACAGTGTCTCAGTGTCTCTATGCCTCAGTGTCTCAGTGTCTCAGAGTCTCTGTGTGTAAGTGTCTCTGTGCCTCAGTGTCTCAGTGTCTCTGTGTCTTTGTGTGTCAGTGTCTCTGTGTCTTAGTGTCTCTGTGCCTCAATGTTTCAGTGCCTCAGTGTCTCAGAGTCTCAGTGTCTCAGTGTCTCTGTGTCTCAGTGTCTCTGTGTCTCTGTGTCTCAGTGTCACAGTGTATCTGTGTCAAAGTGTCTCTGTGTCTCAGAGTCACAGTGTCTCTGTGTCTCAGTGTATCAGTGTCTCTGTGTCTCTCTGTCTGAGTGTCTCTGTGCCTCAGTGTCTCAGTGTCTCAGTGTCTCTGTGTCTCAGTGTCTCAGTGTCTCAGTGCCTCAGTGTCTCAGAGTCTCTGTGTGTAAGTGTCTCTGTGCCTTTGTGTCTCAGTGTCTCTGTGTCTCATTGTCTCTGTGCCTCAGTGTTTCACTGCCTCATGTCTCAGAGTCTCAGTGTCTCTGTGTCACATTGTGTCAGCGTCTCAGAGACTCAGTGTCTCTTTGTCTCTGAGTCTGTGTGTCTCTGTGCGTCACTGTCTCAGTGTCTCAGTGTCCCAGTGTCTCTGTGCCTCAGTGTCTCAGAGTCTCAGTGTCTCTGTGTCTCAGTGTCTCAGAGTCTCAGTGTCTCTGTGTCTCAGTGTCTCAGAGTCTCAGTGTCTCATTTCCTCAGTGTCTCAGAGTCTCAGAGTCTCAGTGTATCTGTGTCAAAGTGACTCTGTGTCTCTGTGTCTCAGAGTCACAGTGTCTCTGTGTCTCAGTGTATCAGTGTCTCTGTGTCTTTCTGTCTGAGTGTCTCTGTGCCTCAGTGTCTCAGTGTCTCTGTGCCTGGGTGTCTCATTGCCTCAGTGTCTCAGAGTCTCTATGTCTCAGTGTCTCAGTGTCTCAGAGTCACAGTGTCTCTGTGTCTCTCTGTCTGAGTGTCTCAGTGTCTCAAAGTCTCATTATCTCTGTGTCTCTGTGTCTCAGTGTCTCAGAGACTCAGTGTCTCTGTGTCTGAGTGTCTCAGTGTTTCTCTATCTCTGTGCCTCAGTGTCTCAGAGTCGCTGTGTCTCAGTGTGTCTGTGTCTCAATGTCTCTGTACCTCAGTGTCTCTTGCCTCAGTGTCTCAGAGTCTCAGAGTCTCAGTTTCTCTGTGTTTCTGTGTCTCAGAGACTCAGTGTCTCTGTTTCTCTGTGTCTGAGTGTCTCTGTGCCTCAGTGTCACATTGTCCCAGTGTCTCAGATTATCAGTGTCTCAGAGTCTCAGTGACTCTGTGCCTCAGTGTCACAGTGTCTCAGTGTCTCAGAGTCTCAGTGTCTCTGTGTCTCTGTGTTTCAGTGTATCAGTGTGTCAGAGAATCAGTGTCCTTTTGTCTCTGTGTCTGAGTGTCTCTGTGCCTCAGTGTCTCAATGTCTCAGTGTCTGAGTGTCTCAAAGTCTTTGTGTCTCAGTGTCTGTGTCTCAGACTCTCAATGTCTCTGTGTCTCATTGTCTCTGCGTCTCAGAGACTCAGTGTCTCAGAAACTCAGTGTCTCTGTGTCTCTGTATCTCAGAGTCTCAGAGTCTCTGTTTCTCAGTGTCTCAGTGTCTCTATGTTTCTGTGTCTCAGTGTCTCTGTGCCTCGGTTCTGAGAGTCTCAGTGTCTCTGTGTGTCAGTGCCTCTGTGTCTCAGTGTCTCTTTGCGTCAGTGACTGTGTGCCTCAGTGTCCAGTGTCTCAGAGTCTCACCGTCTCTGTGTCACAGTGTTACAGCGTCTCAGAGTCTCAGTGTCTCTGTGTCTCAGAGACTCTGTGTCTTGGTGCCTCAGTGACTTAGTGTCTCTGCGTCTCAGTCTATCAGACTCTCAGTGTCTCTGTGTCGCAGTGTCTCAGTGCCAAAGTGTCTCTGTGTCTCAGAGACTCAGTGTCTCAATGTCTCAGTGTCTCAAAGTTTTGTGTCTCAGTGTCTCTGTGTCCAAGTGTCTCTGTGTCTCAGTGTTTCAGAGTCACTGTGTCTCTGTGTCTGAGTGTCTCTGTGCCTCAGTGTCCCAGTGTCTCTGTCCCTGTGACTCAGTGCCTCAGTGTCTCAGCGTCTCAAAGTATTTGTGTCTCAGTGTCTCAGTGTTTCTGTGTCTCATTTTCTCAGACTCTCAGTGTCACTATGTCCCAGTGTCTCTGTGTCTATGTGTCACAGAGAATCAGTGCCTCGGTGTCTCTGTCTGAGTGTCTCTGTGCCTCAGTGTCACAGTGTCACAGTGTCTCAGAGTCTCAGTGTCTCTGTGTCTCTGTGTCTCAGTGTCTCAGTGTATCAGTGTGTCAGAGACTCAGTGTCTCTTTGTCTCTGTGTCTGAGTGTCTCTGTGCCCCAGGGTCTCGGTGTCTCAGTGTCTCAATGTCTCTTTGTCTTGGTGCCTCAGTGTCTCTGTGTCTCAGAGACTCAGTGTCTCTGTGCCTCAGTGTCCTATTATCTCAAAGTCTCAGTGTCTCAGTGTCTCTGTGTCACAGTGTCTCTGTGTCTCAAAGTTTTGTGTCTCAGTGTCTCTGTGTCTCAGTGTATCTGTGTCTCAGTGTCTCAAAGTCTTTGTGTCTCAGTGTCTCAGGGTCTCAGATTCTCAGTGTCTCAGAGTCTCAGTGTCTCAGTGTCTCAGTGTCTCTATGTCTCAGTGTCTCAGTGTCTCAGTGTCTCGATGTCTCAGTGTCGCAGTGTCTCAGTGTCTCAGAGTCTCAATGTCTCTGTTTCTCAGTGTCTCAGTGTCTCAGAGTCTCAGTGTCACTGTGCCTCTGTGTATCAGTGTATCAGTGTCTCAGTGTCTCAGAGTCTCAGTGTCTCAGTGTCTCAGTGTCTCAGTGTCTCAGTGTCTCTGTGTCTCAGTGTGTCAGAGTCTCAGTGTCTCAGTGCCTCTGTTTGTCAGTGTCTCAGTGTGTCAGAGTCTCAGTGTATCAGTGTCTCTGTATCTCAGTGTCTCTGTGTCTGATTTTCTCTGTGCCTCAATGTCACAGTCTCTCAGTGACTCAGAGTATCAGTGTCTCTCTGTTTCAGTGTCTCAGTGTTTCTCTATATCTGTGCCTCAGTGTCTCAGAATCTCAGTGCCTCAGTGTCTCAGAGTCTCAGAGTCGCAGTGTCTCAGTGTCTCTGTGCCTCAGTGTCTCAGTTTCTTAGTGTCTCAGAGTCTCTGTGTCTCAGTGTCTCAGAGTCTCAGTGTATCAGTGTCTCTGAGTCTCAGTGTCTCTGTGTCTGAGTGTCTCTGTGCCTCAAAGTTCACAGTCTCTCACTGTCTCAGAGTATCAGTGTCTCTCTCTGTCTCAGTGTCTCAGTGTTTCTCTATCTCTGTGCCTCAGTGTCTCAGAATCTCAGTGTCTCTGTGCATCAGTGTCTCAGAGTCTCAGTATTTCAGTGTCTCTGTGTCTCAGTGTATCAGTGTCACAGAGGCTCAGTGTCTCTGTTTCACTGTGTCTCAGTGTCTCTGTGCCTCAGTGTCTCAGTGTCTCAGAGTCTCAGTGTCTCTGTGCCTCAGTGTCTCTGTGTCTCATTGTTTCTGTGTCTCAGTGTCTCTGTGTCTCAGTGTCTCTGTGTCTCAGTTTCTCTGTGTCGCATAGTCTCTATGTCTCTGTGTCTCAGTGTCTCAGTATCTCAGAGTCGCAGTGTCTCAGTGTCTCAGTGTATCAGCGTCTCAGTGTATCAGTGTCTCAGAGACTCAGTGTCTCTTTGTCTCTGTGTCTGAGTGTCTCTGTGCCTCAGTGTCTCAGTGTCTCTGTGTCTCAGTGCCTCAGAGTCTCAGCGTCTCAAAGTATTTGTGTCTCAGTGTCTCAGTGTCTCAGTGTCTCAGAGTCTCAGTGTCTCTTTGTCTCTGTTTCTCAGTGTCTCAATGTCTCTGTGACTCAGTGTCTCAGTGTCTCAGAGTCTCACCATCTCTGTGTCACATTGTCTCAGTGTTTCAGTGTCTCAGAGTTTCAGTATCTCAGTGTCTCTGTGCCTCAGTGTCTCTGTGTCTCATTGTCTCTGTGTCTCAGTGTCTCAGTGTCTCAGTGTCTCAGAGTCGCAGTGTATCAGCGTCTCAGTGTATCAGTGTCTCAGAGACTCAGTGTCTCTTTGTCTCTGTGTCACATTGTCTCAGTGTTTCAGTGTCTCAGAGTCTCAGTGTCTCTGTGTCTCAGTGTCTCTGTGTCTCATTGTCTCTGTGTCTCAGTGTCTCAGTGTCTCAGAGTCGCAGTGTCTCAGTGTCTCAGTGTATCAGCGTCTCAGTGTATCAGTGTCTCAGAGACTCAGTGTCTCTTTGTCTCTGTGTCTGAGTGTCTCAGTGCCCCAGTGTCTCAGTGTCTCAGTGTCTCTGTGTCGCATTTTCTCAGACTCTCAGTGTTTCTGTGTCGCAGTGTCTCTGTGTCTCCGTGTCACAGAGAATCAGTGCCTCAGTGTCTCTCTGTCTGAGTGTCTCTGTGCCTCAGTGTCACAGTGTCTCAGTGTCTCAGATTATCAGTGTCTCAGTGTCTCAGAGTCTCAGTGAGTCTGTCTCTGTGTCTCTGTGGCTCAGTGTCTCTGTGCCTCAGTGTATCTGTGCCTCAGAGTCTCTGCGCCTCAGTGTCTCTATGTCTCTGTGTCTCAGTGTCTCACTGTCTCTGTGCCTCAGCGTCTCAGAGTCTCAGTGTCTCTGTGTCTCAGTGCCTCATTGACTCAGTGTCTCCGAGTCTCAGTGTCTCTGTGTCTCAGTGTCTCTGCCTCTGTGTCTCAGAGTCTCAGAGTCTCAGTGTCTCAGAGTCTCAGTGTCTCTGTGTCTCAGTGTCTCAGTGTATCAGCGTCTCAGTGTTTCAGAGACTCAATGACTCTTTGTCTCTGTGCCTCAGTGTCTCAGTGACTTTGTCTCTGTGTCTCAGTGCCTCAGTGTCTCAGCGTCACAAAGTATTTGTGTCTCAGTGTCTCAGTGTCTCTGTTTCTCATTTGCTCAGACTCTCAGTGTCACTGTGTCTCAGTGTCTCTGTGTCTCTGTGTCACAGAGAATCAGTGCCTCGGTTTCTGTCTGTCTGAGTGTCTCTGTGCCTCAGTGTCACAGTGTCTCAGTGTCTCAGAGTCTCAGTGTCTCTGTGTCTCAGTGTAACAGTTTGTCAGAGACTGTGTCTCTTTGTCTCTGTGTCTGAGTGTCTCTGTGCCCCAGTGTCACAGTGTCTCAGTGTTTCTGTGCTTCTGAGTCTCAGAGTCTCAGTGTGTCAGTGTGTCAGTGTCTCAGAGTCTCAGTGTCCCGTGTCCCAGTGTCTCTGTGCCTCTGAGTCTCAGAGATTCAGTGTCTCAGAGTCTCAGTGTCTCTGTGTCACAGTGTGTCAGCGTCTCAGAGACTCAGTGTCCCTTTGTCTCTGTGTCTGAGTTTCTCTGTGCCTCAGTGTCACAGTGTCTCACTGTCCCAGTGTCTCCGTGTGTAAGTGTCTCTGTGCCTCAGTGTCTCAGTGTCTCTGTGTCTTTGTGTGTCAGTGTCTCTGTGTCTTAGTGTATCTGTGTCTAAGTGTCTCAGTGTCTCTGTGTCTAAGTGTCTCAGTGTCTCTGTGTCTAAGTGTCTCTGAGTCACAGTGTCTCAGTGTCTCTATGCCTCAGTGTCTCAGTGTCTCAGAGTCTCTGTGTGTAAGTGTCTCTGTGCCTCAGTGTCTCAGTGTCTCTGTGTCTTTGTGTGTCAGTGTCTCTGTGTCTTAGTGTCTCTGTGCCTCAATGTTTCAGTGCCTCAGTGTCTCAGAGTCTCAGTGTCTCAGTGTCTCAGTGTCTCTGTGTCTCAGTGTCTCTGTGTCTCTGTGTCTCAGTGTCACAGTGTATCTGTGTCAAAGTGTCTCTGTGTCTCTGTGTCTCAGAGTCACAGTGTCTCTGTGTCTCAGTGTATCAGTGTCTCTGTGTCTCTCTGTCTGAGTGTCTCTGTGCCTCAGTGTCTCAGTGTCTCAGTGTCTCTGTGTCTCAGTGTCTCAGTGTCTCAGTGTCTCTGTGCCTCAGTGTCTCAGAGTCTCTGTGTGTAAGTGTCTCTGTGCCTTTGTGTCTCAGTGTCTCTGTGTCTCAGTGTCTCTGTGCCTCAGTGTTTCACTGCCTCATGTCTCAGAGTCTCAGTGTCTCTGTGTCACATTGTGTCAGCGTCTCAGAGACTCAGTGTCTCTTTGCCTCTGAGTCTGTGTGTCTCTGTGCGTCACTGTCTCAGTGTCTCAGTGTCCCAGTGTCTCTGTGCCTCAGTGTCTCAGAGTCTCAGTGTCTCTGTGTCTCAGTGTCTCAGAGTGTCAGTGTCTCTGTGTCTCAGTGTCTCAGAGTCTCAGTGTCTCTGTGTCTCAGTGTCTCAGTGTCTCTGTGTGTCAGTGTCTCATTTCCTCAGTGTCTCAGAGACTCAGAGTCTCAGTGTATCTGTGTCAAAGTGACTCTGTGTCTCAGAGTCACAGTGTCTCTGTGTCTCAGTGTATCAGTGTCTCTGTGTCTTTCTGTCTGAGTGTCTCTGTGCCTCAGTGTCTCAGTGTCTCTGTGCCTGGGTGTCTCATTGCCTCAGTGTCTCAGAGTCTCTATGTCTCAGTGTCTCAGTGTCTCAGTGTCTCAGTGTCTCAGAGTCACAGTGTCTCTGTGTCTCTCTGTCTGAGTGTCTCTGTGCCTCAGTGTCTCAGTGTCTCAAAGTCTCATTATCTCTCTGTCTCTGTGTCTCAGTGTCTCAGAGACTCAGTGTCTCTGTGTCTGAGTGTCTCAGTGTTTCTCTATCTCTGTGCCTCAGTGTCTCAGAGTCGCTGTGTCTCAGTGTGTCTGTGTCTCAATGTCTCTGTACCTCAGTGTCTCTTGCCTCAGTGTCTCAGAGTCTCAGAGTCTCAGTTTCTCTGTGTTTCTGTGTCTCAGAGACTCAGTGTCTCTGTTTCTCTGTGTCTGAGTGTCTCTGTGCCTCAGTGTCACTGTGTCTCTGTGTCTCAGTGTCTCAAAGTCCTTGTGTCTCAGGGTCTCAGCGTCACAAAGTATTTGTGTCTCAGTGTCTCAGTGTCTCTGTGTCTCAGTGTCTCTGTGTCTCATTTTCTCAGACTCTCAGTGTCTCTGTGTCCCACTGTCTCTGTGTCTCTGTGTCACAGAGAATCAGTGCCTCGGTTTCTCTCTGTCTGAGTGTCTCTGTGCCTCAGTGTCTCAGTGTCTCAGAGTCTCAGTGTCTCTGTGCGTCATTGTCTCAGAGTCTCAGTGTCTCTGTGTCTCACTGTCTCAAAGTATTTGTATTCAGTGCCTCAGAGTCTCAGTGTCTCTGTGTCTAAGTGTCTCAGTGTCTCTGTGTCTAAGTGTCTCTGAGTCACAATGTCTCAGTGTCTCTGTGCCTCAGTGTCTCAGTTTCTCAGAGTCTCTGTGTGTAAGTGTCTCTGTGCCTCAGTGTCTCAGAGTCTCAGTGTCTCTGTGTCACAGTGTGTCAGCGTCTCAGAGACTCAGTGTCTCTTTTTCTCTGAGACTGAGTGTCTGTGTGCGTCACTGTCACAGTGTCTCAGTGTCCCAGTGTCTCTGTGCCTCAGTGTCTCGGAGTCTCAGTGTCTCTGTGTCTCTGTGTCTCTGTGTCTCTGTGCCTCAGTGACACATGGTCTCAGTGTCTCAGATTTCAGTGTCTCAGTGTCTCAGAGTCTTATTATCTCAGTGTCTCTGTGTCTCAGTGTCTCAGTGTCTCAGAGACTCAGTGTCTCTGTGTCTGAGTGTGTCAGTGTCTCTGTGTCTTAGTGTCTCTGTGCCTCAATGTTTCAGTGCCTCAGTGTCTCAGAGTCTCAGTGTCTCAGTGTCTCAGTGTCTCTGTGTCTCAGTGTCTCTGTGTCTCTGTGTCTCAGTGTCACAGTGTATCTGTGTCAAAGTGTCTCTGTGTCTCTGTGTCTCAGAGTCACAGTGTCTCTGTGTCTCAGTGTATCAGTGTCTCTGTGTCTCTCTGTCTGAGTGTCTCTGTGCCTCAGTGTCTCAGTGTCTCAGTGTCTCTGTGTCTCAGTGTCTCAGTGTCTCAGTGTCTCTGTGCCTCAGTGTCTCAGAGTCTCTGTGTGTAAGTGTCTCTGTGCCTTTGTGTCTCAGTGTCTCTGTGTCTCAGTGTCTCTGTGCCTCAGTGTTTCACTGCCTCATGTCTCAGAGTCTCAGTGTCTCTGTGTCACATTGTGTCAGCGTCTCAGAGACTCAGTGTCTCTTTGTCTCTGAGTCTGAGTGTCTCTGTGCGTCACTGTCTCAGTGTCTCAGTGTCCCAGTGTCTCTGTGCCTCAGTGTCTCAGAGTCTCAGTGTCTCTGTATCTCAGTGTCTCAGAGTCTCAGTGTCTCTGTGTCTCAGTGTCTCAGAGTCTCAGTGTCTCTGTGTCTCAGTGTCTCAGTGTCTCTGTGTGTCAGTGTTTCATTTCCTCAGTGTCTCAGAGTCTCAGAGTCTCAGTGTATCTGTGTCAAAGTGACTCTGTGTCTCTGTGTCTCAGAGTCACAGTGTCTCTGTGTCTCAGTGTATCAGTGTCTCTGTGTCTTTCTGTCTGAGTGTCTCTGTGCCTCAGTGTCTCAGTGTCTCTGTGCCTGGGTGTCTCATTGCCTCAGTGTCTCAGAGTCTCTATGTCTCAGTGTCTCAGTGTCTCAGTGTCTCAGAGTCACAGTGTCTCTGTGTCTCTCTGTCTGAGTGTCTCTGTGCCTCAGTGTCTCAGTGTCTCAAAGTCTCATTATCTCTGTGTCTCTGTGTTTCAGTGTCTCAGAGACTCAGTGTCTCTGTGTCTGAGTGTCTCAGTGTTTCTCTATCTCTGTGCCTCAGTGTCTCAGAGTCGCTGTGTCTCAGTGTGTCTGTGTCTCAATGTCTCTGTACCTCAGTGTCTCTTGCCTCAGTGTCTCAGAGTCTCAGAGTCTCAGTTTCTCTGTGTTTCTGTGTCTCAGAGACTCAGTGTCTCTGTTTCTCTGTGTCTGAGTGTCTCTGTGCCTCAGTGTCACATTGTCTCAGTGTCTCAGATTATCAGTGTCTCAGAGTCTCAGTGACTCTGTGCCTCAGTGTCACAGTGTCTCAGAGTCTCAGTGTCTCTGTGTTTCAGTGTATCAGTGTGTCAGAGACTCAGTGTCCTTTTGTCTCTGTGTCTGAGTGTCTCTGTGCCTCAGTGTCTCAATGTCTCAGTGTCTGAGTGTCTCAAAGTCTTTGTGTCTCAGTGTCTGTGTCTCAGACTCTCAATGTCTCTGTGTCTCAGTTTCTCTGTGTCTCAGAGACTCAGTGTCTCAGAAACTCAGTGTCTCTGTGTCTCTGTATCTCAGAGTCTCAGAGTCTCTGTTTCTCAGTGTCTCAGTGTCTCTATGTTTCTGTGTCTCAGTGTCTCTGTGCCTTGGTGTCTGAGAGTCTCAGTGTCTCTGTGTGTCAGTGCCTCTGTGTCTCAGTGTCTCTTTGCGTCAGTGTCTGTGTGCCTCAGTGTCCAGTGTCTCAGAGTCTCACCGTCTCTGTGTCACAGTGTTTCAGCGTCTCAGAGTCTCAGTGTCTCTGTGTCTCAGAGACTCTGTGTCTTGGTGCCTCAGTGTCTTAGTGTCTCTGCGTCTCAGTCTATCAGACTCTCAGTGTCTCTGTGTCGCAGTGTCTCAGTGCCAAAGTGTCTCTGTGTCTCAGAGACTCAGTGTCTCAGTGTCTCAAAGTTTTGTGTCTCAGTGTCTCTGTGGCCAAGTGTCTCTGTGTCTCAGTGTCTCAGAGTCACTGTGTCTCTGTGTCTCTGTGTCTCAGTGTCTCAAAGTCTTTGTGTCTCAGGGTCTCAGCGTCACAAAGTATTTGTGTCTCAGTGTCTCAGTGTCTCTGTGTCTCAGTGTCTCTGTGTCTCATTTTCTCAGACTCTCAGTGTCTCTGTGTCCCACTGTCTCTGTGTCTCTGTGTCACAGAGAATCAGTGCCTCGGTTTCTCTCTGTCTGAGTGTCTCTGTGCCTCAGTGTCTCAGTGTCTCAGAGTCTCAGTGTCTCTGTGCCTCAGTGTATCATTGTGTCAGAGACTCAGTGTCTCTTTGTCTCTGTGTCTGAGTGTCTCTGTGCCCCTGTGTCACAGTGTCTCAGTGTCTCGTGTCTCAGTGTCTCTGTGCCTCTGAGTCTCAGAGTCTCAGTGTGTCAGTGTGTCAGTGTCTCTGTGCCTCTGAGTCTCAGAGATTCAGTGTCTCAGAGTCTCAGTGTCTCTGTGCGTCATTGTCTCAGAGTCTCAGTGTCTCTGTGTCTCACTGTCTCAAAGTATTTGTATTCAGTGCCTCAGAGTCTCAGTGTCTCTGTGTCTAAGTGTCTCAGTGTCTCTGTGTCTAAGTGTCTCTGAGTCACAGTGTCTCAGTGTCTCTGTGCCTCAGTGTCTCAGTTTCTCAGAGTCTCTGTGTGTAAGTGTCTCTGTGCCTCAGTGTCTCAGAGTCTCAGTGTCTCTGTGTCACAGTGTGTCAGCGTCTCAGAGACTCAGTGTCTCTTTTTCTCTGAGACTGAGTGTCTGTGTGCGTCACTGTCACAGTGTCTCAGTGTCCCAGTGTCTCTGTGCCTCAGTGTCTCGGAGTCTCAGTGTCTCTGTGTCTCAGTGTCTCAGAGTCTCAGTGTCTCTCTGTCCCAGTGTCTCTCTGTCTCTGTGCCTCAGTGACACATGGTCTCAGTGTCTCAGATTTCAGTGTCTCAGTGTCTCAGAGTCTTATTATCTCAGTGTCTCTGTGTCTCAGTGTCTCAGTGTCTCAGAGACTCAGTGTCTCTGTGTCTGAGTGTCTCTGTTCCTCAATGTCACAGTCTCTCAGTGTCTCAGATTATCAGTGTCTCTCTGTCTCAGTGTCTCAGTGTTTCTCTATCTCTGTGCCTCAGTGTCTCAGAGTCGCTGTGTCTCAGTGTGTCTGTGTCGCAGTGTCTCTGTACCTCAGTGTCTCTTGCCTCAGTGTCTCGGAGTCTCAGAGTCTCAGAGTCTCAGTTTCTCTGTGTTTCTGTGTCTCAGTGTATCTGTGTCTCAGAGGCTCAGTGTCACTGTTGCTCTGTGTCTGAGTGTCTCAGTGTCTCAGAGTCTCAGTGTCTCAGTGTCTCAGTGTCTCATTGCCTCAGTGTCTCAGAGTCTCTGTGTCTCAGTGTAACAGTGTCTCAGTGTATCTGTGTCTCAGTGTATCAGTGTCTCTTTGTCTTTCTGTCTGAGTGTCTCTGTGCCTCAGTATCTCAGTGTCTCAGTGTCTCTGTGCCTCAGTGTCTCATTGCCTCAGTGTCTCACAGTCTCAATGTCTCAGTTTCTCAGTGTCTCTGTGTCTCTGTGTCTCTGTGTCTCTGTGTCTCTGTGTCTTAGTGTCTCTGTGTCTCTGTGTCTCAGAGTCACAGTGTCTCAAAGTCTCATTATCTCAGTGTCTCTGTGTCTCAGTGTCTCAGAGACTCAGTGTCTCTGTGTCTGAGTGTCTCTGTGCCTCAGTGTCTCAGTGTCTCAAAGTCTCATTATCTCAGTGTCTCTGTGTCTCAGTGTCTCAGAGACTCAGTGTCTCTGTGTCTGAGTGTCTCTGTGGCTCAATGTCACAGTCTTTCAGTGTCTCAGATTATCATTGTCTCTCTGTCTCAGTGTCTCAGTGTTTCTCTATCTCTGTGCCTCAGAGTCTCAGAGTCGCTGTGTCTCAGTGTGTCTGTTTTTCAATGTCTCTGTACCTCAGTGTCTCTTGCCTCAGTGTCTCAGAGTCTCAGAGTCTCAGAGTCTCAGTTTCTCTGTGTTTCTGTGTCTCAGAGACTCAGTGTCTCTGTTTCTCTGTGTCTGAGTGTCTCTGTGCCTCAGTGTCACATTGTCTCAGTGTCTCAGATTATCAGTGTCTCAGAGTCTCAGTGACTCTGTGCCTCAGTGTCACAGTGTCTCAGTGTCTCAGAGTCTCAGTGTCTGAGAGTCTCAGTGTCTCTGTGTCTCTGTGTTTCAGTGTATCAGTGTGTCAGAGACTCAGTGTCCTTTTGTCTCTGGGTCTGATTGTCTCTGTGCCTCAGTGTCTCAATGTCTCAGTGTCTGAGTGTCTCAAAGTCTTTGTGTCTCAGTGTCTGTGTCTCAGACTCTCAATGTCTCTGTGTCTCAGTGTCTCTGTGTCTCAGAGACTCAGTGTCTCTGTGTCTCAGAAACTCAGTGTCTCTGTGTCTCTGTATCTCAGAGTCTCAGAGTCTCTGTTTCTCAGTGTCTCAGTGTCTCTATGTTTCTGTGTCTCAGTGTCTCTGTGCCTCAGTGTCTGAGAGTCTCAGTGTCTCTGTGTGTCAGTGTCTCTGTGTCTCAGTGTCTCTTTGCGTCAGTGTCTGTGTGCCTCAGTGTCCAGTGTCTCAGAGTCTCACCGTCTCTGTGTCACAGTGTGTCAGCGTCTCAGAGACTCAGTGTCTCTTTTTCTCTGAGACTGAGTGTCTGTGTGCGTCACTGTCACAGTGTCTCAGTGTCCCAGTGTCTCTGTGCCTCAGTGTCTCAGAGTCTCAGTGTCTCTGTGTCTCAGTGTCTCAGAGTCTCAGTGTCTCTCTGTCCAAGTGTCTCTGTGTCTCTGTGCCTCAGTGACACATGGTCTCAGTGTCTCAGATTTCAGTGTCTCAGTGTCTCAGAGTCTTATTATCTCAGTGTCTCTGTGTCTCAGTGTCTCAGAGACTCAGTGTCTCTGTGTCTGAGTGTCTCTGTTCCTCAATGTCACAGTCTCTCAGTGTCTCAGATTATCAGTGTCTCTTTGTCTCAGTGTTTCTCTATCTCTGTGCTCAGTGTCTCAGATTTCAGTGTCTCAGTGTCTCAGAGTCTTATTACCTCAGTGTCTCTGTGTCTCAGTGTCTCAGTGTCTCAGAGACTCAGTGTCTCTGTGTCTGAGTGTCTCTGTTCCTCAATGTCACAGTCTCTCAGTGTCTCAGATTATCAGTGTCTCTCTGTCTCAGTGTCTCAGTGTTTCTCTATCTCTGTGCCTCAGTGCTTCAGAGTCGCTGTGTCTCAGTGTGTCTGTGTCGCAGTGTCTCAGTGTCTCAGTGTTTCTTGCCTCAGTGTCTCGGAGTCTCAGAGTCTCAGAGTCTCAGTTTCTCTGTGTTTCTGTGTCTCAGTGTATCTGTGTCTCAGAGGCTCAGTGTCACTGTTGCTCTGTGTCTGAGTGTCTCAGTGTCTCAGTGTCTCAGAGTCTCAGTGTCTCAGTGTCTCAGTGTCTCAGTGTCTCTGTGTCTCAGTGTCTCATTGCCTCAGTGTCTCAGAGTCTCTGTGTCTCTGTGTCTCGGTGTCTCTGTGTCTCAGTGTCTCTGTGTCGCAGTGTCACAGTGTCTCAGTGTATCTGTGTCTCAGTGTATCAGTGTCTCTTTGTCTTTCTGTCTGAGTGTCTCTGTGCCTCAGTATCTCAGCGTCTCAGTCTATCAGACTCTCAGTGTCTCTGTGTCGCAGTGTCTCAGTGTCTCAGTGTCTCTGTGCCTCAGTGTCTCATTGCCTCAGTGTCTCAGAGTCTCAGTGTTTCAGTTTCTCAGTTTCTCAGTGTCTCTGTGTCTCTGTGTCTCTGTGTCTTAGTGTCTCTGTGTCTCTGTGTCTCAGAGTCACAGTGTCTCTGTGTTTCTCTGTCTGAGTGTCTCTGTGCCTCAGTGTCTCAGTGTCTCAAAGTCTCATTATCTCAGTTTCTCAGTGTCTCAGTGTCTCTGTGTCTGAGTGTCTCTGTGCCTCAATGTCACAGTCTTTCAGTGTCTCAGATTATCATTGTCTCTCTGTCTCAGTGTCTCAGTGTTTCTCTATCTCTGTGCCTCAGAGTCTCAGAGTCGCTGTGTCTCAGTGTGTCTGTTTTTCAATGTCTCTGTACCTCAGTGTCTCTTGCCTCAGTGTCTCAGAGTCTCAGAGTCTCAAGTTTCTCTGTGTTTCTGTGTCTCAGAGACTCAGTGTCTCTGTTTCTCTGTGTCTGAGTGTCTCTGTGCCTCAGTGTCACATTGTCTCAGTGTCTCAGATTATCAGTGTCTCAGAGTCTCAGTGACTCTGTGCCTCAGTGTCACAGTGTCTCAGTGTCTCAGAGTCTCAGTGTCTGAGAGTCTCAGTGTCTCTGTGTCTCTGTGTTTCAGTGTATCAGTGTGTCAGAGACTCAGTGTCCTTTTGTCTCTGTGTCTGATTGTCTCTGTGCCTCAGTGTCTCAATGTCTCAGTGTCTGAGTGTCTCAAAGTCTTTGTGTCTCAGTGTCTGTGTCTCAGACTCTCAATGTCTATGTGTCTCAGTGTCTCTGTGTCTCAGAGACTCAGTGTCTCTGTGTCTCAGAAACTCAGTGTCTCTGTGTCTCTGTATCTCAGAGTCTCAGAGTCTCTGTTTCTCAGTGTCTCAGTGTCTCAGTGTCTCTGTGCCTCAGTGTCTGAGAGTCTCAGTGTCTCTGTGTGTCTGTGTCTCTGTGTCTCAGTGTCTCTTTGCGTCAGTGTCTGTGTGCCTCAGTGTCCAGTGTCTCAGAGTCTCACCGTCTCTGTGTCACAGTGTTTCAGCGTCTCAGAGTCTCAGTGTCACTGTGTCTCATTGTCGCTGTGCCTCAGAGTCTCTGTGTCTCAGTGTCTCTGTGCCTCATAGTCTCTGGGTCTCTGTGTCTCAGTGAATCTGAGTCTCAGAGTCTCAGTGTCTCAGAGACTCTGTGTCTTGGTGCCTCAGTGTCTTAGTGTCTCTGCGTCTCAGTCTATCAGACTCTCAGTGTCTCTGTGTCGCTGTGTCTCAGTGTCTCAGTGTCTCTGTGCCTCAGTGTCTCATTGCCTCAGTGTCTCAGAGTCTCAGTGTCTCAGTTTCTCAGTGTCTCTGTGTCTCTGTGTCTCTGTGTCTTAGTGTCTCTGTGTCTCTGTGTCTCAGAGTCACAGTGTCTCTGTGTTTCTCTGTCTGAGTGTTTCTGTGCCTCAGTGTCTCAGTGTCTCAAAGTCTCATTATCTCAGTGTCTCAGTGTCTCTGTGTCTGAGTGTCTCTGTGCCTCAATGTCACAGTCTTTCAGTGTCTCAGATTATCATTGTCTCTCTGTCTCAGTGTCTCAGTGTTTCTCTATCTCTGTGCCTCAGAGTCTCAGAGTCGCTGTGTCTCAGTGTGTCTGTTTTTCAATGTCTCTGTACCTCAGTGTCTCTTGCCTCAGTGTCTCAGAGTCTCAGAGTCTCAGAGTCTCAGTTTCTCTGTGTTTCTGTGTCTCAGAGACTCAGTGTCTCTGTTTCTCTGTGTCTGAGTGTCTCTGTGCCTCAGTGTCACATTGTCTCAGTGTCTCAGATTATCAGTGTCTCAGAGTCTCAGTGACTCTGTGCCTCAGTGTCACAGTGTCTCAGTGTCTCAGAGTCTCAGTGTCTGAGAGTCTCAGTGTCTCTGTGTCTCTGTGTTTCAGTGTATCAGTGTGTCAGAGACTCAGTGTCCTTTTGTCTCTGTGTCTGAGTGTCTCTGTGCCTCAGTGTCTCAATGTCTCAGTGTCTGAGTGTCTCAAAGTCTTTGTGTCTCAGTGTCTGTGTCTCAGACTCTCAATGTCTATGTGTCTCAGTGTCTCTGTGTCTCAGAGACTCAGTGTCTCTGTGTCTCTGTATCTCAGAGTCTCAGAGTCTCTGTTTCTCAGTGTCTCAGTGTCTCTGTGCCTCAGTGTCTGAGAGTCTCAGTGTCTCTGTGTGTCAGTGTCTCAGTGTCTCTTTGCGTCAGTGTCTGTGTGCCTCAGTGTCCAGTGTCTCAGAGTCTCACCGTCTCTGTGTCACAGTGTTTCAGCGTCTCAGAGTCTCAGTGTCACTGTGTCTCATTGTCGCTGTGCCTCAGAGTCTCTGTGTCTCAGTGTCTCTGTGCCTCATAGTCTCTGTGTCTCTGTGTCTCTGTGTCTCAGTGAATCTGAGTCTCAGAGTCTCAGTGTCTCAGAGACTCTGTGTCTTGGTGCCTCAGTGTCTTAGTGTCTCTGCGTCTCAGTCTATCAGACTCTCAGTGTCTCTGTGTCGCAGTGTCTCAGTGCCTCAGTGTCTCTGTGTCGCAGTGTCTCAGTGCCAAAGTGTCTCTGTGTCTCAGAGACTCAGTGTCTCAAAGTTTTGTGTCTCAGTGTCTCTGTGTCCAAGTGTCTCTGTGTCTCAGTGTCTCAGAGTCACTGTGTCTCTGTGTCTCTGTGTCTCAGTGTCTCAAAGTCTTTGTGTCTCAGTGTCTCAGCGTCACAAATTATGTGTGTCTCAGTGTTTCAGTGTCTCTGTGTCGCATTTTCTCAGACTCTCAGTGTCTCTGTGTCCCACTGTCTCTGTGTCTCTGTGTCACAGAGAATCAGTGCCTCGGTTTCTCTCTGTCTGAGTGTCTCTGTGCCTCAGTGTCACAGTGTCTCAGTGTCTCAGTGTCTCAGTGTCTCAGTGTCTCTGTGTCTCAGTGTATCATTGTGTCAGAGACTCAATGTCTCTTTGTCTCTGTATCTGAGTGTCTCTGTGCCCCAGTGTCTCAGTGTCTCGTGTCTCAGTGTCTCTGTGCCTCTGAGTCTCAGAGTCTCAGTGTGTCAGTGTGCCAGTGTCTCAGAGTCTCAGTGTCCCAATGTCCCAGTGTCTCTGTGCCTCTGAGTCTCAGAGATTCAGTGTCTCAGAGTCTCAGTGTCTCTGTGTCACAGTGTGTCAGCGTCTCAGAGACTCAGTGTCCCTTTGTCTCTGAGTCTGAGTGTCTCTGTGCCTCATGTCACAGTGTCTCAGTGTCTCTGTGTCTCACTGTCTCAAAGTCTTTGTGTTCAGTGCCTCAGAGTCTCAGTGTCTCTGTGTCTGTTTCTCAGTGTCTCTGTGTCTAAGTGTCTCTGAGTCACAGTGTCTCAGTGTCTCTGTGCCTCAGTGTCTCAGTGTCTCTGTGTCTTTGTGTGTCAGTGTCTCTGTGTCTCAGTGTCTCTGTGCCTCAGTGTTTCACTGCCTCAGTGTCTCAGAGTCTCAGTGTCTCTGTGTCACAGTGTGTCAGCGTCTCAGAGACTCAGTGTCTCTTTTTCTCTGAGACTGAGTGTCTCTGTGCGTCACTGTCAGTGTCTCAGTGTCCCAGTGTCTCTGTGCCTCAGTGTCTCAGAGTCTCAGTGTCTCTGTGTCTCAGTGTCTCAGAGTCTCAGTGTCTCAGTGTCTCAGTGTCTCTGTGCCTCAGTGTCTCATTGCCTCAGTGTCTCAGAGTCTCTGTGTCTCAGTGTCTCAGTGTCTCAGTGTCTCTGTGTCTCAGTGTCTCATTGCCTCAGTGTCTCAGAGTCTCTGTGTCTCAGTGTCTCTGTGTCTCAGTGTCTCAGTGTATCTGTGTCAAAGTGTCTCTGTGTCTCAGTGTATCAGTGTCTCTTTGTCTTTCTGTCTGAGTGTCTCTGTGCCTCAGTGTCTCAGTGTCTCTGTGCCTCAGTGTCTCATTGTCTCAGTGTCTCAGAGTCTCAGTGTCTCAGTGTCTCTGTGTCTCAGTGTCTCTGTGTCTCAGTGTCTCAGAGACTCAGTGTCTCAGAGACTCAGTGTCTCTGTGTCTGAGTGTCTCTGTGCCTCAATGTCACAGTCTCTCAGTGTCTCAGATTATCAGTGTCTCTCTGTCTCAGTGTCTCAGTGATTCTCTATCTCTGTGCCTCAGTGTCACAGAGTCGCTGTGTCTCAGTGTGTCTGTTTCTCAATGTCTCTGTACCTCAGTGTCTCTTGCCTCAGTGTCTCAAAGTCTCAGAGTCTCAGAGTCTCAGTTTCTCTGTGTTTCTGTGTCTCAGAGACTCAGTGTCTCTGTTTCTCTGTGTCTGAGTGTCTCTGTGCCTCAGTGTCACATTGTCTCAGTGTCTCAGATTATCAGTGTCTCAGAGTCTCAGTGACTCTGTGCCTCAGTGTCACAGTGTCTCAGTGTCTGAGTCTCAGTGTCTGAGAGTCTCAGTGTCTCTGTGTCTCTGTGTTTCAGTGTATCAGTGTGTCAGAGACTCAGTGTCCTTTTGTCTCTGTGTCTGAGTGTCTCTGTGCCTCAGTGTCTCAATGTCTCAGTGTCTCAAAGTCTTTGTGTCTCAGTGTGTGTGTCTCAGACTCTCAATGTCTCTGTGTCTCAGTGTCTCTGCGTCTCAGAGACTCAGTGTCTCCGTGTCTCAGAAACTCACTGTCTCTGTGTCTCTGTATCTCAGAGTCTCAGAGTCTCTGTTTCTCAGTGTCTCTATGTTTCTGTGTCTCAGTGTCTCTGTGCCTCAGTGTCTGAGAGTCTCAGTGTCTCTGTGTGTCAGTGTCTCTGTGTCTCAGTGTCTCTTTGCGTCAGTGTCTATGTGCCTCAGTGTCCAGTGTCTCAGAGTCTCACCGTTTCTGTGTCACAGTGTTTCAGCGTCTCAGAGTCTCAGTTTCTCTGTGTCTCATTGTCGCTGTGCCTCAGAGTCTCTGTGTCTCAGTGTCTCTGTGCCTCATAGTCTCTGTGTCTCTGTGTCTCAGTGAATCTGAGTCTCAGAGTCTCAGAGTCTCAGTGTCTCAGAGACTCTGTGCATTGGTGCCACAGTGTCTTAGTGTCTCTGCGTCTCAGTCTATCAGACTCTCAGTGTCTCTGTGTCGCAGTGTCTCAGTGCCAAAGTGTCTCTGTGTCTCAGAGACCCAGTGTCTCAGTGTCTCAAAGTTTTGTGTCTCAGTGTCTCTGTGTCCAAGTGTCTCTGTGCCTCAGTGTCTCAGAGTCACTGTGTCTCTGTGTCTCAGTGTCTCAAAGTCTTTGTGTCTCAGTGTCTCAGCGTCACAAAGTATTTGTGTCTCAGTGTCTCAGTGTCTCTGTGTCTCATTTTCTCAGACTCTCAGTGTCTCTGTGTCCCACTGTCTCTGTGTCTCTGTGTCACAGAGAATCAGTGCCTCGGTTTCTCTCTGTCTGAGTGTCTCTGTGCCTCAGTGTCACAGTGTCTCAGTGTCTCAGTGTCTCAGAGACTCAGTGTCTCTTTGTCTCTGTGTCTGAGTGTCTCTGTGCCCCAGTGTCACAGTGTCTCAGTGTCTCGTGTCTCAGTGTCTCTGTGCCTCTGAGTCTCAGAGTCTCAGTGTGTCAGTGTGTCAGTGTCTCTGTGCCTCTGAGTCTCAGAGTTTCAGTGTCTCAGAGTCTCATTGTCTCTGTGTCACAGTGTGTCAGCGTCTCAGAGACTCAGTGTCCCTTTGTCTCTGTGTCTCTGAGTCTGAGTGTCTCTGTGCCTCAGGTCACAGTGTCTCACTGTCCCAGTGTCTCTGTGCGTCATTGTCTCAGTGTCTCTGTGTCTCACTGTCTCAAATTCTTTGTATTCAGTGCCTCAGAGTCTCAGAGTCTCTGTGTCTAAGTGTCTCAGTGTCTAAGTGTCTCTGAGTCACAGTGTCTAAGTGTCTCTGTGCCTCAGTGTCTCAGTTTCTCAGAGTCTCTGTGTGTAAGTGTCTCTGTGCCTCAGTGTCTCAGAGTCTCAGTGTCTCTGTGTCACAGTGTGTCAGCGTCTCAGAGACTGTGTCTCTTTTTCTCTGAGACTGAGTGTCTCTGTGCGTCACTGTCACAGTGTCTCAGTGTCCCAGTGTCTCTGTGCCTCAGTGTCTCAGAGTCTCAGTGTCTCTGTGTCTCATTGTCTCAGAGTCTCAGTGTCTCTCTGTCCAAGTGTCTCTGTGTCTCTGTGCCTCAATGTCACAGGGTCTCAGTGTCTCAGATTATCAGTGTCTCAGAGTCTTATTATCTCAGTGTCTCTGTGTCTCAGTGTCTCAGAGACTCAGTGTCTCTGTGTCTGAGTGTCTCTGTTCCTCAATGTCACAGTCTCTCAGTGTCTCAGATTATCAGTGTCTCTCTGTCTCAGTGTCTCAGTGTTTCTCTATCTCTGTGCCTCAGTGTCTCAGAGTCGCTGTGTCTCAGTGTGTCTGTGTCGCAGTGTCTCTGTGCCTCAGTGTCTCTGTGTCTCAGTGTTTCTTGCCTCAGTATCTCGGAGTCTCAGAGTCTCAGAGTCTCAGTTTCTCTGTGTCTCAGTGTATCTGTGTCTCAGAGGCTCAGTGTCTCTGTTGCTCTGTGTCTCAATGTCTCAGATTATCAGTGTCTCAGAGTCTCAGTGTCTCAGTGTCTCAGTGTCTCTGTGTCTCATTGCCTCAGTGTCTCAGAGTCTCTGTGTCTCAGTGTCTCTGTGTCTCAGTGTCTCTGTGTCTGTGTCACAGTGTCTCAGTGTATCTGTGTCAAAGTGTCTCTGTGTCTCTGTGTCTCAGAGTCACAGTGTCTCTGTGTCTCAGTGTATCAGTGTCTCTTTGTCTTTCTGGCTGAGTGTCTCTGTGCCTCAGTGTCTCAGAGTCTCTGTGTCTCTGTGTCTTAGTGTCTCTGTGTCTCAGAGTCACAGTGTCTCTGTGTTTCTCTGTCTGAGTGTCTCTGTGCCTCAGTGTCTCAAAGTCTCATTATCTCAGTGTCTCTGTGTCTCAGTGTCTCAGAGACTCAGTGTCTCTGTGTCTGAGTGTCTCTGTGCCTCAATGTCACAGTCTTTCAGTGTCTCAGATTATCATTGTCTATCTGTCTCAGTGTCTCAGTGTTTCTCTATCTCTGTGCCTCAGAGTCTCAGAGTCGCTGTGTCTCAGTGTGTCTGTTTTTCAATGTCTCTGTACCTCAGTGTCTCTTGCCTCAGTGTCTCAGAGTCTCAGAGTCTCAGTTTCTCTGTGTTTCTGTGTCTCAGAGACTCAGTGTCTCTGTTTCTCTGTGTCTGAGTGTCTCTGTGCCTCAGTGTCACATTGTCTCAGTGTCTCAGATTATCAGTGTCTCAGAGTCTCAGTGACTCTGTGCCTCAGTGTCACAGTGTCTCAGTGTCTCAGAGTCTCAGTGTCTGAGAGTCTCAGTGTCTCTGTGTCTCTGTGTTTCAGTGTATCAGTGTGTCAGAGACTCAGTGTCCTTTTGTCTCTGTGTCTGATTGTCTCTGTGCCTCAGTGTCTCAATGTCTCAGTGTCTGAGTGTCTCAAAGTCTTTGTGTCTCAGTGTCTGTGTCTCAGACTCTCAATGTCTCTGTGTCTCAGTGTCTCTGCGTCTCAGAGACTCAGTGTCTCTGTGTCTCAGAAACTCAGTGGCTCTGTGTCTCTGTATCTCAGAGTCTCAGAGTCTCTGTTTCTCAGTGTCTCAGTGTCTCTATGTTTCTGTGTCTCAGTGTCTCTGTGCCTCAGTGTCTGAGAGTCTCAGTGTCTCTGTGTGTCAGTGTCTCTGTGTCTCAGTGTCTCTTTGCATCAGTGTCTGTGTGCCTCAGTGTCCAGTGTCTCAGAGTCTCACCGTCTCTGTGTCACAGTGTTTCAGCGTCTCAGAGTCCCAGTGTCTCTGTGTCTCATTGTCGCTGTGCCTCAGAGTCTCTGTGTCTCTGTGTCTCTGTGTCTCAGTGTCTCTGTGCCTCATAGTCTCTGTGTCTCTGTGTCTCAGTGAATCTGAGTCTCAGAATCTCAGTGTCTCAGAGACTCTGTGTCTTGGTGCCTCAGTGTCTTAGTGTCTCTGCATCTCAGTCTATCAGACTCTCAGTGTCTCTGTGTCGCAGTGTCTCAGTGCCTCAGTGTCTCTGTGTCGCAGTGTCTCAGTGCCAAAGTGTCTCTGTGTCTCTGTGTCTCAGTGTCTCAGAGTCACTGTGTCTCTGTGTCTCAGTGTCTCAGTGTCTCAAAGTCTTTGTGTCTCAGTGTCTCAGCGTCACAAATTATGTGTGACTCAGTATCTCAGTGTCTCTGTGTCGCATTTTCTCAGAATCTCAGTGTCTCTGTGTCCCACTGTCTCTGTGTCTCTGTGTCACAGAGAATCAGTGCCTCGGTTTCTCTCTGTCTGAGTGTCTCTGTGCCTCAGTGTCACAGTGTCTCAGTGTCTCAGAGTCTCAGTGTCTCTGTATCTGAGTGTCTCTGTGCCCCAGTGTCTCAGTGTCTCGTGTCTCAGTGTCTCTGTGCCTCAGTGTCTCAGTGACTCAGAGACTCAGTGTCTCTTTGTCTCTGTGTCTGAGTGTCTCTGTGCCCCAGTGTCACAGTGTCTCAGTGTCTCGTGTCTCAGTGTCTCAGTGTCTCTGTGCCTCTGAGTCTCAGAGTCTCAGTGTGTCAGTGTGTCAGTGTCTCAGAGTCTCAGTGTCCCAATGTCCCAGTATCTCTGTGCCTCTGAGTCTCAGAGATTCAGTGTCTCAGAGTCTGAGTGTCTCTGTGTCACAGTGTGTCAGCGTCTCAGAGACTCAGTGTCTCTTTGTCTCTGAGTCTGAGTGTCTCTGTGCCTCATGTCACAGTGTCTCAGTGTCCCAGTGTCTCTGTGCGTCATTGTCTCAGGTTCTCAGTGTCTCTCTCTCTCACTGTCTCAAAGTCTTTGTATTCAGTGCCTCAGAGTCTCAGTGTCTCTGTGTTTAAGTGTCTCAGTGTCTCTGTGTCTAAGTGTCTCTGAGTCACAGTGTCTCAGTGTCTCTGTGTCTTTGTGTGTCAGTGTCTCTGTGTCTCAGTGTCTCTGTGCCTCAGTGTCTCAGTTTCTCAGAGTCTCTGTGTGTAAGTGTCTCTGTGCCTCAGTGTCTCTGTGTCTCTGTGTCTTTGTGTGTCAGTGTCTCTGTGTCTCAGTGTCTCTGTGCCTCAGTGTTTCACTGCCTCAGTGTCTCAGAGACTCAGTGTCTCTGTGTCACAGTGTGTCAGCGTCTCAGAGACTCAGTGTCCCTTTGTCTCTGAGTCTGAGTGTCTCTGTGTCTCAGTGTCTCAGTGTCTCTGTGTCTCACTGTCTCAAAGTCTTTGTATTCAGTGCCTCAGAGTCTCAGTGTCTCTGTGTCTAAGTTCTCAGTGTCTCAGTGCCTCAGTGTCTCAGTTTCTCAGTGTCTCTTGCCTCAGTGTCTCGGAGTCTCAGAGTCTCAGAGTCTCAATTTCTCTGTGTCTCTGTGTTTCTGTGTCTCAGTGTATCTGTGTCCCAGAGGCTCAGTGTCTATGTTGCTCTGTTCTGAGTGTCTCAGTGCCTAAGAGTCTCAGATTATCAGTGTCTCAGAGTCTCAGTGTCTCAGTGTCTCAGTGTCTCTGTGTCTCATTGCCTCAGTGTCTCAGAGTCTCTGTGTCTCAGTGTCTCTGTGTCTCAGTGTCTCTGTGTCTCAGTGTCACAGTGTCTCAGTGTATCTGTGTCAAAGTGTCTCTGTGTCTCAGTGTCTCACAGTCACAGTGTCTCTTTGTCTCAGTGTATCAGTGTCTCTTTGTCTTTCTGTCTGAGTGTCTCTGTGCCTCAGTATCTCAGTGTCTCTGTGCCTCAGTGTCTCATTGCCTCAGTGTCTCAGAGTCTCAGTGTCTCATTGTCTCAGTGTCTCTGTGTTTCTCTGTCTGAGTGTCTCTGTGCCTCAGTGTCTCAGTGTCTCAAAGTCTCATTATCTCAGTGTCTCTGTGTCTCAGTGTCTCAGAGACTCAGTGTCTCTGTGTCTGAGTGTCTCTGTGCCTCAATGTCACAGTCTTTCAGAGTCTCAGATTATCAGTGTCTCTCTGTCTCAGTGTCTCAGTGTTTCTCTATCTCTGTGCCTCAGTGTCTCAGAGACGCTGTGTCTCAGTGTGTCTGTTTCTCAATGACTCTGTACCTCAGTGTCTCTTGCCTCAGTGTCTCAGAGTCTCAGTTTCTCTGTGTTTCTGTGTCTCAGAGACTCAGTGTCTCTGTTTCTCTGTGTCTGAGTGTCTCTGTGCCTCAGTGTCACAGTGTCTCAGTGTCTCAGAGTCTCAGTGTCTGAGAGTCTCAGTGTCTCTGTGTCTCTGTGTTTCAGTGTATCAGTGTGTCAGAGACTCAGTGTCCTTTTGTCTCTGTGTCTGAGTGTCTCTGTGCCTCAGTGTCTCAATGTCTCAGTGTCTGAGTGTCTCAAAGTCTTTGTGTCTCAGTGTCTGTGTCTCAGACTCTCAATGTCTCTGTGTCTCAGTGTCTCTGCGTCTCAGAGACTCAGTGTCTCTGTGTCTCAGAAACTCAGTGTCTCTGTGTCTCTGTATCTCAGAGTCTCAGAGTCTGTGTTTCTCAGTGTCTCAGTGTCTCTATGTTTCTGTGTCTCAGTGTCTCTGTGCCTCAGTGTCTGAGAGTCTCAGTGTCTCTGTGTGTCAGTGTCTCTGTGTCTCAGCGTCTCTTTGCGTCAGTGTCTGTGTGCCTCAGTGTCCAGTGTCTCAGAGTCTCACCGTCTCTGTGTCACAGTGTTTCAGCGTCTCAGAGTCTCAGTGTCTCTGTGTCTCATTGTCGCTGTGCCTCAGAGTCTCAGTGTCTCTGTGTCTAAGTGTCTCAGTGTCTCTGTGTCTAAGTGCCTCTGAGTCACAGTGTCTCTGTGCCTCAGTGTCTCAGTTTCTCAGAGTCTCTGTGTGTAAGTGTCTCTGTGCCTCAGTGTCTCAGTGTCTCTGTGTCTTTGTGTGTCAGTGTCTCTGTGTCTCAGTGTCTCTGTGCCTCAGTGTTTCACTGCCTCAGTGTCTCAGAGTCTCTGTGTCTCTGTGTCACAGTGTGTCAGCGTATCAGAGACTCAGTGTCTCTTTGTCTCTGAGACTGAGTGTCTCTGTGCGTCACTGTCACAGTGTCTCAGTGTCTCTGTGTCTTTGTGTGTCAGTGTCGCTGTGTCTCAGTGTCTCTGTGCCTCAGTGTTTCACTGCCTCAGTGTCTCAGTGACTCAGTGTCTCTGTGTCACAGTGTGTCACTGTCACAGTGTCTCAGTGTCCTAGTGTCTCTGTGCCTCAGTGTCTCAGAGTCTCAGTGTCTCTGTGTCTCAGTGTCTCAGTGTCTCTCTGTCCAAGTGTCTCTGTGTCTCTGTGCCTCAGTGTCACAGGGTCTCAGTGTCTCAGATTATCAGTGTCTCAGTGTCTCAGAGTCTTATTATCTCAGTGTCTCTGTGTTTCAGTGTCTCAGAGACTCAATGTCTCTGTGTCTGAGTGTCTCTGTTCCTCAATGTCACAGTCTCTCACTGTCTCAGATTATCAGTGTCTCTCTGTCTCAGTGTCTCAGTGTTTCTCTATCTCTGTGCCTCAGTGTCTCAGAGTCGCTGTGTCTCAGTGTGTCTGTGTCGCAGTGTCTCAGTGTCTCAGTGTCTCTTGCCTCAGTGTCTCAGAGTCACAGAGTCTCAGAGTCTCAGTTTCCCTGTGTTTCTGTGTCTCAGTGTATCAGTGTCTCAGAGGCTCAGTGTCTCTGTTGCTCTGTGTCTCTGTGTCTCAGTGTCTCAGTGTCTCTGTGTCTCAGTGTCTCATTGTCTCAGATTATCAGTGTCTCAGAGTCTCAGTGTCTCAGTGTCTCTGTGTCTCTGTGTCTCAGTGTCTCAGTGTCTCTGTGTCTCAGTGTCTCATTGCCTCAGTGTCTCAGAGTCTCAGTGTCTCAGTGACTCTGTGTCTCAGTGTCTCAGTGTCTCTGTGTCTCTGTGTCTCAGTGTCTCAGTGTCTCTGTGTCTCAGTGTCTCATTGCCTCAGTGTCTCAGAGTCTCAGTGTCTCAGTGTCTCTGTGTCTCAGTGTCTCAGTGTCTCAGTGTCTCAGTGTCTCTGTGTCTCTGTGTCTCAGTGTCTCAGTGTCTCTGTGTCTCAGTGTCTCATTGCCTCAGTGTCTCAGAGTCTCAGTGTCTCAGAGTCTCAGTGTCTCAGAGTCTCTGTGTCTCAGTGTCTCTGTGTCTCAGTGTCTCAGTGTCTCTGTGTCTCTGTGTCTCAGTGTCTCATTGCCTCAGTGTCTCAGAGTCTCTGTGTCTCAGTGTCTCTGTGTCTCAGTGTCTCTGTGTCTCAGTGTCACAGTGTCTCAGTGTATCTGTGTCAAAGTGTCTCTGTGTCTCTGTGTCTCAGAGTCACAGTGTCTCTGTTTCTCAGTGTATCAGTGTCTCTTTGTCTTTCTGTCTGAGTGTCTCTGTGCCTCAGTGTCTCAGTGTCTCTGTGCCTCAGTGTCTCTGTGTCTCAGTGTCTCAGTGTCTCTGTGTCTCTGTGTCTCAGTGTCTCATTGCCTCAGTGTCTCAGAGTCTCTGTGTCTCAGTGTCTCTGTGTCTCAGTGTCTCTGTGTCTCAGTGTCACAGTGTCTCAGTGTATCTGTGTCAAAGTGTCTCTGTGTCTCTGTGTCTCAGAGTCACAGTGTCTCTGTTTCTCAGTGTATCAGTGTCTCTTTGTCTTTCTGTCTGAGTGTCTCTGTGCCTCAGTGTCTCAGTGTCTCTGTGCCTCAGTGTCTCAGTGTCTCAGTGTCTCATTGTCTCTGTGTCTCTGTGTCTCAGTGTCTCTGTGTCTCTGTGTCTCTGTGTCTCAGAGTCACAGTGTCTCTGTGTTTCTCTGTCTGAGTGTCTCTGTGCCTCAGTGTCTCAGTGTCTCAAAGTCTCATTATCTCAGTGTCTCTGTGTCTGAGTGTCTCAGAGACTCAGTGTCTCAGTGTCTGAGTGTCTCTGTGCCTCAATGTCACAGTCTTTCAGTGTCTCAGATTATCAGTGTCTCTCTGTCTCAGTGTCTCAGTGTTTCTCTATCTCTGTGCCTCAGTGTTTCAGAGTCGCTGTGTCTCAGTTTCTCAATGTCTCTGTACCTCAGTGTCTCTTGCCTCAGTGTCTCAGAGTCTCAGAGTCTCAGTTTCTCTGTGTTTCTGTGTCTCAGAGACTCAGTGTCTCTGTTTCTCTGTGTCTGAGTGTCTCTGTGCCTCAGTGTCACATTGTCTCAGTGTCTCAGATTATCAGTGTCTCAGAGTCTCAGTTATTCTGTGCCTCAGTGTCACAGTGTCTCAGTGTCTGAGTCTCAGTGTCTGAGAGTCTCAGTGTCTCTGTGTCTCTGTGTTTCAGTGTATCAGTGTGTCAGAGACTCAGTGTCCTTTTGTCTCTGTGTCTGAGTGTCTCTGTGCCTCAGTGTCTCAATGTCTCAGTGTCTCAAAGTCTTTGTGTCTCAGTGTCTGTGTCTCAGACTCTCAATGTCTCTGTGTCTCAGTGTCTCTGCGTCTCAGAGACTCAGTGTCTCTGTGTCTCTGTATCTCAGAGTCTCAGAGTCTCTGTTTCTCAGTGTCTCAGTGTCTCTATGTTTCTGTGTCTCAGTGTCTCTGTGCCTCAGTGTCTGAGAGTCTCAGTGTCTCTGTGTGTCAGTGTCTCTGTGTGTCAGTGTCTCTTTGCGTCAGTGTCTGAGAGTTTCAGTGTCCAGTGTCTCAGAGTCTCACTGTCTCTGTGTCTCATTGTCGCTGTGCCTCAGAGTCTCTGTGTCTCAGTGTCTCTGTTTCTCAGTGTCTCTGTGCCTCATAGTCTCTGTGTCTCTGTGTCTCAGTGAATCTGAGTCTCAGAGTCTCAGAGTCTCAGTGTCTCAGAGACTCTGTGTCTTGGTGCCTCAGTGTCTTAGTGTCTCTGCGTCTCAGTCTATCAGACTCTCAGTGTCTCTGTGTCTCAGAGACTCAGTGTCTCAGAGTCACTGTGTCTCTGTGTCTCAGTGTCTCAAAGTCTTTGTGTCTCAGTGTCTCAGCGTCACAAAGTATTTGTGTCTCAGTGTCTCAGTGTTTCTCTGTCACATTTTCTCAGACTCTCAGTGTCTCTGTGTCCCACTGTCTCTGTGTCTCTGTGTCACAGAGAATCAGTGCCTCGGTTTCTCTCCGTCTAAGTGTCTCTGTGCCTCAGTGTCACAGTGTCTCAGTGTCTCAGTGTCTCAGAGTCTCAGTGTCTCTGTGTCTCTGTGTCTCTGTGTCTCAGTGTATCAGTGTCTCAGAGACTCAGTGTCTCTTTGTCTCTGTGTCTGAGTGTCTCTGTGCCCCAGTGTCACAGTGTCTCAGTGTCTCGTGTCTCAATGTCTCTGTGCCTCTGAGTCTCAGAGTCTCAGTGTGTCAGTGTGTCAGTGTCTCAGAGTCTCAGTGTCCCAATGTCCCAGTGTCACTGTGCCTCTGAGTCTCAGAGATTCAGTGTCTCAGAGTCTGAGTGTCTCTGTGCCACATTGTGTCAGCGTCTCAGAGACTCAGTGTCTCTTTGTCTCTGAGTCTGAGTGTCTCTGAGCCTCATGTCACAGTGTCTCAGTGTCCCAGTGTCTCTGTGTCTCACTGTCTCAAAGTCTTTGTATTCAGTGCCTCAGAGTCTCAGTGTCTCTGTGTCTAAGTGTCTCAGTGTCTCGTGTCTAAGTGTCTCTGAGTCACAGTGTCTCAGTGTCTCTGTGCCTCAGTGTCTCAGTTTCTCAGAGTCTCTGTGTGTCAGTGTCTCTCTGTCTCAGTGTCTCTGTGCCTTAGTGTTTCACTGCCTCAGTGTCTCAGAGTCTCAGTGTCTTTGTGTCACAGTGTGTCAGCGTCTCTGTTTCTCAGTGTCTCTGTGCCTCATAGTCTCTGTGTCTCAGTGTCTCAGTGTCTCAGAGACTCAGTCTCTCTTTGTCTCTGTGTCTGAGTGTCTCTGTGCCCCAGTGTCACAGTGTCTCAGTGTCTCGTGTCTCAGTGTCTCTGTGCCTCTGAGTCTCAGTGTCTCAGTGTGTCAGTGTGTCAGTGTCTCAGAGTCTCAGTGTTCCAATGTCCCAGTGTCTCTGTGCCTCTGAGTCTCAGAGATTCAGTGTCTCAGAGTCTGAGTGTCTCTGTGTCTCAGTGTCTCAGAGTCTCAGTGTCTCAGTGTCTCAGTGTCTCTGTGCCTCAGTGTCTCAGTGTATCTGTGTCTCTGTGTCTCAGAGTCACAGTGTCTCTGTGTCTCTGTGTCTCAGTGTATCAGTGTCTCTCTGTCTGAGTGCCTCTGTGCCTCAGTGTCTCTGTTCCTCAGTGTCTCATTGCCTCAGTGTCTCAGAGTCTCTGTGCCTCAGTGTCTCAGTGTCTCTGTGACTTTGTGTGTCAGTGTCTCTGTGTCTCAGTGTCTCTGTGTCTTTGTGTCTCTGTGCCTCAGTGTTTCACTGCCTCAGTGTCTCAGAGTCTCTGTGTCTCAGTGTCTCAGTGTTTCAGTGTCTCAGTGTCTCTGTGTCTTTGTGTGTCAGTGTCTCTGTGTCACAGTGTGTCTCTTTGTCTCTGAGTCTGAGTGTCTCTGTGCGTCACTGTCACAGTGTCTCAGTGACCCAGTGTTTCTGTGCCTCAGTGTCTCAGAGTCTCAGTGTCTCTGTGTCTCAGTGTCTCAGAGTCTCAGTTTCTCTGTGTCTCAGTGTCTCTGTGTCTCAGTGCCTCATTGCCTCAGTGTCTCAGAGTTTCTGTGTCTCAGTGTCTCTGTGTCTCAGTGTCACAGTGTCTCAGTGTATCTGTGTCAAAGTGTCTCTGTGTCTCTGTGTCTCAGAGTCACAGTGTCTCTGTGTCTCAGTGTATCAGTGTCTCTGTGTCTTTCTGTCCGAGTTTCTCTGTGCCTCAGTGTCTCAGTGTCTCAGTGCCTCAGTGTCTCATTGCCTCAGTGTCTCAGAGTCTCTGTGTCTCAGTGTCTCAGTGTCTCAGTGTCTCTGTGTATCTGTGTATCTGTGTCTCAGTGTCTCAGTGTCTCTGTGTCTCAGAGTCACAGTGTCTCTGTGTCTCTCTGTCTGAGTGTCTCTGTGTCTCAGTGTCTCAGAGACTCAGTGTCTCTGTGTCTGAGTGTCTCTGTGCCTCAATGTCACAGTCTCTCAGCGTCTCAGATTATCAGTGTCTCTCTGTCTCAGTGTCTCAGTGTTTCTCTATCTCTGTGCCTCAGTGTCTCAGAGTCTCAGTGTCTCTGTGTCTCAGTGTCTCAGAGTCTCAGTTTCTCAGTATCTCAGTGTCTCAGTGTCTCTGTGTCACATTGCCTCAGTGTCTCAGAGTCTCTGTGTCTCAGTGTCTCTGTGTCTCTGTGTCTCAGTGTCTCTGTGCCTCATTGTTTCACTGCCTCAGTGTCTCATTGTCTCAGTGTCTCTGTGTCACAGTGTGTCAGCTTCTCAGAGACTCAGTGTCTCTTTGTCTCTGAGTCTGAGTGTCTCTGTGCGTCACTGTCACAGTGTCTCAGTGTCCCAGTGTCTCAGTGCCTCTGTGTCTCAGTGTCTCATTGCCTCAGTGTCTCAGTGTCTCAGAGTCTCTGTATGTAAGTGTCTCTGTGCCTCAGTGTCTCTGTGACTTTGTGTGTCAGTGTCTCTGTGTCTCAGTGTCTCTGTGTCTTTGTGTCTCTGTGCCTCAGTGTTTCACTGCCTCTGTGTCTCTGTGTCTTTGTGTGTCAGTGTCTCTGTGTCACAGTGTGTCTCTTTGTCTCTGAGTCTGAGTGTCTCTGTGCGTCACTGTCACAGTGTCTCAGTGTCCCAGTGTTTCTGTGCCTCAGTGTCTCAGAGTCTCAGTGTCTCTGTGTCTCAGTGTCTCAGAGTCTCAGTTTCTCTGTGTCTCAGTGTCTCTGTGTCTCTGTGTCTCAGTGCCTCATTGCCTCAGTGTCTCAGAGTTTCTGTGTCTCAGTGTCTCTGTGTCTCAGTGTCTCTGAGTCTCAGTGTCACAGTGTCTCAGTTTATCTACGTCAAAGTGTCTCTGTGTCTCAGAGTCACAGTGTCTCTGTGTCTCAGTGTATCAGTGTCTCTGTATCTTTCTGTCCGAGTTTCTCTGTGCCTCAGTGTCTCAGTGTCTCAGTGTCTCAGTGCCTCAGTGTCTCATTGCCTCAGTGTCTCAGAGTCTCTGTGTCTCAGTGTCTCAGTGTCTCTGTGTCTCTGTGTCTCAGAGTCACAGTGTCTCTGTGTCTCTCTGTCTGAGTGTCTCTGTGTCTCAGTGTCTCAGAGACTCAGTGTCTCTGTGTCTGAGTGGCTCTGTTCCTCAATGTCACAGTCTCTCAGTGTCTCAGATTATCAGTGTCTCTCTGTCTCAGAGTCTCAGTGTTTCTCTATCTCTGTGCCTCAGTGTCTCAGTGCCTCAGTGTCTCAGTGTCTCAGAGTCTCAGTGTCTCTGTGTCTCAGTGTCTCAGAGTCTCAGTGTCTCAGTGTCTCAGTGTCTCAGTGTCTCAGTGTCTCTGTGTCTCATTGCCTCAGTGTCTCAGAGTCTCTGTGTCTCAGTGTCTCTGTGTCTCTGTGTCTCAGTGTCTCTGTGTCTCTGTGTCTCAGAGTCACAGTGTCTCTGTGTCTCAGTGTATCAGTGTCTCTGTGTCTTTCTGTCTGAGTGTCTCTGTGCCTCAGTGTCTCAGTGTCTCAGTGTCTCTGTGCCTCAGTGTCTCATTGCCTCAGTGTCTCAGAGTCTCTGTGTCTCATGTGTCTCTGTGTATCTGTGTATCTGTGTCTCAGTGTCTCTGTGTCTCTGTGTCTCAGAGTCACAGTGTCTCTGTGTCTCTCTGTCTGAGTGTCTCTGTGTCTCAGTGTCTCAGAGACTCAGTGTCTCTGTGTCTGAGTGTCTCTGTGCCTCAATGTCACAGTCCCTCAGTGTCTCAGATTATCAGTGTCTCTCTGTCTCAGTGTCTCAGTGTTTCTCTATCTCTGTGCCTCAGTGTCTCAGAGGCTCAGTGTCTCTGTGTCTCAGTGTCTCAGAGTCTCAGTTTCTCAGTGTCTCAGTGTCTCAGTGTCTCTGTGTCTCATTGCCTCAGTGTCTCAGAGTCTCTGTGTCTCAGTGTCTCTGTGTCTCAGTGTCTCTGTGCCTCAGTGTATCAGTGTCTCTGTGTCTTTCTGTCCGAGTTTCTCTGTGCCTCAGTGTCTCAGTGTCTCAGTGTCTCAGTGCCTCAGTGTCTCATTGCCTCAGTGTCTCAGAGTCTCTGTGTCTCAGTGTCTCAGTGTCTCTGTGTCTCTTTGTCTCAGAGTCAGTGTCTCTGTGTCTCTCTGTCTGAGTGTCTCTGTGTCTCAGTGTCTCAGAGACTCAGTGTCTCTGTGTCTGAGTGTCTCTGTGCCTCAATGTCACAGTCTCTCAGTGTCTCAGATTATCAGTGTCTCTCTGTCTCAGAGTCTCAGTGTTTCTCTATCTCTGTGCCTCAGTGTCTCAGTGCCTCAGTGTCTCAGAGTCTCAGTGTCTCTGTGTCTCAGTGTCTCAGAGTCTCAGTTTCTCAGTGTCTCATTGCCTCAGTGTCTCAGAGTCTCTGTGTCTCAGTGTCTCTGTGTCTCTGTGTCTCAGTGTCTCTGTGCCTCATTGTTTCACTGCCTCAGTGTCTCATTGTCTCAGTGTCTCTGTGTCACAGTGTGTCAGCGTCTCAGAGACTCAGTGTCTCTTTGTCTCTGAGTCTGAGTGACTCTGTGCGTCACTGTCACAGTGTCTCAGTGTCCCAGTGTCTCAGTGCCTATGTGTCTCAGTGTATCATTGCCTCAGTGTTTCAAAGTCTCTGTGTCTCAGTGTCTCTGTGTCTCTGTGTCTCAGTGTCTCTGTGTCTCTGTGTCTCAGAGTCACAGTGTCTCTGTGTCTCAGTGTATCAGTGTCTCTGTGTCTTTCTGTCTGAGTGTCTCTGTGCCTCAGTGTCTCAGTGTCTCAGTGTCTCTGTGCCTCAGTGTCTCATTGCCTCAGTGTCTCAGAGTCTCTGTGTCTCAGTGTCTCTTTGTATCTGTGTATCTGTGTCTCAGTGTCTCTGTGTCTCTGTGTCTCAGAGTCACAGTGTCTCTGTGTCTCTCTGTCTGAGTGTCTCTGTGTCTCAGTGTCTCAGAGACTCAGTGTCTCTGTGTCTGAGTGTCTCTGTGCCTCAATGTCACAGTCTCTCAGTGTCTCAGATTATCAGTGTCTCTCTGTCTCAGTGTCTCAGTGTTTCTCTATCTCTGTGCCTCAGTGTCTCAGAGTCTCAGTGTCTCTGTGTCTCAGTGTCTCAGAGTCTCAGTTTCTCAGTGTCTCAGTGTCTCATTGCCTCAGTGTCTCAGAGTCTCTGTGTCTCAGTGTCTCTGTGTCTCAGTGTCTCTGTGCCTCATTGTTTCACTGCCTCAGTGTCTCAGAGTCTCAGTGTCTCTGTGTCTCAGTGTCTCTGTGTCTCAGTGTCTCATTGCTTCAGTGTCTCAGAGTCTCTGTGTCTCAGTGTCTCTGTGTATCTGTGTCTCTGTGTCTCAGTGTCTCTGTGTCTCAGAAACTCAGTGTCTCTGTTTCTCTGTGTCTGAGTGTCTCTGTGCCTCAGTGTCACATTGTCTCAGTGTCTCAGATTATCAGTGTCTCAGAGTCTCAGTGACTCTGTGCCTTAGTGTCACAGTGTCTCAGAGTCTCAGTATCTCAGAGTCCCAGTGTCTCTGTGTCTCTGTGTTTCAGTGTATCAGTGTGTCAGAAACTCAGTGTCTCAATGTCTCAGTGTCTGAGTGTCTCAAAGTCTTTGTCTCAGTGTTTCTCTATCTCTGTGCCTCAGTGTCTCAGAGTCTCAGTGTCTCTGTGTCTCAGTGTCTCAGAGTCTCAGTTTCTCAGTGTCTCAGTGTCTCAGTGTCTCAGTGTCTCATTGCCTCAGTGTCTCAGAGTCTCTGTGTCTCAGTGTCTCTGTGTCTCAGTGTCTCTGTGCCTCATTGTTTCACTGCCTCAGTGTCTCAGAGTCTCAGTGTCTCTGTGTCTCAGTGTCTCTGTGTCTCAGTGTCTCATTGCTTCAGTGTCTCAGAGTCTCTGTGTCACAGTGTCTCTGTGTCTCAGCGTCTCTGTGTCTCAGAGTCACAGTGTCTCTGTGTCTCAGTGTATCAGTGTCTCTGTGTCTTTCTGTCTGAGTGTCTCTGTGCCTCAGTGTCTCAGTGTCTCAGTGTCTCAGTGTCTCTGTGCCTCAGTGTCTCATTGCCTCAGTGTCTCAGAGTCTCTGTGTCTCAGTGTCTCTGTGTATCTGTGTCTCTGTGTCTCAGTGTCTCTGTGTCTCTGTGTCTCAGAAACTCAGTGTCTCTGTTTCTCTGTGTCTGAGTGTCTCTGTGCCTCAGTGTCACATTGTCTCAGTGTCTCAGATTATCAGTGTCTCAGAGTCTCAGTGACTCTGTGCCTCAGTGTCACAGCGTCTCAGTGTCTCAGAGTCTCAGTATCTCAGAGTCCCAGTGTCTCAGTGTCTCAGAGTCTCAGTGTCTCTGTGTTTCAGTGTATCAGTGTGTCAGAAACTCAGTGTCCTTTTGTCTCTGTGTCTGAGTGTCTCTGTGCCTCAGTGTCTCAATGTCTCAGTGTCTGAGTGTCTCAAAGTCTTTGTGTCTCAGTGTCTGTGTCTCAGACTCTCAATGTTTCTATGTCTCAGTGTCTCTGCGTCTCAGAGACTCAGTGTCTCTGTGTCTCAGAAACTCAGTGTCTCAGTGTCTCTATGTTTCTGTGTCTCTGTGTCTCTGTGCCTCAGTGTCTGCAAGTCTCAGTGTCTCTGTGTGTCAGTGTCTCTGCGTCTCAGTGTCTCTTTGCATCAGTGTCTGTGTGCCTCAGTGTCCAGTGTCTCAGAGTCTCACCGTCTCTGTGTCTCATTGTCGCTGTGCCTCAGAGTCTCTGTGTCTCAGTGTCTCTGTGCCTCATAGTCTCAGTGTCTCAGAGACTCTGTGCCTTGGTGCCTCAGAGTCTTAGTGTCTCTGCGTCTCAGTCTATCAGACTCTCAGTGTGTCTGTGTCACAGTGTCTCAGTGCCAAAGTGTCTCTGTGTCTCAGAGACTCAGTGTCTCAATGTCTCAAAGTTTTGTGTCTCAGTGTCTCTGTGTCCAAGTGTCTCTGTGTCTCAGAGTCTCAGAGTCACTGTGTCTCTGTGTCTCTGTGTCTCAGTGTCTCAAAGTCTTTGTGTCTCAGTGTCTCAGCGTCACAAAGTATTTGTGTCTCAGTGTCTCAGTGTCTCTGTGTCGCATTTTCTCAGTCTCTCAGTGTCTCTGTGTCCCACTGTCTCTGTGTCTCTGTGTCACAGAGAATCAGTGCCTCGGTTTCTCTCTGAGTATCTCTGTGCCTCAGTGTCACAGTGTCTCAGTGTCTCAGTGTCTCAGTGTCTCTGTGTCTCTGTGTCTCAGTGTATCATTGTGTCAGAGACTCAGTGTATCTTTGTTTCTGTGTCTGAGTGTCTCTGTGCCCCAGTGTCACAGTCACTCAGTGTCTCAGTGTCTCTGTGTCTCAGTGTCTCTGTTCCTCTGAGTCTCAGAGTCTCAGTGTGTCAGTCTGTCAGTGTCTCAGAGTCTCAGTGTCCCAATGTCCCAGTGTCTCTGTGCCTCTGAGTCTCAGAGATTCAGTGTCTCAGAGTCTGAGTCTCTCTGTGTCACAGTGTGTCAGCGTCTCAGAGACTCAGTGTCTCTTTGTCTCAGAGTCTCAGTGTCTCTGTGTCTAAGTGTCTCAGTGTCTCTGTGTCTAAGTGTCTCTGAGTCACAGTGTCTCAGTGTCTCTGTGCCTCAGTGTCTCAGTTTCTCAGAGTCTCAGTGTGTAAGTTTCTCTGTGCCTCAGTGTCTCAGTGTCTCTGTGTCTTTGTGTGTCAGTGTCTCTGTGTCTCAGTGTCTCTGTGCCTCAGTGTTTCACTGCCTCAGTGTTTCAGAGACTCAGTGTCTCTGTGTCACAGTGTGTCAGCGTCTCAGAGACTCAGTGTCTCTTTTTCTCTGAGACTGAGTGTCTCTGTGCGTCACTGTCACGGTGTTTCAGTGTCCCAGTGTCTCTGTGCCTCAGTGTCTCAGAGTCTCAGTGTCTCTGTGTCTCTGTGCCTCAGTGTCTCATTGCCTCGGTGTCTCAGAGTCTCTGTGTCTCTGTGTCTCAGTGTCACAGTGTCTCAGTGTATCTGTGTCTCAGTGTCTCTGTGTCTCTGTGTCTCAGTGTCACAGTGTCTCAGTGTATCTGTGTCTCAGTGTCTCTGTGTCTCAGTGTATCTGTGTCTCTGTGTCTCAGAGTCACAGTGTCTCTGTGTCTCAGTGTATCTGTGTCTCTGTGTCTCAGAGTCACAGTGTCTCTGTGTCTCTGTGTCTCAGTGTCACAGTGTCTCAGTGTATCTGTGTCTCAGTGTCTCAGTGTCTCTGTGTCTCTGTGTCTCAGTGTATCTGTGTCTCTGTGTCTCAGAGTCACAGTGTCTCTGTGTCTCTGTGTCTCAGTGTATCAGTGTCTCTGTATCTGAGTGTCTCTGTGCCCCAGTGTCTCAGTGTCTCGTGTCTCAGTGTCTCTATGCCTCAGTGTCACAGTGTCTCAGTGTCTCAGTGTCTCAGAGACTCAGTCTCTCTGTCTCTGTGTCTGAGTGTCTCTGTGCCCCAGTGTCACAGTGTCTCAGTGTCTCGTGTCTCAGTGTTTCTGTGCCTCTGAGTCTCAGTGTGTCAGTGTGTCAGTGTCTCAGAGTCTCAGTGTCCCAATGTCCCAGTGTCTCTGTGCCTCTGAGTCTCAGAGATTCAGTGTCTCTGAGTCTGAGTTTCTCTGTGTCACAGTGTGTCAGCGTCTCAGAGATTCAGTGTCTCTGAGTCTGAGTGTCTCTGTGCCTCATGTCACAGTGTCTCAGTGTCCCACTGTCTCTGTGCGTCGTTGTCTCAGAGTCTCAGAGTCTCGCTGTCTCAAAGTCTTTGTATTCAGTGCCTGAATCACTGAGACACTGAGACAGAGAGACAGTGCCTCAGAGTCTCAGTGTCTCTGTGTCTAAGTGTCTCTGTGTCTAAGTGTCTCTGAGTCACAGTGTCTCAGTGTCTCTGTGCCTCAGTGTCTCAGTTTCTCAGTGTCTCAGAGTCTCAGTGTCTGAGAGTCTCAGTGTCTCTGTGTCTCTATGTTTCAGTGTATCAGTGTGTCAGAGACTCAGTGTCCTTTTGTCTCTGTGTCTCAGTGTCTGTGTCTCAGACTCTCAATGTCTCTGTGTCTCAGTGTCTCAGTGTCTCTGCGTCTCAGAGACTCAGTGTCTCTGTGTCTCTGTATCTCAGAGTCTCAGAGTCTCTGTTTCTCAGTGTCTCAGTGTCTCTATGTTTCTGTGTCTCAGTGTCTCTGTGCCTCAGTGTCTGAGAGTCTCAGTGTCTCTGTGTGTCAGTGTCTCTGTGTCTCAGTGTTTCTTTGCGTCAGTGTCTGAGAGTCTCAGTGCCTCAATGTCCAGTGTCTCAGAGTCTCCCCGTCTCTGTGTCTCATTGTCGCTGTGCCTCAGAGTCTCTGTGTCTCAGTGTCTCTGTGTCTCTGTGTCTCAGTGTATCTGTGTCTCTGTGTCTCAGAGTCTCTGTGTCTCAGTGTCTCTGTGTATCTGTGTCTCTGTGTCTCAGTGTCTCTGTGTCTCTGTGTCTCAGAAACTCAGTGTCTCTGTGTCTGAGTGTCTCTGTGCCTCAATGTCACAGTCTCTCAGTGTCTCAGATTATCATTGTCTCTCTGTCTCAGTGTCTCAGTGTTTCTCTATCTCTGTGCCTCAGTGTCTCAGAGTCGCTGTGTCTCAGTGTGTCTGTTTCTCAATGTCTCTGTACCTCAGTGCCTCTTGCCTCAGTGTCTCAGAGTCTCAAAGTCTCTGAGTCTCAGTTTCTCTGTGTTTCTGTGTCTCAGAGACTCAGTGTCTCTGTTTCTCTGTGTCTGAGTGTCTCTGTGGCTCAATGTCACATTGTCTCAGTGTCTCAGATTATCAGTGTCTCAGAGTCTCAGTGACTCTGTGCCTTAGGGTCACAGTGTCTCAGTGTCTCAGAGTCTCAGTGTCTCAGAGTCTCAGTGTCTCTGTGTCTCTGTGTTTCAGTGTATCAGTGTGTCAGAAACTCAGTGTCCTTTTGTCTCTGTGTCTGAGTGTCTCTGTGCCTCAGTGTCTCAATGTCTCATTGTCTGAGTGTCTCAAAGTCTTTGTGTCTCAGTGTCTGTGTCTCAGACTCTCAATGTTTCTGTGTCTCAGTGTCTCTGCGTCTCAGAGACTCAGTGTCTCTGTGTCTCAGAAACTCAGTGTCTCTGTGTCTCTGTATCTCAGAGTCTCAGAGTCTGTGTTTCTCAGTGTCTCAGTGTCTCTATGTTTCTGTGTCTCAGTGTCTCTGTGCCTCAGTGTCTGAGAGTCTCAGTGTCTCTGTGTGTCAGTGTCTCTGCGTCTCAGTGTCTCTTTGCATCAGTGTCTGTGTGCCTCAGTGTCCAGTGTCTCAGAGTCTCACCGTCTCTGTGTCTCATTGTCGCTGTGCCTCAGAGTCTCTGTGTCTCAGTGTCTCTGTGTCTCAGTGTCTCTGTGCCTCATAGTCTCTGTGTCTCTGTGTCTCAATGAATCTGAGTCTCAGAGTCTCAGAGTCTCAGTGTCTCAGAGACTCTGTGCCTTGGTGACTCAGAGTCTTAGTGTCTCTGCGTCTCAGTCTATCAGACTCTCAGTGTGTCTGTGTCACAGTGTCTCAGTGCCAAAGTGTCTCTGTGTCTCAGAGACTCAGTGCCTCAGTGTCTCAATGTCTCAAAGTTTTGTGTCTCAGTGTCTCTGTGTCCAAGTGTCTCTGTGTCTCAGAGTCACTGTGTCTCTGTGTCTCTGTGTCTCAGTGTCTCAAAGTCTTTGTGTCTCAGTGTCTCAGTGTCACAAAGTATTTGTGTCTCAGTGTCTCAGTGTCTCTGTGTCGCATTTTCTCAGTCTCTCAGTGTCCCTGTGTCCCACTGTCTCTGTGTCTCTGTGTCACAGAGAATCAGTGCCTCGGTTTCTCTCTGAGTGTCTCTGTGCCTCAGTGTCACCGTGTCTCAGTGTCTCAGTGTCTCAGAGTCTCAGTGTCTCTGTGTCTCTTGTCTCTGTGTCTCAGTGTATCATTGTGTCAGAGACTCAGTGTATCTTTGTCTCTGTGTCTGAGTGTCTCTGTGCCCCAGTGTCACAGTCACTCAGTGTCTCAGTGTCTCTGTGTCTCAGTGTCTCTGTGCCTCTGAGTCTCAGAGTCTCAGTGTGTCAGTGTCTCAGAGTCTCAGTGTCCCAATGTCCCAGTGTCTCTGTGCCTCTGAGTCTCAGAGATTCAGTGTCTCAGGGTCTGAGTGTCTCTGTGTCACAGTGTGTCAGCGTCTCAGAGACTCAGTGTCTCTTTGTCTCTGAGTCTTAGTGTCTCTGTGCCTCATGTCACAGTGTCTCAGTGTCTCAGTGTCTCTGTGCGTCATTGTCTCAGAGTCTCAGTGTCTCTGTGTCTCACTGTCTCAAAGTCTTTGTATTTAGTGCCTCAGAGTCTCAGTGTCTCTGTGTCTAAGTGTCTCAGTGTCTCTGTGTCTAAGTGTCTCTGAGTCACAGTGTCTCAGTGTCTCTGTGCCTCAGAGTCTCAGTTTCTCAGAGTCTCTGTGTGTAAGTGTCTCTGTGCCTCAGTGTCTCAGTGTCTCTGTGTCTTTGTGTGTCAGTGTCTCTGTGTCTCAGTGTCTCTGTGCCTCAGTGTTTCACTGCCTCAGTGTTTCAGAGACTCAGTGTCTCTGTGTCAAAGTGTGTCAGCGTCTCAGAGACTCAGTGTCTCTTTTTCTCTGAGACTGAGTGTCTCTGTGCGTCACTGTCACGGTGTCTCAGTGTCCCAGTGTCTCATTGCCTCGGTGTCTCAGAGTCTCTGTGTCTCTGTGTCTCAGTGTCACAGTGTCTCAGTGTATCTGTGTCTCAGTGTCTCAGTGTCTCTGTGTCTCTGTGTCTCAGTGTCACAGTGTCTCAGTGTATCTGTGTCTCTGTGCCCCAGTGTCTCAGTGTCTCGTGTCTCAGTGTCTCTGTGCCTCAGTGTCACAGTGTCTCAGTGTCTCAGTGTCTCAGAGACTCAGTGTCTCTTTGTCTCTGTGTCTGAGTGTCTCTGTGCCCCAGTGTCACAGTGTCTCAGTGTCTCGTGTCTCAGTGTTTCTGTGCCTCTGAATCTCAGTGTGTCAGTGTGTCAGTGTCTCAGAGTCTCAGTGTCCCAATGTCCCAGTGTCTCTGTGCCTCTGAGTCTCAGAGATTCAGTGTCTCAGAGTCTGAGTGTCTCTTTGTCACAGTGTGTCAGCGTCTCAGAGACTCAGTGTCTCTTTGTCTCTGAGTCTGAGTGTCTCTGTGCCTCATGTCACAGTGCCTCAGTGTCCCAGTGTCTCTGTGCGTCATTGTCTCAGAGTCTCAGTGTCTCACTGTCTCAACGTCTTTGTATTCAGTGCCTCAGAGTCTCAGTGTCTCTGTGTCTAAGTGTCTCAGTGTCTCTGTGTCTAAGTGTCTCTGAGTCACAGTGTCTCAGTGTCTCTGTGCCTCAGTGTCTCAGTTTCTCAGTGTCTCAGAGTCTCAGTGTCTGAGAGTCTCAGTGTCTCTGTGTCTCTATGTTTCAGTGTATCAGTGTGTCAGAGACTCAGTGTCCTTTTGTCTCTGTGTCTGAGTGTCTCTGTGCCTCAGTGTCTCAATGTCTCAGTGTCTGAGTGTCTCAAAGTCTTTGTGTCTCAGTGTCTGTGTCTCAGACTCTCAATGTCTCTGTGTCTCAGTGTCTCTGCGTCTCAGAGACTCAGTGTCTCTGTGTCTCTGTATCTCAGAGTCTCAGAGTCTCTGTTTCTCAGTGTCTCAGTGTCTCTATGTTTCTGTGTCTCAGTGTCTCTGTGCCTCAGTGTCTGAGAGTCTCAGTGTCTCTGTGTGTCAGTGTCTCTGTGTCTCAGTGTCTCTTTGCGTCAGTGTCTGAGAGTCTCAGTGCCTCAATGTCCAGTGTCTCAGAGTCTCACCGTCTCTGTGTCTCATTGTCGCTGTGCCTCAGAGTCTCTGTGTCTCTGTTTCTCAGTGTCTCTGTGCCTCATAGTCTCTGTGTCTCTGTGTCTCAGTGAATCTGAGTCTCAGAGTCTCAGAGTCTCAGTGTCTCAGAGACTCTGTGTCTTGGTGCCTCAGTGTCTTAGTGTCTCTGCATCTCAGTCTATCAGACTCTCAGTGTCTCTGTGTCTCAGAGACTCAGTGTCTCAGTGTCTCAGTGTATCAAAGTTTTGTGTCTCAGTGTCTCTGTGTCCAAGTGTCTCTGTGTCTCAGTGTCTCAGAGTCACTGTGTCTCTGTGTCTCTGTGTCTCAGTGTCTCAAAGTCTTTGTGTCTCAGTGTCTCAGCATCACAAAGTATTTGTGTCTCAGTGTCTCAGTGTCTGTGTGTCGCATTTTCTCAGACTCTCAGTGTCTCTGTGTCCCACTGTCTCTGTGTCTCTGTGTCACAGAGAATCAGTGCCTCGGTTTCTCTCTGTCTGAGAGTCTCTGTGCCTCAGTGTCACAATGTTTCAGTGTCTCAGTGTCTCAGATTCTCAGTGTCTCTGTGTCTCAGTGTATCATTGTGTCAGAGACTCAGTGTTTCTTTGTCTCTGTATCTGAGTGTCTCTGTGCCGCAGTGTCTCAGTGTCTCGTGTCTCAGTGTCTCTGTGCCTCAGTGTCACAGTGTCTCAGTGTCTCAGAGACTCAGTGTCTCTTTGTCTCTGTGTCTGAGTGTCTCTGTGCCCCAGTGTCACAGTGTCTCAGTGTCTCGTGTCTCAGTGTCTCTGTGCCTCTGAGTCTCAGAGTCTCAGTGTGTCAGTGTGTCAGTGTCTCAGAGTCTCAGTGTCCCAATGTCCCAGTGTCTCTGTGCCTCTGAGTCTCAGAGATTCAGTGTCTCAGAGACTGAGTGTCTCTGTGTCACAGTGTGTCAGCGTCTCAGAGACTCAGTGTCTCTTTGTCTCTGAGTCTGAGTGTCTCTGTGCCTCATGTCACAGTGTCTCAGTGTCTCAGTGTCTCTGTGCGTCATTGTCTCAGAGTCTCAGTGTCTCTGTGTCTCACTGTCTCAAAGTCTTTGTATTCAGTGCCTCAGAGTCTCAGTGTCTCTGTGTCTAAGTGTCTCAGTGTCTCTGTGTCTAAGTGTCTCTGAGTCACAGTGTCTCAGTGTCTCTGTGCCTCAGTGTCTCAGTTTCTCAGTGTCTCAGTGTCTCAGTGTATCTGTGCCTCAGTGTTTCACTGCCTCAGTGTCTCAGAGTCTCAGTGTCTTTGTGTCACAGTGTGTCAGCGTCTCAGAGACTCAGTGTCTCTTTTTCTCTGAGTCTGAGTGTCTCTGTGCGTCACTGTCACAGTGTCTCAGTGTCCCAGTGTCTCTGTGTCTCAGTGTCTCAGTGTCCAAGAGTCTCTGTGCCTCAGTGTCTCAGAGTCACAGTGTCTCTGTGTCTGTGTCTCAGAGTCTCATGTCTCTGTGTCTCAGTGTCTCTGTGCCTCAGTGTCTCAATGTATCTGTGTCTCTGTGTCTCAGAGTCACAGTGTCTCTGTGTCTCTGTGTCTCAGTGTATCAGTGTCTCTGTGTCTCTCTGTCTGAGTGCCTCTGTGCCTCAGTGTCTCAGTGTCTCTGTTCCTCAGTGTCTCATTGCCTCAGTGTCTCAGAGTCTCTGTGTCTCACTGTCTCAGTGTCTCTGTGCCTCAGTGTCTCAGAGTCTCTGTGTGTAAGTGTCTATGTGCCTCAGTGTCTCAGTGTCTCTGTGTGTCAGTGTGTCAGTGTCTCAGAGTCTCAGTGTCCCAATGTCCCAGTGTCTCTGTGCCTCTGAGTCTCAGAGATTCAGTGTCTCAGAGTCTGAGTGTCTCTGTGTCACAGTGTGTCAGCGTCTCAGAGACTCAGTGTCTCTTTGTCTCTGAGTCTGAGTGTCTCTGTGCCTCATGTCACAGTGTTTCAGTGTCCCAGTGTCTCTGTGCGTCATTGTCTCAGAGTCTCAGTGTCTCAGTGTCTCACTGTCTCAACGTCTTTGTATTCAGTGCCTCAGAGTCTCAGTGTCTCTGTGTCTAAGTGTCTGAGTGTCTCTGTGTCTAAGTGTCTCTGAGTCACAGTGTCTCAGTGTCTCTGTGCCTCAGTGTCTCAGTTTCTCAGTGTCTCAGAGTCTCAGTGTCTGAGAGTCTCAGTGTCTCTGTGTCTCTATGTTTCAGTGTATCAGTGTGTCAGAGACTCAGTGTCCTTTTGTCTCTGTGTCTGAGTGTCTCTGTGCCTCAGTGTCTCAATGTCTCAGTGTCTGAGTGTCTCAAAGTCTTTGTGTCTCAGTGTCTGTGTCTCAGACTCTCAATGTCTCTGTGTCTCAGTGTCTCTGCGTCTCAGAGACTCAGTGTCTCTGTGTCTCTGTATTTCAGAGTCTCAGAGTCTCTGTTTCTCAGTGTCTCAGTGTCTCTATGTTTCTGTGTCTCAGTGTCTCTGTGCCTCAGTGTCTGAGAGTCTCAGTGTCTCTGTGTGTCAGTGTCTCTGTGTCTCAGTGTCTCTTTGCATCAGTGTCTGAGAGTCTCAGTGCCTCAATGTCCAGTGTCTCAGAGTCTCACCGTCTCTGTGTCTCATTGTCGCTGTGCCTCAGAGTCTCTGTGTCTCATTGTCACTGTTTCTCAGTGTCTCTGTGCCTCATAGTCTCTGTGTCTCTGTGTCTCAGTGAATCTGAGTCTCAGAGTCTCAGAGTCTCAGTGTCTCAGAGACTCTGTGTCTTGGTGCCTCAGTGTCTTAGTGTCTCTGCGTCTCAGTCTATCAGACTCTCAGTGTCTCTGTGTCTCAGAGACTCAGTGTCTCAGTGTCTCAGTGTATCAAAGTTTTGTGTCTCAGTGTCTCTGTGTCCAAGTGTCTCTGTGTCTCAGTGTCTCAGAGTCACTGTGTCTCTGTGTCTCTGTGTCTAAGTGTCTCAAAGTCTTTGTGTCTCAGTGTCTCAGCATCACAAAGTATTTGTGTCTCAGTGTCTCAGTGTCTGTGTGTCGCATTTTCTCAGACTCTCAGTGTCTCTGTGTCCCACTGTCTCTGTGTCTCTGTGTCACAGAGAATCAGTGCCTCGGTTTCTCTCTGTCTGAGTGTCTCTGTGCCGCAGTGTCTCAGTGTCTCGTGTCTCAGTGTCTCTGTGCCTCAGTGTCACAGTGTCTCAGTGTCTCAGTGTCTCAGAGACTCAGTGTCTCTTTGTCTCTGTGTCTGAGTGTCTCTGTGCCCCAGTGTCACAGTGTCTCAGTGTCTCGTGTCTCAGTGTCTCTGTGCCTCTGAGTCTCAGAGTCTCAGTGTGTCAGTGTGTCAGTGTCTCAGAGTCTCAGTGTCCCAATGTCCCAGTGTCTCTGTGCCTCTGAGTCTCAGAGATTCAGTGTCTCAGAGTCTGAGTGTCTCTGTGTCACAGTGTGTCAGCGTCTCAGAGACTCAGTGTCTCTTTGTCTCTGAGTCTGAGTGTCTCTGTGCCTCATGTCACAGTGTCTCAGTGTCTCAGTGTCTCTGTGCGTCATTGTCTCAGAGTCTCAGTGTCTCTGTGTCTCACTGTCTCAAAGTCTTTGTATTCAGTGCCTCAGAGTCTCGGTGTCTCTGTGTCTAAGTGTCTCTGTGTCTAAGTGTTTCTGAGTCACAGTGTCTCAGTGTCTCTGTGCCTCAGTGTCTCAGTTTCTCAGTGTCTCAGTGTCTCAGTGTATCTGTGCCACAGTGTTTCACTGCCTCAGTGTCTCAGAGTCTCAGTGTCTTTGTGTCACAGTGTGTCAGCGTCTCAGAGACTCAGTGTCTCTTTTTCTCTGAGTCTGAGTGTCTCTGTGCGTCACTGTCACAGTGTCTCAGTGTCCCAGTGTCTCTGTGTCTCAGTGTCCAAGAGTCTCTGTGCCTCAGTGTCTCAGAGTCACAGTGTCTCTGTGTCTGTGTCTCAGAGTCTCATGTCTCTGTGTCTCAGTGTCTCAGTGTCTCTGTGCCTCAGTGTCTCAGTGTATCTGTGTCTCTGTGTCTCAGAGTCACAGTGTCTCTGTGTCTCTGTGTCTCAGTGTATCAGTGTCTCTGTGTCTCTCTGTCTGAGTGCCTCTGTGCCTCAGTGTCTCAGTGTCTCTGTTCCTCAGTGTTTCATTGCCTCAGTGTCTCAGAGTCTCTGTGTCTCACTGTCTCAGTGTCTATGTGCCTCAGTGTCTCAGTGTCTCTGTGACTTTGTGTGTCAGTGTCTCTGTGTCTCAGTGTCTCTGTGCCTCAGTGTTTCACTGCCTCAGTGTCTCAGAGTCTCTGTGTCTCAGTGTCTCAGTGTCTCAGTGTCTCTGTGTCTTTGTGTGTCAGTGTCACTGTGTCACAGTGTGTCAGCGTCTCAGAGACTCAGTGTCTCTTTGTCTCTGAGTCTGAGTGTCTCTGTGCGTCAATGTCACAGTGTCTCAGTGTCCCAGTGTTTCTGTGCCTCAGTGTCTCAGAGTCTCAGTGTCTCTGTGTCTCAGTGTCTCAGGGTCTCAGTTTCTCTGTCTCAGTGTCTCAGTGTCTCAGTGTCTCTGTGTCTCAGTGCCTCATTGCCTCAGTGTCTCAGAGTTTCTGTGTCTCAGTGTCTCTGTGTCTCTGTGTCTCAGTGTCTCTGTGTCTCAGTGCCACAGTGTCTCAGTGTATCTGTGTCAAAGTGTCTCTGTGTCTCAGAGTCACAGTGTCTCAGTGTCTCAGTGTATCAGTGTCTCAGTGTCTCTGTGCCTCAGTGTCTCATTGCCTCAGTGTCTCAGAGTCTCTGTGTCTCAGTGTCTCAGTGTCTCTGTGTATCTGTGTATCTGTGTCTCAGTGTCTCTGTGTCACTGTGTCTCAGAGTCACAGTGTCTCTGTGCCTCAGTGTCTCAGAGACTCAGTGTCTCTGTGTCTGAGTGTCTCTGTGCCTCAATGTCACAGTCTCTCAGTGTCTCAGATTATCAGTGTCTCTCTGTCTCAGTGTCTCAGTGTTTCTCTATCTCTGTGCCTCAGTGTCTCAGAGTCTCAGTGTCTCTGTGTCTCACTGTCTCAGAGTCTCAGTTTCTCAGTGTCTCAATGTCTCAGTGTCTCTGTGTCTCATTGCCTCAGTGTCTCAGAGTTTCTGTGTCTCAGTGTCTCTGTGTCTCTGTGTCTCAGTGTCTCAGTGTCTCTGTGTCTTTGTGTGTCAGTGTCTCTGTGACTCAGTGTCTCTGTGCCTCATTGTTTCACTGCCTCAGTGTCTCAGAGTCTCAGTGTCTCTGTGTCACAGTGTGTCAGCGTCTCAGAGACTCCGTGTCTCTTTGTCTCTGAGTCTGAGTGTCTCTGTGCGTCACTGTCACAGTGTCTCAGTGTCCCAGTGTCTCAGTGTCTCTTTGTCTCAGTGTCTCATTGCCTCAGTGTCTCAGAGTCTCTGTGTCTCAGTGTCTCTGTGTCTCAGTGTCTCTGTGTCTCTGTGTCTCAGATTCACAGTGTCTCCGTGTCTCAGTGTATCAGTGTCTCTGTGTCTTTCTGTCTGAGTGTCTCTGTGCCTCAGTGTCTCAGTGTTTCAGTGTCTCAGTGTCTCTGTGCCTCAGTGTCTCATTGCCTCAGTGTCTCAGAGTCTCTGTGTCTCAGTGTCTCAGTGTCTCTGTGTATCTGTGTCTCTGTGTCTCAGTGTCTCTGTGTCTCTGTGTCTCAGAAACTCAGTGTCTCTGTGTCTGAGTGTCTCTGTGCCTCAATGTCACAGTCTCTCAGTGTCTCAGATTATCAGTGTCTGTCTGTCTCAGTGTCTCAGTGTTTCTGTATCTCTGTGCCTCAGTGTCTCAGAGTCGCTGTGTCTCAGTGTGTCTGTTTCTCAATGTCTCTGTACCTCAGTGTCTCTTGCCTCAGTTTCTCAGAGTCTCAGAGTCTCAGAGTCTCTGAGTCTCAGTGTCTCTGTGTATCTGTGTCTCTGTGTCTCAGTGTCTCTGTGTCTCTGTGTCTCAGAAACTCAGTGTCTCTGTTTCTCTGTGTCTGAGTGTCTCTGTGCCTCAGTGTCACATTGTCTCAGTGTCTCAGATTATCAGTGTCTCAGAGTCTCAGTGACTCTGTGCCTTAGTGTCACAGTGTCTCAGAGTCTCAGTATCTCAGAGTCCCAGTGTCTCAGTGTCTCAGAGTCTCAGTGTCTCTGTGTCTCTATGTTTCAGTGTATCTGTGTGTCAGAAACTCAGTGTCCTTTTGTCTCTGTGTCTGAGTGTCTCTGTGCCTCAGTGTCTCAATGTCTCAGTGTCTGAGTGTCTCAAAGTCTTTGTGTCTCAGTGTCTGTGTCTCAGACTCTCAATGTTTCTATGTCTCAGTGTCTCTGCGTCTCAGAGACTCAGTGTCTCTGTGTCTCAGAAACTCAGTGTCTCTGTGTCTCTGTATCTCAGAGTCTCAGAGTCTGTGTTTCTCAGTGTCTCAGTGTCTCTATGTTTCTGTGTCTCTGTGTCTCTGTGCCTCAGTGTCTGCAAGTCTCAGTGTCTCTGTGTGTCAGTGTCTCTGCGTCTCAGTGTCTCTTTGCATCAGTGTCTGTGTGCCTCAGTGTCCAGTATCTCAGAGTCTCACCGTCTCTGTGTCTCATTGTCGCTGTGCCTCAGAGTCTCTGTGTCTCAGTGTCTCTGTGCCTCATGGTCTCTGTGTCTCAGTGAATCTGAGTCTCAGAGTCTCAGAGTCTCAGTGTCTCAGAGACTCTGTGCCTTGGTGCCTCAGAGTCTTAGTGTCTCTGCGTCTCAGTCTATCAGACTCTCAGTGTGTCTGTGTCACAGTGTCTCAGTGCCAAAGTGTCTCTGTGTCTCAGAGACTCAGTGTCTCAATGTCTCAAAGTTTTGTGTCTCAGTGTCTCTGTGTCCAAGTGTCTCTGTGTCTCAGAGTCTCAGAGTCACTGTGTCTCTGTGTCTCTGTGTCTCAGTGTCTCAAAGTCTTTGTGTCTCAGTGTCTCAGCGTCACAAAGTATTTGTGTCTCAGTGTCTCAGTGTCTCTGTGTCACATTTTCTCAGTCTCTCAGTGTCTCTGTGTCCCACTGTCTCTGTGTCTCTGTGTCACAGAGAATCAGTGCCTCGGTTTCTCTCTGAGTGTCTCTGTGCCTCAGTGTCACAGTGTCTCAGTGTCTCAGAGTCTCAGTGTCTCTGTGTCTCTGTGTCTCAGTGTATCATTGTGTCAGAGACTCAGTGTATCTTTGTCTCTGTGTCTGAGTGTCTCTGTGCCCCAGTGTCACAGTCACTCAGTGTCTCAGTGTCTCTGTGTCTCAGTGTCTCTGTTCCTCTGAGTCTCAGAGTCTCAGTGTGTCAGTGTGTCAGTGTCTCAGAGTCTCAGTGTCCCAATGTCCCAGTGTCTCTGTGCCTCTGAGTCTCAGAGATTCAGTGTCTCAGAGTCTGAGTCTCTCTGTGTCACAGTGTGTCAGCGTCTCAGAGACTCAGTGTCTCTTTGTCTCAGAGTCTCAGTGTCTCTGTGTCTAAGTGTCTCAGTGTCTCTGTGTCTAAGTGTCTCTGAGTCACAGTGTCTCAGTGTCTCTGTGCCTCAGTGTCTCAGTTTCTCAGTGTCTCAGAGTCTCTGTGCCTCAGTGTCTCAGTGTCTCAGTGTCTCAGTGTCTCTGTGCCTCAGTGTCTCAGTTTCTCAGAGTCTCAGTGTGTGAGTTTCTCTGTGCCTCAGTGTCTCAGTGTCTCTGTGTCTTTGTGTGTCAGTGTCTCTGTGTCTCAGTGTCTCTGTGCCTCAGTGTTTCACTGCCTCAGTGATTCAGAGACTCAGTGTCTCTGTGTCACAGTGTGTCAGCGTCTCAGAGACTCAGTGTCTCTTTTTCTCTGAGACTGAGTGTCTCTGTGCGTCACTGTCACGGTGTCTCAGTGTCCCAGTGTCTGTGTGCCTCAGTGTCTCAGAGTCTCAGTGTCTCTGTGTCTCTGTGCCTCAGTGTCTCATTGCCTCGGTGTCTCAGAGTCTCTGTGTCTCTGTGTCTCAGTGTCACAGTGTCTCAGTGTATCTGTGTCTCAGTGTCTCTGTGTCTCTGTGTCTCAGTGTCACAGTGTCTCAGTGTATCTGTGTCTCAGTGTCTCTGTGTCTCAGTGTATCTGTGTCTCTGTGTCTCAGAGTCACAGTGTCTCTGTGTCTCAGTGTATCTGTGTCTCTGTGTCTCAGAGTCACAGTGTCTCTGTGTCTCAGTGTCACAGTGTCTCAGTGTATCTGTGTCTCAGTGTCTCAGTGTCTCTGTGTCTCAGTGTATCTGTGTCTCTGTGTCTCAGAGTCACAGTGTCTCTGTGTCTCTGTGTCTCAGTGTATCAGTGTCTCTGTTTCTGAGTGTCTCTGTGCCCCAGTGTCTCAGTGTCTCGTGTCTCAGTGTCTCTGTGTCTCTGTGTCTCAGTGTATCAGTGTCTCTGTATCTGAGTGTCTCTGTGCCCCAGTGTCTCAGTGTCTCGTGTCTCAGTGTCTCTATGCCTCAGTGTCACAGTGTCTCAGTGTCTCAGTGTCTCAGAGACTCAGTCTCTCTGTCTCTGTGTCTGAGTGTCTCTGTGCCCCAGTGTCACAGTGTCTCAGTGTCTCGTGTCTCAGTGTTTCTGTGCCTCTGAGTCTCAGTGTGTCAGTGTCTCAGTGTCTCAGAGTCTCAGTGTCCCAATGTCCCAGTGTCTCTGAGTCTCAGAGATTCAGTGTCTCTGAGTCTGAGTGTCTCTGTGCCTCATGTCACAGTGTCTCAGTGTCCCACTGTCTCTGTGCGTCATTGTCTCAGAGTCTCAGAGTCTCACTGTCTCAAAGTCTTTGTATTCAGTGCCTGAATCACTGAGACACTGAGACAGAGAGACAGTGCCTCAGAGTCTCAGTGTCTCTGTGTCTAAGTGTCTCTGTGTCTAAGTGTCTCTGAGTCACAGTGTCTCAGTGTCTCTGTGCCTCAGTGTCTCAGTTTCTCAGTGTCTCAGAGTCTCAGTGTCTGAGAGTCTCAGTGTCTCTGTGTCTCTATGTTTCAGTGTATCAGTGTGTCAGAGACTCAGTGTCCTTTTGTCTCTGTGTCTGAGTGTCTCTGTGCCTCAGTGTCTCAATGTCTCAATGTCTGAGTGTCTCAAAGTCTTTGTGTCTCAGTGTCTGTGTCTCAGACTCTCAATGTCTCTGTGTCTCAGTGTCTCTGCGTCTCAGAGACTCAGTGTCTCTGTGTCTCTGTATCTCAGAGTCTCAGAGTCTCTGTTTCTCAGTGTCTCAGTGTCTCTATGTTTCTGTGTCTCAGTGTCTCTGTGCCTCAGTGTCTGAGAGTCTCAGTGTCTCTGTGTGTCAGTGTCTCTGTGTCTCAGTGTCTCTTTGCGTCAGTGTCTGAGAGTCTCAGTGCCTCAATGTCCAGTGTCTCAGAGTCTCCCCGTCTCTGTGTCTCATTGTCGCTGTGCCTCAGAGTCTCTGTGTCTCAGTGTCTCTGTGTCTCTGTGTCTCAGTGTATCTGTGTCTCTGTGTCTCAGAGTCTCTGTGTCTCAGTGTGTCTGTGTATCTGTGTCTCAGTGTGTCTGTGTATCTGTGTCTCTGTGTCTCAGTGTCTCTGTGTCTCTGTGTCTCAGAGTCTCAGAGTCTCTGTTTCTCAGTGTCTCAGTGTCTCTATGTTTCTGTGTCTCAGAGTCTCTGTGTCTCAGTGTCTCTGTGTCTCTGTGTCTCAGTGTCTCTGTGTCTCTGTGTCTCAGATTCACAGTGTCTCCGTGTCTCAGTGTATCAGTGTCTCTGTGTCTTTCTGTCTGAGTGTCTCTGTGCCTCAGTGTCTCAGTGTTTCAGTGTCTCAGTGTCTCTGTGCCTCAGTGTCTCATTGCCTCAGTGTCTCAGAGTCTCTGTGTCTCAGTGTCTCAGTGTCTCTGTGTATCTGTGTCTCTGTGTCTCAGTGTCTCTGTGTCTCTGTGTCTCAGAAACTCAGTGTCTCTGTGTCTGAGTGTCTCTGTGCCTCAATGTCACAGTCTCTCAGTGTCTCAGATTATCAGTGTCTGTCTGTCTCAGTGTCTCAGTGTTTCTGTATCTCTGTGCCTCAGTGTCTCAGAGTCGCTGTGTCTCAGTGTGTCTGTTTCTCAATGTCTCTGTACCTCAGTGTCTCTTGCCTCAGTTTCTCAGAGTCTCAGAGTCTCTGAGTCTCAGTGTCTCTGTGTATCTGTGTCTCTGTGTCTCAGTGTCTCTGTGTCTCTGTGTCTCAGAAACTCAGTGTCTCTGTTTCTCTGTGTCTGAGTGTCTCTGTGCCTCAGTGTCACATTGTCTCAGTGTCTCAGATTATCAGTGTCTCAGAGTCTCAGTGACTCTGTGCCTTAGTGTCACAGTGTCTCAGAGTCTCAGTATCTCAGAGTCCCAGTGTCTCAGTGTCTCAGAGTCTCAGTGTCTCTGTGTCTCTATGTTTCAGTGTATCAGTGTGTCAGAAACTCAGTGTCCTTTTGTCTCTGTGTCTGAGTGTCTCTGTGCCTCAGTGTCTCAATGTCTCAGTGTCTGAGTGTCTCAAAGTCTTTGTGTCTCAGTGTCTGTGTCTCAGACTCTCAATGTTTCTATGTCTCAGTGTCTCTGCGTCTCAGAGACTCAGTGTCTCTGTGTCTCAGAAACTCAGTGTCTCTGTGTCTCTGTATCTCAGAGTCTCAGAGTCTGTGTTTCTCAGTGTCTCAGTGTCTCTATGTTTCTGTGTCTCTGTGTCTCTGTGCCTCAGTGTCTGCAAGTCTCAGTGTCTCTGTGTGTCAGTGTCTCTGCGTCTCAGTGTCTCTTTGCATCAGTGTCTGTGTGCCTCAGTGTCCAGTGTCTCAGAGTCTCACCGTCTCTGTGTCTCATTGTCGCTGTGCCTCAGAGTCTCTGTGTCTCAGTGTCTCTGTGCCTCATGGTCTCTGTGTCTCAGTGAATCTGAGTCTCAGAGTCTCAGAGTCTCAGTGTCTCAGAGACTCTGTGCCTTGGTGCCTCAGAGTCTTAGTGTCTCTGCGTCTCAGTCTATCAGACTCTCAGTGTGTCTGTGTCACAGTGTCTCAGTGCCAAAGTGTCTCTGTGTCTCAGAGACTCAGTGTCTCAATGTCTCAAAGTTTTGTGTCTCAGTGTCTCTGTGTCCAAGTGTCTCTGTGTCTCAGAGTCTCAGAGTCACTGTGTCTCTGTGTCTCTGTGTCTCAGTGTCTCAAAGTCTTTGTGTCTCAGTGTCTCAGCGTCACAAAGTATTTGTGTCTCAGTGTCTCAGTGTCTCTGTGTCACATTTTCTCAGTCTCTCAGTGTCTCTGTGTCCCACTGTCTCTGTGTCTCTGTGTCACAGAGAATCAGTGCCTCGGTTTCTCTCTGAGTGTCTCTGTGCCTCAGTGTCACAGTGTCTCAGTGTCTCAGAGTCTCAGTGTCTCTGTGTCTCTGTGTCTCAGTGTATCATTGTGTCAGAGACTCAGTGTATCTTTGTCTCTGTGTCTGAGTGTCTCTGTGCCCCAGTGTCACAGTCACTCAGTGTCTCAGTGTCTCTGTGTCTCAGTGTCTCTGTTCCTCTGAGTCTCAGAGTCTCAGTGTGTCAGTGTGTCAGTGTCTCAGAGTCTCAGTGTCCCAATGTCCCAGTGTCTCTGTGCCTCTGAGTCTCAGAGTTTCAGTGTCTCAGAGTCTGAGTCTCTCTGTGTCACAGTGTGTCAGCGTCTCAGAGACTCAGTGTCTCTTTGTCTCAGAGTCTCAGTGTCTCTGTGTCTAAGTGTCTCAGTGTCTCTGTGTCTAAGTGTCTCTGAGTCACAGTGTCTCAGTGTCTCTGTGCCTCAGTGTCTCAGTTTCTCAGAGTCTCAGTGTGTAAGTTTCTCTGTGCCTCAGTGTCTCAGTGTCTCTGTGTCTTTGTGTGTCAGTGTCTCTGTGTCTCAGTGTCTCTGTGCCTCAGTGTTTCACTGCCTCAGTGATTCAGAGACTCAGTGTCTCTGTGTCACAGTGTGTCAGCGTCTCAGAGACTCAGTGTCTCTTTTTCTCTGAGACTGAGTGTCTCTGTGCGTCACTGTCACGGTGTCTCAGTGTCCCAGTGTCTCTGTGCCTCAGTGTCTCAGAGTCTCAGTGTCTCTGTGTCTCTGTGCCTCAGTGTCTCATTGCCTCGGTGTCTCAGAGTCTCTGTGTCTCTGTGTCTCAGTGTCACAGTGTCTCAGTGTATCTGTGTCTCAGTGTCTCTGTGTCTCTGTGTCTCAGTGTCACAGTGTCTCAGTGTATCTGTGTCTCAGTGTCTCTGTGTCTCAGTGTATCTGTGTCTCTGTGTCTCAGAGTCACAGTGTCTCTGTGTCTCAGTGTATCTGTGTCTCTGTGTCTCAGAGTCACAGTGTCTCTGTGTCTCAGTGTCACAGTGTCTCAGTGTATCTGTGTCTCAGTGTCTCAGTGTCTCTGTGTCTCAGTGTATCTGTGTCTCTGTGTCTCAGAGTCACAGTGTCTCTGTGTCTCTGTGTCTCAGTGTATCAGTGTCTCTGTATCTGAGTGTCTCTGTGCCCCAGTGTCTCAGTGTCTCGTGTCTCAGTGTCTCTGTGTCTCTGTGTCTCAGTGTATCAGTGTCTCTGTATCTGAGTGTCTCTGTGCCCCAGTGTCTCAGTGTCTCGTGTCTCAGTGTCTCTATGCCTCAGTGTCACAGTGTCTCAGTGTCTCAGTGTCTCAGAGACTCAGTCTCTCTGTCTCTGTGTCTGAGTGTCTCTGTGCCCCAGTGTCACAGTGTCTCAGTGTCTCGTGTCTCAGTGTTTCTGTGCCTCTGAGTCTCAGTGTGTCAGTGTGTCAGTGTCTCAGAGTCTCAGTGTCCCAATGTCCCAGTGTCTCTGAGTCTCAGAGATTCAGTGTCTCTGAGTCTGAGTGTCTCTGTGCCTCATGTCACAGTGTCTCAGTGTCCCACTGTCTCTGTGCGTCATTGTCTCAGAGTCTCAGAGTCTCACTGTCTCAAAGTCTTTGTATTCAGTGCCTGAATCACTGAGACACTGAGACAGAGAGACAGTGCCTCAGAGTCTCAGTGTCTCTGTGTCTAAGTGTCTCTGTGTCTAAGTGTCTCTGAGTCACAGTGTCTCAGTGTCTCTGTGCCTCAGTGTCTCAGTTTCTCAGTGTCTCAGAGTCTCAGTGTCTGAGAGTCTCAGTGTCTCTGTGTCTCTATGTTTCAGTGTATCAGTGTGTCAGAGACTCAGTGTCCTTTTGTCTCTGTGTCTGAGTGTCTCTGTGCCTCAGTGTCTCAATGTCTCAATGTCTGAGTGTCTCAAAGTCTTTGTGTCTCAGTGTCTGTGTCTCAGACTCTCAATGTTTCTATGTCTCAGTGTCTCTGCGTCTCAGAGACTCAGTGTCTCTGTGTCTCTATGTTTCAGTGTATCAGTGTGTCAGAAACTCAGTGTCCTTTTGTCTCTGTGTCTGAGTGTCTCTGTGCCTCAGTGTCTCAATGTCTCAGTGTCTGAGTGTCTCAAAGTCTTTGTGTCTCAGTGTCTGTGTCTCAGACTCTCAATGTTTCTATGTCTCAGTGTCTCTGCGTCTCAGAGACTCAGTGTCTCTGTGTCTCAGAAACTCAGTGTCTCTGTGTCTCTGTATCTCAGAGTCTCAGAGTCTGTGTTTCTCAGTGTCTCAGTGTCTCTATGTTTCTGTGTCTCTGTGTCTCTGTGCCTCAGTGTCTGCAAGTCTCAGTGTCTCTGTGTGTCAGTGTCTCTGCGTCTCAGTGTCTCTTTGCATCAGTGTCTGTGTGCCTCAGTGTCCAGTATCTCAGAGTCTCACCGTCTCTGTGTCTCATTGTCGCTGTGCCTCAGAGTCTCTGTGTCTCAGTGTCTCTGTGCCTCATGGTCTCTGTGTCTCAGTGAATCTGAGTCTCAGAGTCTCAGAGTCTCAGTGTCTCAGAGACTCTGTGCCTTGGTGCCTCAGAGTCTTAGTGTCTCTGCGTCTCAGTCTATCAGACTCTCAGTGTGTCTGTGTCACAGTGTCTCAGTGCCAAAGTGTCTCTGTGTCTCAGAGACTCAGTGTCTCAATGTCTCAAAGTTTTGTGTCTCAGTGTCTCTGTGTCCAAGTGTCTCTGTGTCTCAGAGTCTCAGAGTCACTGTGTCTCTGTGTCTCTGTGTCTCAGTGTCTCAAAGTCTTTGTGTCTCAGTGTCTCAGCGTCACAAAGTATTTGTGTCTCAGTGTCTCAGTGTCTCTGTGTCACATTTTCTCAGTCTCTCAGTGTCTCTGTGTCCCACTGTCTCTGTGTCTCTGTGTCACAGAGAATCAGTGCCTCGGTTTCTCTCTGAGTGTCTCTGTGCCTCAGTGTCACAGTGTCTCAGTGTCTCAGAGTCTCAGTGTCTCTGTGTCTCTGTGTCTCAGTGTATCATTGTGTCAGAGACTCAGTGTATCTTTGTCTCTGTGTCTGAGTGTCTCTGTGCCCCAGTGTCACAGTCACTCAGTGTCTCAGTGTCTCTGTGTCTCAGTGTCTCTGTTCCTCTGAGTCTCAGAGTCTCAGTGTGTCAGTGTGTCAGTGTCTCAGAGTCTCAGTGTCCCAATGTCCCAGTGTCTCTGTGCCTCTGAGTCTCAGAGATTCAGTGTCTCAGAGTCTGAGTCTCTCTGTGTCACAGTGTGTCAGCGTCTCAGAGACTCAGTGTCTCTTTGTCTCAGAGTCTCAGTGTCTCTGTGTCTAAGTGTCTCAGTGTCTCTGTGTCTAAGTGTCTCTGAGTCACAGTGTCTCAGTGTCTCTGTGCCTCAGTGTCTCAGTTTCTCAGTGTCTCAGAGTCTCTGTGCCTCAGTGTCTCAGTGTCTCAGTGTCTCAGTGTCTCTGTGCCTCAGTGTCTCAGTTTCTCAGAGTCTCAGTGTGTGAGTTTCTCTGTGCCTCAGTGTCTCAGTGTCTCTGTGTCTTTGTGTGTCAGTGTCTCTGTGTCTCAGTGTCTCTGTGCCTCAGTGTTTCACTGCCTCAGTGATTCAGAGACTCAGTGTCTCTGTGTCACAGTGTGTCAGCGTCTCAGAGACTCAGTGTCTCTTTTTCTCTGAGACTGAGTGTCTCTGTGCGTCACTGTCACGGTGTCTCAGTGTCCCAGTGTCTGTGTGCCTCAGTGTCTCAGAGTCTCAGTGTCTCTGTGTCTCTGTGCCTCAGTGTCTCATTGCCTCGGTGTCTCAGAGTCTCTGTGTCTCTGTGTCTCAGTGTCACAGTGTCTCAGTGTATCTGTGTCTCAGTGTCTCTGTGTCTCTGTGTCTCAGTGTCACAGTGTCTCAGTGTATCTGTGTCTCAGTGTCTCTGTGTCTCAGTGTATCTGTGTCTCTGTGTCTCAGAGTCACAGTGTCTCTGTGTCTCAGTGTATCTGTGTCTCTGTGTCTCAGAGTCACAGTGTCTCTGTGTCTCAGTGTCACAGTGTCTCAGTGTATCTGTGTCTCAGTGTCTCAGTGTCTCTGTGTCTCAGTGTATCTGTGTCTCTGTGTCTCAGAGTCACAGTGTCTCTGTGTCTCTGTGTCTCAGTGTATCAGTGTCTCTGTTTCTGAGTGTCTCTGTGCCCCAGTGTCTCAGTGTCTCGTGTCTCAGTGTCTCTGTGTCTCTGTGTCTCAGTGTATCAGTGTCTCTGTATCTGAGTGTCTCTGTGCCCCAGTGTCTCAGTGTCTCGTGTCTCAGTGTCTCTATGCCTCAGTGTCACAGTGTCTCAGTGTCTCAGTGTCTCAGAGACTCAGTCTCTCTGTCTCTGTGTCTGAGTGTCTCTGTGCCCCAGTGTCACAGTGTCTCAGTGTCTCGTGTCTCAGTGTTTCTGTGCCTCTGAGTCTCAGTGTGTCAGTGTCTCAGTGTCTCAGAGTCTCAGTGTCCCAATGTCCCAGTGTCTCTGAGTCTCAGAGATTCAGTGTCTCTGAGTCTGAGTGTCTCTGTGCCTCATGTCACAGTGTCTCAGTGTCCCACTGTCTCTGTGCGTCATTGTCTCAGAGTCTCAGAGTCTCACTGTCTCAAAGTCTTTGTATTCAGTGCCTGAATCACTGAGACACTGAGACAGAGAGACAGTGCCTCAGAGTCTCAGTGTCTCTGTGTCTAAGTGTCTCTGTGTCTAAGTGTCTCTGAGTCACAGTGTCTCAGTGTCTCTGTGCCTCAGTGTCTCAGTTTCTCAGTGTCTCAGAGTCTCAGTGTCTGAGAGTCTCAGTGTCTCTGTGTCTCTATGTTTCAGTGTATCAGTGTGTCAGAGACTCAGTGTCCTTTTGTCTCTGTGTCTGAGTGTCTCTGTGCCTCAGTGTCTCAATGTCTCAATGTCTGAGTGTCTCAAAGTCTTTGTGTCTCAGTGTCTGTGTCTCAGACTCTCAATGTCTCTGTGTCTCAGTGTCTCTGCGTCTCAGAGACTCAGTGTCTCTGTGTCTCTGTATCTCAGAGTCTCAGAGTCTCTGTTTCTCAGTGTCTCAGTGTCTCTATGTTTCTGTGTCTCAGTGTCTCTGTGCCTCAGTGTCTGAGAGTCTCAGTGTCTCTGTGTGTCAGTGTCTCTGTGTCTCAGTGTCTCTTTGCGTCAGTGTCTGAGAGTCTCAGTGCCTCAATGTCCAGTGTCTCAGAGTCTCCCCGTCTCTGTGTCTCATTGTCGCTGTGCCTCAGAGTCTCTGTGTCTCAGTGTCTCTGTGTCTCTGTGTCTCAGTGTATCTGTGTCTCTGTGTCTCAGAGTCTCTGTGTCTCAGTGTGTCTGTGTATCTGTGTCTCAGTGTGTCTGTGTATCTGTGTCTCTGTGTCTCAGTGTCTCTGTGTCTCTGTGTCTCAGAGTCTCAGAGTCTCTGTTTCTCAGTGTCTCAGTGTCTCTATGTTTCTGTGTCTCAGAGTCTCTGTGTCTCAGTGTCTCTGTGTCTCTGTGTCTCAGTGTCTCTGTGTCTCTGTGTCTCAGATTCACAGTGTCTCCGTGTCTCAGTGTATCAGTGTCTCTGTGTCTTTCTGTCTGAGTGTCTCTGTGCCTCAGTGTCTCAGTGTTTCAGTGTCTCAGTGTCTCTGTGCCTCAGTGTCTCATTGCCTCAGTGTCTCAGAGTCTCTGTGTCTCAGTGTCTCAGTGTCTCTGTGTATCTGTGTCTCTGTGTCTCAGTGTCTCTGTGTCTCTGTGTCTCAGAAACTCAGTGTCTCTGTGTCTGAGTGTCTCTGTGCCTCAATGTCACAGTCTCTCAGTGTCTCAGATTATCAGTGTCTGTCTGTCTCAGTGTCTCAGTGTTTCTGTATCTCTGTGCCTCAGTGTCTCAGAGTCGCTGTGTCTCAGTGTGTCTGTTTCTCAATGTCTCTGTACCTCAGTGTCTCTTGCCTCAGTTTCTCAGAGTCTCAGAGTCTCTGAGTCTCAGTGTCTCTGTGTATCTGTGTCTCTGTGTCTCAGTGTCTCTGTGTCTCTGTGTCTCAGAAACTCAGTGTCTCTGTTTCTCTGTGTCTGAGTGTCTCTGTGCCTCAGTGTCACATTGTCTCAGTGTCTCAGATTATCAGTGTCTCAGAGTCTCAGTGACTCTGTGCCTTAGTGTCACAGTGTCTCAGAGTCTCAGTATCTCAGAGTCCCAGTGTCTCAGTGTCTCAGAGTCTCAGTGTCTCTGTGTCTCTATGTTTCAGTGTATCAGTGTGTCAGAAACTCAGTGTCCTTTTGTCTCTGTGTCTGAGTGTCTCTGTGCCTCAGTGTCTCAATGTCTCAGTGTCTGAGTGTCTCAAAGTCTTTGTGTCTCAGTGTCTGTGTCTCAGACTCTCAATGTTTCTATGTCTCAGTGTCTCTGCGTCTCAGAGACTCAGTGTCTCTGTGTCTCAGAAACTCAGTGTCTCTGTGTCTCTGTATCTCAGAGTCTCAGAGTCTGTGTTTCTCAGTGTCTCAGTGTCTCTATGTTTCTGTGTCTCTGTGTCTCTGTGCCTCAGTGTCTGCAAGTCTCAGTGTCTCTGTGTGTCAGTGTCTCTGCGTCTCAGTGTCTCTTTGCATCAGTGTCTGTGTGCCTCAGTGTCCAGTGTCTCAGAGTCTCACCGTCTCTGTGTCTCATTGTCGCTGTGCCTCAGAGTCTCTGTGTCTCAGTGTCTCTGTGCCTCATGGTCTCTGTGTCTCAGTGAATCTGAGTCTCAGAGTCTCAGAGTCTCAGTGTCTCAGAGACTCTGTGCCTTGGTGCCTCAGAGTCTTAGTGTCTCTGCGTCTCAGTCTATCAGACTCTCAGTGTGTCTGTGTCACAGTGTCTCAGTGCCAAAGTGTCTCTGTGTCTCAGAGACTCAGTGTCTCAATGTCTCAAAGTTTTGTGTCTCAGTGTCTCTGTGTCCAAGTGTCTCTGTGTCTCAGAGTCTCAGAGTCACTGTGTCTCTGTGTCTCTGTGTCTCAGTGTCTCAAAGTCTTTGTGTCTCAGTGTCTCAGCGTCACAAAGTATTTGTGTCTCAGTGTCTCAGTGTCTCTGTGTCACATTTTCTCAGTCTCTCAGTGTCTCTGTGTCCCACTGTCTCTGTGTCTCTGTGTCACAGAGAATCAGTGCCTCGGTTTCTCTCTGAGTGTCTCTGTGCCTCAGTGTCACAGTGTCTCAGTGTCTCAGAGTCTCAGTGTCTCTGTGTCTCTGTGTCTCAGTGTATCATTGTGTCAGAGACTCAGTGTATCTTTGTCTCTGTGTCTGAGTGTCTCTGTGCCCCAGTGTCACAGTCACTCAGTGTCTCAGTGTCTCTGTGTCTCAGTGTCTCTGTTCCTCTGAGTCTCAGAGTCTCAGTGTGTCAGTGTGTCAGTGTCTCAGAGTCTCAGTGTCCCAATGTCCCAGTGTCTCTGTGCCTCTGAGTCTCAGAGTTTCAGTGTCTCAGAGTCTGAGTCTCTCTGTGTCACAGTGTGTCAGCGTCTCAGAGACTCAGTGTCTCTTTGTCTCAGAGTCTCAGTGTCTCTGTGTCTAAGTGTCTCAGTGTCTCTGTGTCTAAGTGTCTCTGAGTCACAGTGTCTCAGTGTCTCTGTGCCTCAGTGTCTCAGTTTCTCAGAGTCTCAGTGTGTAAGTTTCTCTGTGCCTCAGTGTCTCAGTGTCTCTGTGTCTTTGTGTGTCAGTGTCTCTGTGTCTCAGTGTCTCTGTGCCTCAGTGTTTCACTGCCTCAGTGATTCAGAGACTCAGTGTCTCTGTGTCACAGTGTGTCAGCGTCTCAGAGACTCAGTGTCTCTTTTTCTCTGAGACTGAGTGTCTCTGTGCGTCACTGTCACGGTGTCTCAGTGTCCCAGTGTCTCTGTGCCTCAGTGTCTCAGAGTCTCAGTGTCTCTGTGTCTCTGTGCCTCAGTGTCTCATTGCCTCGGTGTCTCAGAGTCTCTGTGTCTCTGTGTCTCAGTGTCACAGTGTCTCAGTGTATCTGTGTCTCAGTGTCTCTGTGTCTCTGTGTCTCAGTGTCACAGTGTCTCAGTGTATCTGTGTCTCAGTGTCTCTGTGTCTCAGTGTATCTGTGTCTCTGTGTCTCAGAGTCACAGTGTCTCTGTGTCTCAGTGTATCTGTGTCTCTGTGTCTCAGAGTCACAGTGTCTCTGTGTCTCAGTGTCACAGTGTCTCAGTGTATCTGTGTCTCAGTGTCTCAGTGTCTCTGTGTCTCAGTGTATCTGTGTCTCTGTGTCTCAGAGTCACAGTGTCTCTGTGTCTCTGTGTCTCAGTGTATCAGTGTCTCTGTATCTGAGTGTCTCTGTGCCCCAGTGTCTCAGTGTCTCGTGTCTCAGTGTCTCTGTGTCTCTGTGTCTCAGTGTATCAGTGTCTCTGTATCTGAGTGTCTCTGTGCCCCAGTGTCTCAGTGTCTCGTGTCTCAGTGTCTCTATGCCTCAGTGTCACAGTGTCTCAGTGTCTCAGTGTCTCAGAGACTCAGTCTCTCTGTCTCTGTGTCTGAGTGTCTCTGTGCCCCAGTGTCACAGTGTCTCAGTGTCTCGTGTCTCAGTGTTTCTGTGCCTCTGAGTCTCAGTGTGTCAGTGTGTCAGTGTCTCAGAGTCTCAGTGTCCCAATGTCCCAGTGTCTCTGAGTCTCAGAGATTCAGTGTCTCTGAGTCTGAGTGTCTCTGTGCCTCATGTCACAGTGTCTCAGTGTCCCACTGTCTCTGTGCGTCATTGTCTCAGAGTCTCAGAGTCTCACTGTCTCAAAGTCTTTGTATTCAGTGCCTGAATCACTGAGACACTGAGACAGAGAGACAGTGCCTCAGAGTCTCAGTGTCTCTGTGTCTAAGTGTCTCTGTGTCTAAGTGTCTCTGAGTCACAGTGTCTCAGTGTCTCTGTGCCTCAGTGTCTCAGTTTCTCAGTGTCTCAGAGTCTCAGTGTCTGAGAGTCTCAGTGTCTCTGTGTCTCTATGTTTCAGTGTATCAGTGTGTCAGAGACTCAGTGTCCTTTTGTCTCTGTGTCTGAGTGTCTCTGTGCCTCAGTGTCTCAATGTCTCAATGTCTGAGTGTCTCAAAGTCTTTGTGTCTCAGTGTCTGTGTCTCAGACTCTCAATGTCTCTGTGTCTCAGTGTCTCTGCGTCTCAGAGACTCAGTGTCTCTGTGTCTCTGTATCTCAGAGTCTCAGAGTCTCTGTTTCTCAGTGTCTCAGTGTCTCTATGTTTCTGTGTCTCAGTGTCTCTGTGCCTCAGTGTCTGAGAGTCTCAGTGTCTCTGTGTGTCAGTGTCTCTGTGTCTCAGTGTCTCTTTGCGTCAGTGTCTGAGAGTCTCAGTGCCTCAATGTCCAGTGTCTCAGAGTCTCCCCGTCTCTGTGTCTCATTGTCGCTGTGCCTCAGAGTCTCTGTGTCTCAGTGTCTCTGTGTCTCTGTGTCTCAGTGTATCTGTGTCTCTGTGTCTCAGAGTCTCTGTGTCTCAGTGTGTCTGTGTATCTGTGTCTCAGTGTGTCTGTGTATCTGTGTCTCTGTGTCTCAGTGTCTCTGTGTCTCAGTGTCTCAGAAACTCAGTGTCTCTGTGTCTGAGTGTCTCTGTGCCTCAATGTCACTGTCTCTCAGTGTCTCAGATTATCATTGTCTCTCTGTCTCAGTGTCTCAGTGTTTCTCTATCTCTGTGCCTCAGTGTCTCAGAGTCGCTGTGTCTCAGTGTGTCTGTTTCTCAATGTCTCTGTACCTCAGTGCCTCTTGCCTCAGTGTCTCAGAGTCTCAGAGTCTCTGAGTCTCAGTTTCTCTGTGTTTTTGTGTCTCAGAGACTCAGTGTCTCTGTTTCTCTGTGTCTGAGTGTCTCTGTGCCTCAATGTCACATTGTCTCAGTGTCTCAGATTATCAGTGTCTCAGAGTCTCAGTGACTCTGTGCCTTAGGGTCACAGTGTCTCAGTGTCTCAGAGTCTCAGTGTCTCAGAGTCTCAGTGTCTCTGTGTTTCAGTGTATCAGTGTGTCAGAAACTCAGTGTCCTTTTGTCTCTGTGTCTGAGTGTCTCTGTGCCTCAGTGTCTCAATGTCTCATTGTCTGAGTGTCTCAAAGTCTTTGTGTCTCAGTGTCTGTGTCTCAGACTCTCAATGTTTCTGTGTCTCAGTGTCTCTGCGTCTCAGAGACTCAGTGTCTCTGTGTCTCAGAAACTCAGTGTCTCTGTGTCTCTGTATCTCAGAGTCTCAGAGTCTGTGTTTCTCAGTGTCTCAGTGTCTCTATGTTTCTGTGTCTCAGTGTCTCTGTGCCTCAGTGTCTGAGAGTCTCAGTGTCTCTGTGTGTCAGTGTCTCTGCGTCTCAGTGTCTCTTTGCATCAGTGTCTGTGTGCCTCAGTGTCCAGTGTCTCAGAGTCTCACCGTCTCTGTATCTCATTGTCGCTGTGCCTCAGAGTCTCTGTGTCTCAGTGTCTCTGTGTCTCAGTGTCTCTGTGCCTCATAGTCTCTGTGTCTCTGTGTCTCAATGAATCTGAGTCTCAGAGTCTCAGAGTCTCAGTGTCTCAGAGACTCTGTGCCTTGGTGACTCAGAGTCTTAGTGTCTCTGCGTCTCAGTCTATCAGACTCTCAGTGTGTCTGTGTCACAGTGTCTCAGTGCCAAAGTGTCTCTGTGTCTCAGAGACTCAGTGTCTCAGTGTCTCAATGTCTCAAAGTTTTGTGTCTCAGTGTCTCTGTGTCCAAGTGTCTCTGTGTCTCAGAGTCACTGTGTCTCTGTGTCTCTGTGTCTCAGTGTCTCAAAGTCTTTGTGTCTCAGTGTCTCAGTGTCACAAAGTATTTGTGTCTCAGTGTCTCAGTGTCTCTGTGTCGCATTTTCTCAGTCTCTCAGTGTCTCTGTGTCCCGCTGTCTCTGTGTCTCTGTGTCACAGAGAATCAGTGCCTCGGTTTCTCTCTGAGTGTCTCTGTGCCTCAGTGTCACCGTGTCTCAGTGTCTCAGTGTCTCAGAGTCTCAGTGTCTCTGTGTCTCTTGTCTCTGTGTCTCAGTGTATCATTGTGTCAGAGACTCAGTGTATCTTTGTCTCTGTGTCTGAGTGTCTCTGTGCCCCAGTGTCACAGTCACTCAGTGTCTCAGTGTCTCTGTGTCTCAGTGTCTCTGTGCCTCTGAGTCTCAGAGTCTCAGTGTGTCAGTGTCTCAGAGTCTCAGTGTCCCAATGTCCCAGTGTCTCTGTGCCTCTGAGTCTCAGAGATTCAGTGTCTCAGGGTCTGAGTGTCTCTGTGTCACAGTGTGTCAGCGTCTCAGAGACTCAGTGTCTCTTTGTCTCTGAGTCTGAGTGTCTCTGTGCCTCATGTCACAGTGTCTCAGTGTCTCAGTGTCTCTGTGCGTCATTGTCTCAGAGTCTCAGTGTCTCTGTGTCTCACTGTCTCAAAGTCTTTGTATTTAGTGCCTCAGAGTCTCAGTGTCTCTGTGTCTAAGTGTCTCAGTGTCTCTGTGTCTAAGTGTCTCTGAGTCACAGTGTCTCAGTGTCTCTGTGCCTCAGAGTCTCAGTTTCTCAGAGTCTCTGTGTGTAAGTGTCTCTGTGCCTCAGTGTCTCAGTGTCTCTGTGTCTTTGTGTGTCAGTGTCTCTGTGTCTCAGTGTCTCTGTGCCTCAGTGTTTCACTGCCTCAGTGTTTCAGAGACTCAGTGTCTCTGTGTCAAAGTGTGTCAGCGTCTCAGAGACTCAGTGTCTCTTTTTCTCTGAGACTGAGTGTCTCTGTGCGTCACTGTCACTGTGTCTCAGTGTCCCAGTGTCTCTGTGCCTCAGTGTCTCAGAGTCTCAGTGTCTCTGTGTCTCAGTGTCTCTGTGCCTCAGTGTCTCATTGCCTCGGTGTCTCAGAGTCTCTGTGTCTCTGTGTCTCAGTGTCACAGTGTCTCAGTGTATCTGTGTCTCAGTGTCTCAGTGTCTCTGTGTCTCTGTGTCTCAGTGTCACAGTGCCTCAGTGTATCTGTGTCTCTGTGCCCCAGTGTCTCAGTGTCTCGTGTCTCAGTGTCTCTGTGCCTCAGTGTCACAGTGTCTCAGTGTCTCAGTGTCTCAGAGACTCAGTGTCTCAGTGTCTCTTTGTCTCTGTGTCTGAGTGTCTCTGTGCCCCAGTGTCACAGTGTCTCAGTGTCTCGTGTCTCAGTGTTTCTGTGCCTCTGAATCTCAGTGAGTCAGTGTGTCAGTGTCTCAGAGTCTCAGTGTCCCAATGTCCCAGTGTCTCTGTGCCTCTGAGTCTCAGAGATTCAGTGTCTTAGAGTCTGAGTGTCTCTTTGTCACAGTGTGTCAGCGTCTCAGAGACTCAGTGTCTCTTTGTCTCTGAGTCTGAGTGTCTCTGTGCCTCATGTCACAGTGTCTCAGTGTCCCAGTGTCTCTGTGCGTCATTGTCTCAGAGTCTCAGTGTCTCAGTGTCTCACTGTCTCAACGTCTTTGTATTCAGTGCCTCAGAGTCTCAGTGTCTCTGTGTCTAAGTGTCTCAGTGTCTCTGTGTCTAAGTGTCTCTGAGTCACAGTGTCTCAGTGTCTCTGTGCCTCAGTGTCTCAGTTTCTCAGTGTCTCAGAGTCTCAGTGTCTGAGAGTCTCAGTGTCTCTGTGTCTCTATGTTTCAGTGTATCAGTGTGTCAGAGACTCAGTGTCCTTTTGTCTCTGTGTCTGAGTGTCTCTGTGCCTCAGTGTCTCAATGTCTCAGTGTCTGAGTGTCTCAAAGTCTTTGTGTCTCAGTGTCTGTGTCTCAGACTCTCAATGTCTCTGTGTCTCAGTGTCTCTGCGTCTCAGAGACTTCAGTGTCTCTGTATCTCAGAGTCTCAGAGTCTCTGTTTCTCAGTGTCTCAGTGTCTCTATGTTTCTGTGTCTCAGTGTCTCTGTGCCTCAGTGTCTGAGAGTCTCAGTGTCTCTGTGTGTCAGTGTCTCTGTGTCTCAGTGTCTCTTTGCGTCAGTGTCTGAGAGTCTCAGTGCCTCAATGTCCAGTGTCTCAGAGTCTCACCGTCTCTGTGTCTCATTGCCGCTGTGCCTCAGAGTCTCTGTGTCTCTGTTTCTCAGTGTCTCTGTGCCTCATAGTCTCTGTGTCTCTGTGTCTCAGTGAATCTGAGTCTCAGAGTCTCAGACTCTCAGTGTCTCAGAGACTCTGTGTCTTGGTGCCTCAGTGTCTTAGTGTCTCTGCGTCTCAGTCTATCAGACTCTCAGTGTCTCTGTGTCTCAGAGACTCAGTGTCTCAGTGTCTCAGTGTATCAAAGTTTTGTGTCTCAGTGTCTCTGTGTCCAAGTGTCTCTGTGTCTCAGTGTCTCAGAGTCACTGTGTCTCTGTGTCGCTGTGTCTCAGTGTCTCAAAGTCTTTGTGTCTCAGTGTCTCAGCATCACAAAGTATTTGTGTCTCAGTGTCTCAGTGTCTGTGTGTCGCATTTTCTCAGATTCTCAGTGTCTCTGTGTCCCACTGTCTCTGTGTCTCTGTGTCACAGAGAATCAGTGCCTCGGTTTCTCTCTGTCTGAGTGTCTCTGTGCCTCAGTGTCACAGTGTTTCAGTGTCTCAGTGTCTCAGATTCTCAGTGTCTCTGTGTCTCAGTGTATCATTGTGTCAGAGACTCAGTGTTTCTTTGTCTCTGTATCTGAGTGTCTCTGTGCCGCAGTGTCTCAGTGTCTCGTGTCTCAGTGTCTCTGTGCCTCAGTGTCACAGTGTCTCAGTGTCTCAGAGACTCAGTGTCTCTTTGTCTCTGTGTCTGAGTGTCTCTGTGCCCCAGTGTCACAGTGTCTCAGTGTCTCGTGTCTCAGTGTCTCTGTGCCTCTGAGTCTCAGAGTCTCAGTGTGTCAGTGTGTCAGTGTCTCAGAGTCTCAGTGTCCCAATGTCCCAGTGTCTCTGTGCCTCTGAGTCTCAGAGATTCAGTGTCTCAGAGACTGAGTGTCTCTGTGTCACAGTGTGTCAGCGTCTCAGAGACTCAGTGTCTCTTTGTCTCTGAGTCTGAGTGTCTCTGTGCCTCATGTCACAGTGTCTCAGTGTCTCTGTGCGTCATTGTCTCAGAGTCTCAGTGTCTCTGTGTCTCACTGTCTCAAAGTCTTTGTATTCAGTGCCTCAGAGTCTCAGTGTCTCTGTGTCTAAGTGTCTCAGTGTCTCTGTGTCTAAGTGTCTCTGAGTCACAGTGTCTCAGTGTCTCTGTGCCTCAGTGTCTCAGTTTCTCAGTGTCTCAGTGTCTCAGTGTATCTGTGCCTCAGTGTTTCACTGCCTCAGTGTCTCAGAGTCTCAGTGTCTTTGTGTCACAGTGTGTCAGCGTCTCAGAGACTCAGTGTCTCTTTTTCTCTGAGTCTGAGTGTCTCTGTGCGTCACTGTCACAGTGTCCCAGTGTCCCAGTGTCTCTGTGTCTCAGTGTCTCAGTGTCCAAGAGTCTCTGTGACTCAGTGTCTCAGAGTCTCAGTGTCTCTGTGTCACAGTGTGTCAGCGTCTCAGAGACTCAGTGTCTCTTTTTCTCTGAGTCTGAGTGTCTCTGTGCGTCACTGTCACAGTGTCCCAGTGTCCCAGTGTCTCTGTGTCTCAGTGTCTCAGTGTCCAAGAGTCTCTGTGCCTCAGTGTCTCAGAGTCACAGTGTCTCTGTGTCTGTGTCTCAGAGTCTCATGTCTCTGTGTCTCAGTGTCTCTGTGCCTCAGTGTCTCAGTGTATCTGTGTCTCTGTGTCTCAGAGTCACAGTGTCTCTGTGTCTCTGTGTCTCAGTGTATCAGTGTCTCTGTGTCTCTCTGTCTGAGTGCCTCTGTGCCTCAGTGTCTCAGTGTCTCTGTTCCTCAGTGTCTCATTGCCTCAGTGTCTCAGAGTCTCTGTGTCTCACTGTCTCAGTGTCTCTGTGCCTCAGTGTCTCAGAGTCTCTGTGTGTAAGTGTCTATGTGCCTCAGTGTCTCAGTGTCTCTGTGTGTCAGTGTGTCAGTGTCTCAGAGTCTCAGTGTCCCAATGTCCCAGTGTCTCTGTGCCTCTGAGTCTCAGAGATTCAGTGTCTCAGAGTCTGAGTGTCTCTGTGTCACAGTGTGTCAGCGTCTCAGAGACTCAGTGTCTCTTTGTCTCTGAGTCTGAGTGTCTCTGTGCCTCATGTCACAGTGTCTCAGTGTCCCAGTGTCTCTGTGCGTCATTGTCTCAGAGTCTCAGTGTCTCAGTGTCTCACTGTCTCAACGTCTTTGTATTCAGTGCCTCAGAGTCTCAGTGTCTCTGTGTCTAAGTGTCTGAGTGTCTCTGTGTCTAAGTGTCTCTGAGTCACAGTGTCTCAGTGTCTCTGTGCCTCAGTGTCTCTGTGCCTCAGTGTCTCTGTTTCTCAGTGTCTCAGAGTCTCAGTGTCTGAGAGTCTCAGTGTCTCTGTGTCTCTATGTTTCAGTGTATCAGTGTGTCAGAGACTCAGTGTCCTTTTGTCTCTGTGTCTGAGTGTCTCTGTGCCTCAGTGTCTCAATGTCTCGGTGTCTGAGTGTCTCAAAGTCTTTGTGTCTCAGTGTCTGTGTCTCAGACTCTCAATGTCTCTGTGTCTCAGTGTCTCTGCGTCTCAGAGACTCAGTGTCTCTGTGTCTCTGTATCTCAGAGTCTCAGAGTCTCTGTTTCTCAGTGTCTCAGTGTCTCTATGTTTCTGTGTCTCAGTGTCTCTGTGCCTCAGTGTCTGAGAGTCTCAGTGTCTCTGTGTGTCAGTGTCTCTGTGTCTCAGTGTCTCTTTGCGTCAGTGTCTGAGAGTCTCAGTGCCTCAATGTCCAGTGTCTCAGAGTCTCACCGTCTCTGTGTCTCATTGTCGCTGTGCCTCAGAGTCTCTGTGTCTCTGTTTCTCAGTGTCTCTGTGCCTCATAGTCTCTGTGTCTCTGTGTCTCAGTGAATCTGAGTCTCAGAGTCTCAGAGTCTCAGTGTCTCAGAGACTCTGTGTCTTGGTGCCTCAGTGTCTTAGTGTCTCTGCGTCTCAGTCTATCAGACTCTCAGTGTCTCTGTGTCTCAGAGACTCAGTGTCTCAGTGTCTCAGTGTATCAAAGTTTTGTGTCTCAGTGTCTCTGTGTCCAAGTGTCTCTGTGTCTCAGTGTCTCAGAGTCACTGTGTCTCTGTGTCTCTGTGTCTCAGTGTCTCAAAGTCTTTGTGTCTCAGTGTCTCAGCATCACAAAGTATTTGTGTCTCAGTGTCTCAGTGTCTGTGTGTCGCATTTTCTCAGACTCTCAGTGTCTCTGTGTCCCACTGTCTCTGTGTCTCTGTGTCACAGAGAATCAGTGCCTCGGTTTCTCTCTGTCTGAGTGTCTCTGTGCCTCAGTGTCACAGTGTCTCAGTGTCTCAGTGTCTCAGATTCTCAGTGTCTCTGTGTCTCAGTGTATCATTGTGTCAGAGACTCAGTGTTTCTTTGTCTCTGTATCTGAGTGTCTCTGTGCCGCAGTGTCTCAGTGTCTCGTGTCTCAGTGTCTCTGTGCCTCAGTGTCACAGTGTCTCAGTGTCTCAGTGTCTCAGAGACTCAGTGTCTCTTTGTCTCTGTGTCTGAGTGTCTCTGTGCCCCAGTGTCACAGTGTCTCAGTGTCTCGTGTCTCAGTGTCTCTGTGCCTCTGAGTCTCAGAGTCTCAGTGTGTCAGTGTGTCAGTGTCTCAGAGTCTCAGTGTCCCAATGTCCCAGTGTCTCTGTGCCTCTGAGTCTCAGAGATTCAGTGTCTCAGAGTCTGAGTGTCTCTGTGTCACAGTGTGTCAGCGTCTCAGAGACTCAGTGTCTCTTTGTCTCTGAGTCTGAGTGTCTCTGTGCCTCATGTCACAGTGAGTCAGTGTCTCAGTGTCTCTGTGCGTCATTGTCTCAGAGTCTCAGTGTCTCTGTGTCTCACTGGCTCAAAGTCTTTGTATTCAGTGCCTCAGAGTCTCAGTGTCTCTGTGTCTAAGTGTCTCTGTGTCTAAGTGTCTCTGAGTCACAGTGTCTCAGTGTCTCTGTGCCTCAGTGTCTCAGTTTCTCAGTGTCTCAGTGTCTCAGTGTATCTGTGCCACAGTGTTTCACTGCCTCAGTGTCTCAGAGTCTCAGTGTCTTTGTGTCACAGTGTGTCAGCGTCTCAGAGACTCAGTGTCTCTTTTTCTCTGAGTCTGAGTGTCTCTGTGCGTCACTGTCACAGTGTCTCAGTGTCCCAGTGTCTCTGAGTCTCAGTGTCTCAGTGTCCAAGAGTCTCTGTGCCTCAGTGTCTCAGAGTCACAGTGTCTCTGTGTCTGTGTCTCAGAGTCTCATGTCTCTGTGTCTCAGTGTCTCAGTGTCTCTGTGCCTCAGTGTCTCAGTGTATCTGTGTCTCTGTGTCTCAGAGTCACAGTGTCTCTGTGTCTCTGTGTCTCAGTGTATCAGTGTCTCTGTGTCTCTCTGTCTGAGTGCCTCTGTGCCTCAGTGTCTCAGTGTCTCTGTTCCTCAGTGTTTCATTGCCTCAGTGTCTCAGAGTCTCTGTGTCTCACTGTCTCAGTGTCTCTGTGCCTCAGTGTCTCAGAGTCTCTGTGTGTAAGTGTCTATGTGCCTCAGTGTGTCAGTGTCTCTGTGACTTTGTGTGTCAGTGTCTCTGTGTCTCAGTGTCTCTGTGCCTCAGTGTTTCACTGCCTCAGTGTCTCAGAGTCTCTGTGTCTCAGTGTCTCAGTGTCTCTGTGTCTTTGTGTGTCAGTGTCTCTGTGTCACAGTGTGTCAGCGTCTCAGAGACTCAGTGTCTCTTTGTCTCTGAGTCTGAGTGTCTCTGTGCGTCACTGTCTCAGTGTCTCAGTGTCCCAGTGTTTCTGTGCCTCAGTGTCTCAGAGTCTCTGTGTCTCTGTGTCTCAGTGTTTCAGGGTCTCAGTTTCTCTGTCTCAGTTTCTCAGTGTCTCAGTGTCTCAGTGTCTCTGTGTCTCATTGCCTCAGTGTCTCAGAGTTTCTGTGTCTCAGTGTCTCTGTGTCTCTGTGTCTCAGTGTCTCAGTGTCTCTGTGTCTTTGTGTGTCAGTGTCTCTGTGACTCAGTGTCTCTGTGCCTCATTGTTTCACTGCCTCAGTGTCTCAGAGTCTCAGTGTCTCTGTGTCACAGTGTGTCAGCGTCTCAGAGACTCCGTGTCTCTTTGTCTCTGAGTCTGAGTGTCTCTGTGCGTCACTGTCACAGTGTCTCAGTGTCCCAGTGTCTCAGTGTCTCTTTGTCTCAGTGTCTCATTGCCTCAGTGTCTCAGAGTCTCTGTGTCTCAGTGTCTCTGTGTCTCTGTGTCTCAGTGTCTCTGTGTCTCTGTGTCTCAGATTCACAGTGTCTCCGTGTCTCAGTGTATCAGTGTCTCTGTGTCTTTCTGTCTGAGTGTCTCTGTGCCTCAGTGTCTCAGTGTTTCAGTGTCTCAGTGTCTCTGTGCCTCAGTGTCTCATTGCCTCAGTGTCTCAGAGTCTCTGTGTCTCAGTGTCTCAGTGTCTCTGTGTATCTGTGTCTCTGTGTCTCAGTGTCTCTGTGTCTCTGTGTCTCAGAAACTCAGTGTCTCTGTGTCTGAGTGTCTCTGTGCCTCAATGTCACAGTCTCTCAGTGTCTCAGATTAACAGTGTCTGTCTGTCTCAGTGTCTCAGTGTTTCTGTATCTCTGTGCCTCAGTGTCTCAGAGTCGCTGTGTCTCAGTGTGTCTGTTTCTCAATGTCTCTGTACCTCAGTGTCTCTTGCCTCAGTTTCTCAGAGTCTCAGAGTCTCAGAGTCTCTGAGTCTCAGTTTCTCTGTGTTTCTGTGTCTCAGAGACTCAGTGTCTCTGTTTCTCTGTGTCTGAGTGTCTCTGTGCCTCAGTGTCACATTGTCTCAGTGTCTCAGATTATCAGTGTCTCAGAGTCTCAGTATCTCAGAGTCTCAGTGTCTGAGAGTCTCAGTGTCTCTGTGTCTCTGTGTTTCAGTGTTTCAGTGTGTCAGAAACTCAGTGTCCTTTTGTCTCTGTGTCTGAGTGTCTCTGTGCCTCAGTGTCTCAGCCCTCAGTTTCTCTGTGTCTCTGGGTCTCAGTTTCTCAGTGTCTCAGTGAATCAGTGTCTCAGTGTCTCAGTGTCTCAGGGTCTCAGTCTCTCAGGGTCTCAGGGTCTTAGTCTCTCAGTCACTCAGTCTCTCAGTCTCTCAGTGTCTCAGTGTCTCAGGGTCTCAGGGTCTCAGTCTCTCAGTCTCTCAGTCTCTCATTCGCTAATACTCTCAGTCTCTCAGTCTCTCAGTGTCTCAGTGTCTCAGGTTCTCATTGTCTCAGGGTCTCAGTGTCTCAGTGTCTCAGGATCTCAGGGTCTCAGTGTCTCTGTGTCTCAGTGCCTCATTGCCTCAGTGTCTCAGAGTTTCTGTGTCTCAGTGTCTCTGTGTCTCTGTGTCTCAGTGTCTCTGTGTCTCAGTGCCACAGTGTCTCAGTGTATCTGTGTCAAAGTGTCTCTGTGTCTCAGAGTCACAGTGTCTCAGTGTCTCAGTGTATCAGTGTCTCAGTGTCTCTGTGCCTCAGTGTCTCATTGCCTCAGTGTCTCAGAGTCTCTGTGCCTCAGTGTCACAGTGTTTCAGTGTCTCAGTGTCTCAGATTCTCAGTGTCTCTGTGTCTCAGTGTATCATTGTGTCAGAGACTCAGTGTTTCTTTGTCTCTGTATCTGAGTGTCTCTGTGCCGCAGTGTCTCAGTGTCTCGTGTCTCAGTGTCACAGTGTCTCAGTGTCTCAGAGACTCAGTGTCTCTTTGTCTCTGTGTCTGAGTGTCTCTGTGCCCCAGTGTCACAGTGTCTCAGTGTCTCGTGTCTCAGTGTCTCTGTGCCTCTGAGTCTCAGAGTCTCAGTGTGTCAGTGTGTCAGTGTCTCAGAGTCTCAGTGTCCCAATGTCCCAGTGTCTCTGTGCCTCTGAGTCTCAGAGATTCAGTGTCTCAGAGACTGAGTGTCTCTGTGTCACAGTGTGTCAGCGTCTCAGAGACTCAGTGTCTCTTTGTCTCTGAGTCTGAGTGTCTCTGTGCCTCATGTCACAGTGTCTCAGTGTCTCAGTGTCTCTGTGCGTAATTGTCTCAGAGTCTCAGTGTCTCTGTATCTCACTGTCTCAAAGTCTTTGTATTCAGTGCCTCAGAGTCTCAGTGTCTCTGTGTCTAAGTGTCTCTGTGTCTCTGTGTCTAAGTGTCTCTGAGTCACAGTGTCTCAGTGTCTCTGTGCCTCAGTGTCTCAGTTTCTCAGTGTCTCAGTGTCTCAGTGTATCTGTGCCTCAGTGTTTCACTGCCTCAGTGTCTCAGAGTCTCAGTGTCTTTGTGTCACAGTGTGTCAGCGTCTCAGAGACTCAGTGTCTCTTTTTCTCTGAGTCTGAGTGTCTCTGTGCGTCACTGTCACAGTGTCCCAGTGTCCCAGTGTCTCTGTGTCTCAGTGTCTCAGTGTCCAAGAGTCTCTGTGACTCAGTGTCTCAGAGTCTCAGTGTCTCTGTGTCACAGTGTGTCAGCGTCTCAGAGACTCAGTGTCTCTTTTTCTCTGAGTCTGAGTGTCTCTGTGCGTCACTGTCACAGTGTCCCAGTGTCCCAGTGTCTCTGTGTCTCAGTGTCTCAGTGTCCAAGAGTCTCTGTGCCTCAGTGTCTCAGAGTCACAGTGTCTCTGTGTCTGTGTCTCAGAGTCTCATGTCTCTGTGTCTCAGTGTCTCTGTGCCTCAGTGTCTCAGTGTATCTGTGTCTCTGTGTCTCAGAGTCACAGTGTCTCTGTGTCTCTGTGTCTCAGTGTATCAGTGTCTCTGTGTCTCTCTGTCTGAGTGCCTCTGTGCCTCAGTGTCTCAGTGTCTCTGTTCCTCAGTGTCTCATTGCCTCAGTGTCTCAGAGTCTCTGTGTCTCACTGTCTCAGTGTCTCTGTGCCTCAGTGTCTCAGAGTCTCTGTGTGTAAGTGTCTATGTGCCTCAGTGTCTCAGTGTCTCTGTGTGTCAGTGTGTCAGTGTCTCAGAGTCTCAGTGTCCCAATGTCCCAGTGTCTCTGTGCCTCTGAGTCTCAGAGATTCAGTGTCTCAGAGTCTGAGTGTCTCTGTGTCACAGTGTGTCAGCGTCTCAGAGACTCAGTGTCTCTTTGTCTCTGAGTCTGAGTGTCTCTGTGCCTCATGTCACAGTGTCTCAGTGTCCCAGTGTCTCTGTGCGTCATTGTCTCAGAGTCTCAGTGTCTCAGTGTCTCACTGTCTCAACGTCTTTGTATTCTGTGCCTCAGAGTCTCAGTGTCTCTGTGTCTAAGTGTCTGAGTGTCTCTGTGTCTAAGTGTCTCTGAGTCACAGTGTCTCAGTGTCTCTGTGCCTCAGTGTCTCTGTGCCTCAGTGTCTCTGTTTCTCAGTGTCTCAGAGTCTCAGTGTCTGAGAGTCTCAGTGTCTCTGTGTCTCTATGTTTCAGTGTATCAGTGTGTCAGAGACTCAGTGTCCTTTTGTCTCTGTGTCTGAGTGTCTCTGTGCCTCAGTGTCTCAATGTCTCGGTGTCTGAGTGTCTCAAAGTCTTTGTGTCTCAGTGTCTGTGTCTCAGACTCTCAATGTCTCTGTGTCTCAGTGTCTCTGCGTCTCAGAGACTCAGTGTCTCTGTGTCTCTGTATCTCAGAGTCTCAGAGTCTCTGTTTCTCAGTGTCTCAGTGTCTCTATGTTTCTGTGTCTCAGTGTCTCTGTGCCTCAGTGTCTGAGAGTCTCAGTGTCTCTGTGTGTCAGTGTCTCTGTGTCTCAGTGTCTCTTTGCGTCAGTGTCTGAGAGTCTCAGTGCCTCAATGTCCAGTGTCTCAGAGTCTCACCGTCTCTGTGTCTCATTGTCGCTGTGCCTCAGAGTCTCTGTGTCTCTGTTTCTCAGTGTCTCTGTGCCTCATAGTCTCTGTGTCTCTGTGTCTCAGTGAATCTGAGTCTCAGAGTCTCAGAGTCTCAGTGTCTCAGAGACTCTGTGTCTTGGTGCCTCAGTGTCTTAGTGTCTCTGCGTCTCAGTCTATCAGACTCTCAGTGTCTCTGTGTCTCAGAGACTCAGTGTCTCAGTGTCTCAGTGTATCAAAGTTTTGTGTCTCAGTGTCTCTGTGTCCAAGTGTCTCTGTGTCTCAGTGTCTCAGAGTCACTGTGTCTCTGTGTCTCTGTGTCTCAGTGTCTCAAAGTCTTTGTGTCTCAGTGTCTCAGCATCACAAAGTATTTGTGTCTCAGTGTCTCAGTGTCTGTGTGTCGCATTTTCTCAGACTCTCAGTGTCTCTGTGTCCCACTGTCTCTGTGTCTCTGTGTCACAGAGAATCAGTGCCTCGGTTTCTCTCTGTCTGAGTGTCTCTGTGCCTCAGTGTCACAGTGTCTCAGTGTCTCAGTGTCTCAGATTCTCAGTGTCTCTGTGTCTCAGTGTATCATTGTGTCAGAGACTCAGTGTTTCTTTGTCTCTGTATCTGAGTGTCTCTGTGCCGCAGTGTCTCAGTGTCTCGTGTCTCAGTGTCTCTGTGCCTCAGTGTCACAGTGTCTCAGTGTCTCAGTGTCTCAGAGACTCAGTGTCTCTTTGTCTCTGTGTCTGAGTGTCTCTGTGCCCCAGTGTCACAGTGTCTCAGTGTCTCGTGTCTCAGTGTCTCTGTGCCTCTGAGTCTCAGAGTCTCAGTGTGTCAGTGTGTCAGTGTCTCAGAGTCTCAGTGTCCCAATGTCCCAGTGTCTCTGTGCCTCTGAGTCTCAGAGATTCAGTGTCTCAGAGTCTGAGTGTCTCTGTGTCACAGTGTGTCAGCGTCTCAGAGACTCAGTGTCTCTTTGTCTCTGAGTCTGAGTGTCTCTGTGCCTCATGTCACAGTGTCTCAGTGTCTCAGTGTCTCTGTGCGTCATTGTCTCAGAGTCTCAGTGTCTCTGTGTCTCACTGTCTCAAAGTCTTTGTATTCTGTGCCTCAGAGTCTCAGTGTCTCTGTGTCTAAGTGTCTCTGTGTCTAAGTGTCTCTGAGTCACAGTGTCTCAGTGTCTCTGTGCCTCAGTGTCTCAGTTTCTCAGTGTCTCAGTGTCTCAGTGTATCTGTGCCACAGTGTTTCACTGCCTCAGTGTCTCAGAGTCTCAGTGTCTTTGTGTCACAGTGTGTCAGCGTCTCAGAGACTCAGTGTCTCTTTTTCTCTGAGTCTGAGTGTCTCTGTGCGTCACTGTCACAGTGTCTCAGTGTCCCAGTGTCTCTGTGTCTCAGTGTCCAAGAGTCTCTGTGCCTCAGTGTCTCAGAGTCACAGTGTCTCTGTGTCTGTGTCTCAGAGTCTCATGTCTCTGTGTCTCAGTGTCTCAGTGTCTCTGTGCCTCAGTGTCTCAGTGTATCTGTGTCTCTGTGTCTCAGAGTCACAGTGTCTCTGTGTCTCTGTGTCTCAGTGTATCAGTGTCTCTGTGTCTCTCTGTCTGAGTGCCTCTGTGCCTCAGTGTCTCAGTGTCTCTGTTCCTCAGTGTTTCATTGCCTCAGTGTCTCAGAGTCTCTGTGTCTCACTGTCTCAGTGTCTCTGTGCCTCAGTGTCTCAGAGTCTCTGTGTGTAAGTGTCTATGTGCCATAGTGTGTCAGTGTCTCTGTGACTTTGTGTGTCAGTGTCTCTGTGTCTCAGTGTCTCTGTGCCTCAGTGTTTCACTGCCTCAGTGTCTCAGAGTCTCTGTGTCTCAGTGTGTCAGTGTCTCTGTGTCTTTGTGTGTCAGTGTCTCTGTGTCACAGTGTGTCAGCGTCTCAGAGACTCAGTGTCTCTTTGTCTCTGAGTCTGAGTGTCTCTGTGCGTCACTGTCACAGTGTCTCAGTGTCCCAGTGTTTCTGTGCCTCAGTGTCTCAGAGTCTCTGTGTCTCTGTGTCTCAGTGTCTCAGGGTCTCAGTTTCTCTGTCTCAGTGTCTCAGTGTCTCAGTGTCTCTGTGTCTCAGTGCCTCATTGCCTCAGTGTCTCAGAGTTTCTGTGTCTCAGTGTCTCTGTGTCTCTGTGTCTCAGTGTCTCTGTGTCTCAGTGCCACAGTGTCTCAGTGTATCTGTGTCAAAGTGTCTCTGTGTCTCAGAGTCACAGTGTCTCAGTGTCTCAGTGTATCAGTGTCTCAGTGTCTCTGTGCCTCAGTGTCTCATTGCCTCAGTGTCTCAGAGTCTCTGTGTCTCAGTGTCTCAGTGTCTCTGTGTATCTGTGTATCTGTGTCTCAGTGTCTCTGTGTCACTGTGTCTCAGAGTCACAGTGTCTCTGTGCCTCAGTGTCTCAGAGACTCAGTGTCTCTGTGTCTGAGTGTCTCTGTGCCTCAATGTCACAGTCTCTCAGTGTCTCAGATTATCAGTGTCTCTCTGTCTCAGTGTCTCAGTGTTTCTCTATCTCTGTGCCTCAGTGTCTCAGAGTCTCAGTGTCTCTGTGTCTCACTGTCTCAGAGTCTCAGTTTCTCAGTGTCTCAGTGTCTCTGTGTCTCATTGCCTCAGTGTCTCAGAGTTTCTGTGTCTCAGTGTCTCTGTGTCTCTGTGTCTCAGTGTCTCAGTGTCTCTGTGTCTTTGTGTGTCAGTGTCTCTGTGACTCAGTGTCTCTGTGCCTCATTGTTTCACTGCCTCAGTGTCTCAGAGTCTCAGTGTCTCTGTGTCACAGTGTGTCAGCGTCTCAGAGACTCCGTGTCTCTTTGTCTCTGAGTCTGAGTGTCTCTGTGCGTCACTGTCACAGTGTCTCAGTGTCCCAGTGTCTCAGTGTCTCTTTGTCTCAGTGTCTCATTGCGTCAGTGTCTCAGAGTCTCTGTGTCTCAGTGTCTCTGTGTCTCTGTGTCTCAGTGTCTCTGTGTCTCTGTGTCTCAGATTCACAGTGTCTCCGTGTCTCAGTGTATCAGTGTCTCTGTGTCTTTCTGTCTGAGTGTCTCTGTGCCTCAGTGTCTCAGTGTTTCAGTGTCTCAGTGTCTCTGTGCCTCAGTGTCTCATTGCCTCAGTGTCTCAGAGTCTCTGTGTCTCAGTGTCTCAGTGTCTCTGTGTATCTGTGTCTCTGTGTCTCAGTGTCTCTGTGTCTCTGTGTCTCAGAAACTCAGTGTCTCTGTGTCTGAGTGTCTCTGTGCCTCAATGTCACAGTCTCTCAGTGTCTCAGATTATCAGTGTCTGTCTGTCTCAGTGTCTCAGTGTTTCTGTATCTCTGTGCCTCAGTGTCTCAGAGTCGTTGTGTCTCAGTGTGTCTGTTTCTCAATGTCTCTGTACCTCAGTGTCTCTTGCCTCAGTTTCTCAGAGTCTCAGCGTCTCAGAGTCTCTGAGTCTCAGTTTCTCTGTGTTTCTGTGTCTCAGAGACTCAGTGTCTCTGTTTCTCTGTGTCTGAGTGTCTCTGTGCCTCAGTGTCACATTGTCTCAGTGTCTCAGATTATCAGTGTCTCAGAGTCTCAGTATCTCAGAGTCTCAGTGTCTGAGAGTCTCAGTGTCTCTGTGTCTCTGTGTTTCAGTGTTTCAGTGTGTCAGAAACTCAGTGTCCTTTTGTCTCTGTGTCTGAGTGTCTCTGTGCCTCAGTGTCTCAGCCCTCAGTTTCTCTGTGTCTCTGGGTCTCAGTTTCTCAGTGTCTCAGTGAATCAGTGTCTCAGTGTCTCAGTGTCTCAGGGTCTCAGTCTCTCAGGGTCTCAGGGTCTTAGTCTCTCAGTCACTCAGTCTCTCAGTCTCTCAGTGTCTCAGTGTCTCAGGGTCTCAGGGTCTCAGTCTCTCAGTCTCTCAGTCTCTCATTCGCTAATACTCTCAGTCTCTCAGTCTCTCAGTGTCTCAGTGTCTCAGGTTCTCAGTGTCTCAGGGTCTCAGTGTCTCAGTGTCTCAGGATCTCAGGGTCTCAGTGTCTCTGTGTCTCAGTGCCTCATTGCCTCAGTGTCTCAGAGTTTCTGTGTCTCAGTGTCTCTGTGTCTCTGTGTCTCAGTGTCTCTGTGTCTCAGTGCCACTGTGTCTCAGTGTATCTGTGTCAAAGTGTCTCTGTGTCTCAGAGTCACAGTGTCTCAGTGTCTCAGTGTATCAGTGTCTCAGTGTCTCTGTGCCTCAGTGTCTCATTGCCTCAGTGTCTCAGAGTCTCTGTGTCTCAGTGTCTCAGTGTCTCTGTGTATCTGTGTATCTGTGTCTCAGTGTCTCTGTGTCTCAGAGTCACAGTGTCTCTGTGCCTCAGTGTCTCAGAGACTCAGTGTCTCAGTGTCTGAGTGTCTCTGTGCCTCAATGTCACAGTCTCTCAGTGTCTCAGATTATCAGTGTCTCTCTGTCTCAGTGTCTCAGTGTTTCTCTATCTCTGTGCCTCAGTGTCTCAGAGTCTCAGTGTCTCTGTGTCTCACTGTCTCAGAGTCTCAGTGTCTCAGTGTCTCAGTGTCTCTGTGTCTCATTGCCTCAGTGTCTCAGAGTTTCTGTGTCTTTGTGTGTCAGTGTCTCTGTGACTCAGTGTCTCTGTGCCTCATTGTTTCACTGCCTCAGTGTCTCAGAGTCTCAGTGTCTCTGTGTCACAGTGTGTCAGCGTCTCAGAGACTCCGTGTCTCTTTGTCTCTGAGTCTGAGTGTCTCTGTGCGTCACTGTCACAGTGTCTCAGTGTCCCAGTGTCTCAGTGTCTCTTTGTCTCAGTGTCTCATTGCCTCAGTGTCTCAGAGTCTCTGTGTCTCAGTGTCTCTGTGTCTCTGTGTCTCAGTGTCTCTGTGTCTCAGATTCACAGTGTCTCCGTGTCTCAGTGTATCAGTGTCTCTGTGTCTTTCTGTCTGAGTGTCTCTGTGCCTCAGTGTCTCAGTGTTTCAGTGTCTCAGTGTCTCTGTGCCTCAGTGTCTCATTGCCTCAGTGTCTCAGAGTCTCTGTGTCTCAGTGTCTCAGTGTCTCTGTGTATCTGTGTCTCTGTGTCTCAGTGTCTCTGTGTCTCTGTGTCTCAGAAACTCAGTGTCTCTGTGTCTGAGTGTCTCTGTGCCTCAATGTCACAGTCTCTCAGTGTCTCAGATTATCAGTGTCTGTCTGTCTCAGTGTCTCAGTGTTTCTGTATCTCTGTGCCTCAGTGTCTCAGAGTCGCTGTGTCTCAGTGTGTCTGTTTCTCAATGTCTCTGTACCTCAGTGTCTCTTGCCTCAGTTTCTCAGAGTCTCAGAGTCTCAGAGTCTCTGAGTCTCAGTTTCTCTGTGTTTCTGTGTCTCAGAGACTCAGTGTCTCTGTTTCTCTGTGTCTGAGTGTCTCTGTGCCTCAGTGTCACATTGTCTCAGTGTCTCAGATTATCAGTGTCTCAGAGTCTCAGTATCTCAGAGTCTCAGTGTCTGAGAGTCTCAGTGTCTCTGTGTTTCAGTGTTTCAGTGTGTCAGAAACTCAGTGTCCTTTTGTCTCTGTGTCTGAGTGTCTCTGTGCCTCAGTGTCTCAGCCCTCAGTTTCTCTGTGTCTCTGGGTCTCAGTTTCTCAGTGTCTCAGTGAATCAGTGTCTCAGTGTCTCAGTGTCTCAGGGTCTCAGTCTCTCAGGGTCTCAGGGTCTTAGTCTCTCAGTCACTCAGTCTCTCAGTCTCTCAGTGTCTCAGTGTCTCAGGGTCTCAGGGTCTCAGTCTCTCAGTCTCTCAGTCTCTCAGTCTCTCATTCGCTAATACTCTCAGTCTCTCAGTCTCTCAGTGTCTCAGTGTCTCAGGTTCTCAGTGTCTCAGGGTCTCAGTGTCTCAGTGTCTCAGGATCTCAGGGTCTCAGTGTCTCAGGTTCTCAGTGTCTCAGGATCTCAGGGCCTTGGTCTCTCAGCCCTCAGTCTCTCAGTCTCTCTGTATCTCTGGGTCTCTGGGTCTCAGTGTCTCAGTGTCTCAGTGTCGCAGGGTCTCATGGTCTCAGTGTCTCAGGGTCTCTGTGTCTCAGGGTCTCAGAGACTCAGTGTTTCAGGGTCTAAGTGTCTCAGTGTCTCAGGGTCTCAGTGTCTCAGTGTCTCAGGTTCCCAGCGTCTCAGTGTCTCCGTGACTCAGGGTCTCAGGTCTCAGTGACTCAGTCTCTCAGGGTCTCATAGTCTCAGTCTCTCAGGGTCTCAGTGTCTCAGTCTCTCAGTCTCTGAGTCGCTCAGTCTCTCACTCTCTCAGTCTCTCAGTCTCTCAGGGTCTCAGTGTCGCAGATTCTCAGAGTCTCAGTGTCTCAGTGTCTCAGGGTCTCTTGGTCTCAGGGTCTCAGTGTCTCAGGGTCTCAGTGTCTCAGAGCCTTAGTCTCTCAGGCCCTAAGTCTCTCAGGGTCTCTGAGTCTCTGGCTCTCTGGGTCTCAGTCTCTCAGTCTCTCAGTCTCTCAGTGTCTCAGTGTTTCAGGGTCTCAGTGTCTCAGGATCTCAGTGTCTCAGGGTCTCGGTGTCTCAGGGTCTCAGGGTCTCAGGGTCTCAGGGTGTTAGTCTCTCAGTCACTCAGTCTCTCAGTCTCTCAGTCTCGCAGTGTCTCAGTGTCTCAGGCTCTCTGGGTCTCTGGGTCTCAGTCCCTCAGTCTCTCATTCTCTCATTCTCTCATTCTCTCAGTCTCTCAGTCTCTTAGTGACTCAGTGTCTCAGGTTCTCAGTGTCTCAGGGTCTCAGTGCCTCAGTGTCTCAGGGCCTCTGGGTCTCAGGGTCTCTGGGTCTCAGTGTGTCAGTGTCTCAGAGTCTCAGGGTCCCATGGTCTCAGGGTCCCTGGGTCTCAGTGTCGAAGTCTCTCAGTCTCTCAGTTTCTCAGTGTCTCAGTGTCTCAGTGTCTCAGGGCCTTTGGGTCTCTGGGTCTCAGGGTCTCAGGGTCTCAGTGTGTCAGTGTCTCAGTGTCTCTGGGTCTCTGGGTCTCAGTCTCTCATTCTCTCTGTCTCTCAGTTTCTCAGTGTCTCAGTGTCTCGTGTCTCAGGGTCTCAGGGTCTCTGGGTCTCAGTCTCTCATTCTCTCTGTCTCTCAGTTTTTCAGTGTCTCAGTGTCTCAGTGTCTCGTGTCTCAGTGTCTCAGGGTCTCTGGGTCTCAGTCTCTCAGTGTCTCAGTGTCTCAGGGTCTCAGGTTCTCAGTGTCTCAGGGTCTCAGTGTCTCAGGGCCTCTGGGCCTTTGGTCTTTGGGTCTCAGTGTGTCAGTGTCTCGGAGTCTCAGGGTCCCATGGTCACAGGGTCCCTAGGTCTCAGTGCCGAAGTCTCTCAGTCTCTCAGTTTCTCAGTGACTCAGTGTCTCAGTGTCTCAGGGCCTCTGGGTCTCTGTGTCTCAGTGTCTCAGGGTCTCAGTGTCTCAGTCTCTCAGGGTCTCAGTGTCTCAGTCTCTCAGGGTCTCAGTGTCTCAGGGTCTCAGTGTCTCAGTGCCTTATTCTCTCAGGCCCTCCGTCTCTCAGTCTCTCAGGGTCTCTGGGTCTCTGGCTCTCAGTCTCTCAGTCTCTCTGTCTCTCAGCCTCTGAGTCTCTCAGTGTCTCAGTGTCTCAGTGTCTCAGGGTCTCAGTGTCTCAGGATCTCAGGATCTCAGTTTCTCAGGGTCTCATGGTCTTAGTCTCTCAGCCCTCAGTCTCTCAGTTTCTCTGTGTCTCTGGGTCTCAGTTTCTCAGTGTCTCAGTGAATCAGTGTCTCAGTGTCTCAGTGTCTCGTGTCTCAGGGCCTCTGGGTCTCTGGGTCTCAGGGTCTCAGAGTCTCAGGGTCTCAGTGTCTCAGGGTCTCAGTGTCTCTGGGTCTCTGGGTCTCAGTCTCTCATTATCTCTGTCTCTCAGTTTCTCAGTGTCTCAGTGTCTCAGTGTCTCAATGTCTCAGGGTCTCAGTATCTCACTGTCTCAGTATCTCAGGGTCTCAGTGTCTCAGGGTCTCAGTCTCTCAGTCTCTCAATCTCTCAGTCTCTCATTGTATCAGTCTCTCAGACTCTCAGTCTCTCAGTGTATCAGTCTCTCAGTGTCTCAGGTTCTCAGTGTCTCAGGGTCTCAGTGTCTCTGTGTCTCAGGGTCCCAGGGTCTCAGGGCCTTAGTCTCTCATGCCCTCAGTCTCTCAGTCTCTCTGGGTCTCTGGGTCTCTGGGTCTCTTGGTCTCTGGGTCTCTGGGTCTCAGTCTCTCAGTCTCTCCGTGTCTCAGTGTCTCAGTGTCTCAGTGTCTCAGCGTCTCAGTGTCTCAGTGTCTCAGGATCTCAGGGTCTCAGTGTCTCAGGATCTCAGGGTCTCAGTGTCTCAGGGTCACCGAGTCTCAGGGTCTCAGTGTCTCAGGGTCTCAGGGTCTCTGGGTCTCAGTCTCTCAGTGTATCAGGGTTTCAGGGTCTCAGGGTCTCAGAGTCTCAGGGTCTCAGGGTCTCAGGGTCTCAGTCTCTCAGTCTCTCAGTCTCTCAGGGTCTCAGTGTCTCAGTCTCTCAAGGTCTCAGTGTCTCAGTCTCTCAGTGTCTCAGGGTCTCAGGGCCTCAGTGTCTCACTGTTTCAGTGTCTCAGGTCTCAGTGACTCAGAGTCTCAGTGTCTCAGTCTCTCAGTCTCTCAGTCACTCAGTCTCTCAGTCTCTCTGTCTCTCAGTGTATCAGTCTCTCAGTCTCTCCGTGTCTCAGTGTCTCAGTCTCTCAGGGTCTCAGTGTCTCAGGGCGTCAGTGTCTCAGAGACTTAGTCTCTCAGGCCCTCAGTCTCTCAGGGTCTCTGGGTCTCTGGCTCTCTGGGTCTCAGTCTCTCAGTTTCTCAGTCTCTCAGTGTCTCAGTGTTTCAGGGTCTCAGTGTCTCAGGATCTCAGGATCTCAGTGTCTCAGGGTCTCGGTGTCTCAGGGTCTCAGGGTCTCAGGGTGTTAGACTCTCAGTCACTCAGTCTCTCAGTCTCACAGTGTCTCTGTGTCTCAGGCTCTCTGGGTCTCTGTCTCTCAGTCTCCGAGTCTCTCATTCTCTCATTCTCTCAGTCTCTCAGTGACTCAGTGTCTCAGGTTCTCAGTGTCTCAGGGTCTCAGTGTCTCAGGGCCTCTGGGTCTCTGGGTCTCAGTGTGTCAGTGTCTCAGAGACTCAGGGTCCCATGGTCTCAGGGTCCCTGGGTCTCAGTGTCGAAGTCTCTCAGTCTCTCAGTTTCTCAGTGTCTCAGTGTCTCAGGGCCTCTGGGTCTCTGGGTCTCAGGGTCTCAGTGTCTCAGTGTCTCAGGGTCTCAGTGTCTCTGGGTCTCTGGGTCTCTGGGTCTCAGTCTCTCATTCTCTCTGTCTCTCAGTTTCTCAGTGTCTCAGTGTCTCAGTGTCTCGTGTCTCAGGGTCTCAGGGTCTCTGGGTCTCAGTCTCTCATTCTCTCTGTCTCTCAGTTTCTCAGTGTCTCAGTGTCTCAGTGTCTCGTGTCTCAGGGTCTCAGGGTCTCTGGGTCTCAGTCTCTCATTCTCTCTGTCTCTCAGTTTCTCAGTTTCTCAGTGTCTCAGTGTCTCAGTGTCTCGTGTCTCAGGGTCTCAGGGTATCTGGGTCTCAGTCTCTCATTCTCTCTGTCTCTCAGTTTCTCAGTGTCTCAGTGTCTCAGTGTCTCGTGTCTCAGTGTCTCAGTGTCTCAGCGTCTCAGGGTCTCAGTGTCTCAGGATCTCAGGATCTCAGGATCTCAGTGTCTCAGTGTCTCAGGGTCTCATGGTCTTAGTCTCTCAGCCCTCAGTCTCTCAGTTTCTCTGTGTCTCTGTGTCTCAGAGACTCAGTGTCTCAATGTCTCAAAGTTTTGTGTCTCAGTGTCTCTGTGTCCAAGTGTCTCTGTGTCTCAGAGTCTCAGAGTCACTGTGTCTCTGTGTCTCTGCGTCTCAGTGTCTCAAAGTCTTTGTGTCTCAGTGTCTCAGCGTCACAAAGTATTTGTGTCTCAGTGTCTCTGTGTCGCATTTTCTCAGTCTCTCAGTGTCTCTGTGTCCCACTGTCTCTGTGTCTCTGTGTCACAGAGAATCAGTGCCTCGGTTTCTCCCTGAGTGTCTCTGTGCCTCAGTGTCACAGTGTCTCAGTGTCTCAGAGTCTCAGTGTCTCTGTGTCTCTGTGTCTCAGTGTATCATTGTGTCAGAGACTCAGTGTATCTTTGTCTCTGTGTCTGAGTGTCTCTGTGCCCCAGTGTCACAGTCACTCAGTGTCTCAGTGTCTCTGTTCCTCTGAGTCTCAGAGTCTCAGTGTGTCAGTGTGTCAGTTTCTCAGAGTCTCAGTGTCCCAATGTCCCAGTGTCTCTGTGCCTCTGAGTCTCAGAGATTCAGTGTCTCAGAGTCTGAGTCTCTCTGTGTCACAGTGTGTCAGCGTCTCAGAGACTCAGTGTCTCTTTGTCTCAGAGTCTCAGTGTCTCTGTGTCTAAGTGTCTCAGTGTCTCTGTGTCTAAGTGTCTCTGAGTCACAGTGTCTCAGTGTCTCTGTGCCTCAGTGTCTCAGTTTCTCAGAGTCTCAGTGTGTAAGTTTCTCTGTGCCTCAGTGACTCAGTGTCTCTGTGTCTTTGTGTGTCAGTGTCTCTGTGTCTCAGTGTCTCTGTGCCTCAGTGTTTCACTGCCTCAGTGATTCAGAGACTCAGTGTCTCTGTGTCACAGTGTGTCAGCGTCTCAGAGACTCAGTGTCTCTTTTTCTCTGAGACTGAGTGTCTCTGTGCGTCACTGTCACGGTGTCTCAGTGTCCCAGTGTCTCTGTGCCTCAGTGTCTCAGAGACTCAGTGTCTCTGTGTCTCTGTGCCTCAGTGTCTCATTGCCTCGGTGTCTCAGAGTCTCTGTGTCTCTGTGTCTCAGTGTCACAGTGTCTCAGTGTATCTGTGTCTCAGTGTCTCTGTGTCTCTGTGTCTCAGTGTCACAGTGTCTCAGTGTATCTGTGTCTCAGTGTCTCTGTGTCTCAGTGTATCTGTGTCTCTGTGTCTCAGAGTCACAGTGTCTCTGTGTCTCAGTGTATCTGTGTCTCTGTGTCTCAGAGTCACAGTGTCTCTGTGTCTCTGTGTCTCAGTGTCACAGTGTCTCAGTGTATCTGTGTCTCAGTGTCTCAGTGTCTCTGTGTCTCTGTGTCTCAGTGTATCTGTGTCTCTGTGTCTCAGAGTCACAGTATCTCTGTGTCTCTGTGTCTCAGTGTATCAGTGTCTCTGTATCTGAGTGTCTCTGTGCCCCAGTGTCTCAGTGTCTCGTGTCTCAGTGTCTCTGTGTCTCTGTGTCTCAGTGTATCAGTGTCTCTGTATCTGAGTGTCTCTGTGCCCCAGTGTCTCAGTGTCTCGTGTCTCAGTGTCTCTATGCCTCAGTGTCACAGTGTCTCAGTGTCTCAGTGTCTCAGAGACTCAGTCTCTCTGTCTCTGTGTCTGAGTGTCTCTGTGCCCCAGTGTCACAGTGTCTCAGTGTCTCGTGTCTCAGTGTTTCTGTGCCTCTGAGTCTCAGTGTGTCAGTGTGTCAGTGTCTCAGAGTCTCAGTGTCCCAATGTCCCAGTGTCTCTGTGCCTCTGAGTCTCAGAGATTCAGTGTCTCTGAGTCTGAGTGTCTCTGTGCCTCATGTCACAGTGTCTCAGTGTCCCACTGTCTCTGTGCGTCATTGTCTCAGAGTCTCAGAGTCTCACTGTCTCAAAGTCTTTGTATTCAGTGCCTGAATCACTGAGACACTGAGACAGAGAGACAGTGCCTCAGAGTCTCAGTGTCTCTGTGTCTAAGTGTCTCTGTGTCTAAGTGTCTCTGAGTCACAGTGTCTCAGTGTCTCTGTGCCTCAGTGTCTCAGTTTCTCAGTGTCTCAGAGTCTCAGTGTCTGAGAGTCTCAGTGTCTCTGTGTCTCTATGTTTCAGTGTATCAGTGTGTCAGAGACTCAGTGTCCTTTTGTCTCTGTGTCTGAGTGTCTCTGTGCCTCAGTGTCTCAATGTCTCAGTGTCTGAGTGTCTCAAAGTCTTTGTGTCTCAGTGTCTGTGTCTCAGACTCTCAATGTCTCTGTGTCTCAGTGTCTCTGCGTCTCAGAGACTCAGTGTCTCTGTGTCTCTGTATCTCAGAGTCTCAGAGTCTCTGTTTCTCAGTGTCTCAATGTCTCTATGTTTCTGTGTCTCAGTGTCTCTGTGCCTCAGTGTCTGAGAGTCTCAGTGTCTCTGTGTGTCAGTGTCTCTGTGTCTCAGTGTCTCTTTGCGTCAGTGTCTGAGAGTCTCAGTGCCTCAATGTCCAGTGTCTCAGAGTCTCCCCGTCTCTGTGTCTCATTGTCGCTGTGCCTCAGAGTCTCTGTGTCTCAGTGTCTCTGTGTCTCTGTGTCTCAGTGTATCTGTGTCTCTGTGTCTCAGAGTCTCTGTGTCTCAGTGTCTCTGTGTATCTGTGTCTCTGTGTCTCAGTGTCTCTGTGTCTCTGTGTCTCAGAAACTCAGTGTCTCTGTGTCTGAGTGTCTCTGTGCCTCAATGTCACTGTCTCTCAGTGTCTCAGATTATCATTGTCTCTCTGTCTCAGTGTCTCAGTGTTTCTCTATCTCTGTGCCTCAGTGTCTCAGAGTCGCTGTGTCTCAGTGTGTCTGTTTCTCAATGTCTCTGTACCTCAGTGCCTCTTGCCTCAGTGTCTCAGAGTCTCAGAGTCTCTGAGTCTCAGTTTCTCTGTGTTTCTGTGTCTCAGAGACTCAGTGTCTCTGTTTCTCTGTGTCTGAGTGTCTCTGTGCCTCAATGTCACATTGTCTCAGTGTCTCAGATTATCAGTGTCTCAGAGTCTCAGTGACTCTGTGCCTGAGGGTCACAGTGTCTCAGTGTCTCAGAGTCTCAGTGTCTCAGAGTCTCTGTGTCTCAGTGTCTCTGTGTATCTGTGTCTCTGTGTCTCAGTGTCTCTGTGTCTCAGAAACTCAGTGTCTCTGTTTCTCTGTGTCTGAGTGTCTCTGTGCCTCAGTGTCACATTGTCTCAGTGTCTCAGATTATCAGTGTCTCAGAGTCTCAGTGACTCTGTGCCTTAGTGTCACAGTGTCTCAGAGTCTCAGTATCTCAGAGTCCCAGTGTCTCTGTGTCTCTGTGTTTCAGTGTATCAGTGTGTCAGAAACTCAGTGTCTCAATGTCTCAGTGTCTGAGTGTCTCAAAGTCTTTGTCTCAGTGTTTCTCTATCTCTGTGCCTCAGTGTCTCAGAGTCTCAGTGTCTCTGTGTCTCAGTGTCTCAGAGTCTCAGTTTCTCAGTGTCTCAGTGTCTCAGTGTCTCAGTGTCTCATTGCCTCAGTGTCTCAGAGTCTCTGTGTCTCAGTGTCTCTGTGTCTCAGTGTCTCTGTGCCTCATTGTTTCACTGCCTCAGTGTCTCAGAGTCTCAGTGTCTCTGTGTCTCAGTGTCTCTGTGTCTCAGTGTCTCATTGCTTCAGTGTCTCAGAGTCTCTGTGTCACAGTGTCTCTATGTCTCTGTGTCTCAGCGTCTCTGTGTCTCAGAGTCACAGTGTCTCTGTGTCTCAGTGTATCAGTGTCTCTGTGTCTTTCTGTCTGAGTGTCTCTGTGCCTCAGTGTCTCAGTGTCTCAGTGTCTCAGTGTCTCTGTGCCTCAGTGTCTCATTGCCTCAGTGTCTCAGAGTCTCTGTGTCTCAGTGTCTCTGTGTATCTGTGTCTCTGTGTCTCAGTGTCTCTGTGTCTCAGAAACTCAGTGTCTCTGTTTCTCTGTGTCTGAGTGTCTCTGTGCCTCAGTGTCACATTGTCTCAGTGTCTCAGATTATCAGTGTCTCAGAGTCTCAGTGACTCTGTGCCTCAGTGTCACAGCGTCTCAGTGTCTCAGAGTCTCAGTATCTCAGAGTCCCAGTGTCTCAGTGTCTCAGAGTCTCAGTGTCTCTGTGTCTCTGTGTTTCAGTGTATCAGTGTGTCAGAAACTCAGTGTCCTTTTGTCTCTGTGTCTGAGTGTCTCTGTGCCTCAGTGTCTCAATGTCTCAGTGTCTGAGTGTCTCAAAGTCTTTGTGTCTCAGTGTCTGTGTCTCAGACTCTCAATGTTTCTATGTCTCAGTGTCTCTGCGTCTCAGAGACTCAGTGTCTCTGTGTCTCAGAAACTCAGTGTCTCAGTGTCTCTATGTTTCTGTGTCTCTGTGTCTCTGTGCCTCAGTGTCTGCAAGTCTCAGTGTCTCTGTGTGTCAGTGTCTCTGCGTCTCAGTGTCTCTTTGCATCAGTGTCTGTGTGCCTCAGTGTCCAGTGTCTCAGAGTCTCACCGTCTCTGTGTCTCATTGTCGCTGTGCCTCAGAGTCTCTGTGTCTCAGTGTCTCTGTGCCTCATAGTCTCAGTGTCTCAGAGACTCTGTGCCTTGGTGCCTCAGAGTCTTAGTGTCTCTGCGTCTCAGTCTATCAGACTCTCAGTGTGTCTGTGTCACAGTGTCTCAGTGCCAAAGTGTCTCTGTGTCTCAGAGACTCAGTGTCTCAATGTCTCAAAGTTTTGTGTCTCAGTGTCTCTGTGTCCAAGTGTTTCTGTGTCTCAGAGTCTCAGAGTCACTGTGTCTCTGTGTCTCTGTGTCTCAGTGTCTCAAAGTCTTTGTGTCTCAGTGTCTCAGCGTCACAAAGTATTTGTGTCTCAGTGTCTCAGTGTCTCTGTGTCGCATTTTCTCAGTCTCTCAGTGTCTCTGTGTCCCACTGTCTCTGTGTCTCTGTGTCACAGAGAATCAGTGCCTCGGTTTCTCTCTGAGTATCTCTGTGCCTCAGTGTCACAGTGTCTCAGTGTCTCAGTGTCTCAGAGTCTCAGTGTCTCTGTGTCTCTGTGTCTCAGTGTATCATTGTGTCAGAGACTCAGTGTATCTTTGTTTCTGTGTCTGAGTGTCTCTGTGCCCCAGTGTCACAGTCACTCAGTGTCTCAGTGTCTCTGTGTCTCAGTGTCTCTGTTCCTCTGAGTCTCAGAGTCTCAGTGTGTCAGTCTGTCAGTGTCTCAGAGTCTCAGTGTCCCAATGTCCCAGTGTCTCTGTGCCTCTGAGTCTCAGAGATTCAGTGTCTCAGAGTCTGAGTCTCTCTGTGTCACAGTGTGTCAGCGTCTCAGAGACTCAGTGTCTCTTTGTCTCAGAGTCTCAGTGTCTCTGTGTCTAAGTGTCTCAGTGTCTCTGTGTCTAAGTGTCTCTGAGTCACAGTGTCTCAGTGTCTCTGTGCCTCAGTGTCTCAGTTTCTCAGAGTCTCAGTGTGTAAGTTTCTCTGTGCCTCAGTGTCTCAGTGTCTCTGTGTCTTTGTGTGTCAGTGTCTCTGTGTCTCAGTGTCTCTGTGTCACAGTGTGTCAGCGTCTCAGAGACTCAGTGTCTCTTTTTCTCTGAGACTGAGTGTCTCTGTGCGTCACTGTCACGGTGTCTCAGTGTCCCAGTGTCTCTGTGCCTCAGTGTCTCAGAGTCTCAGTGTCTCTGTGTCTCTGTGCCTCAGTGTCTCATTGCCTCGGTGTCTCAGAGTCTCTGTGTCTCTGTGTCTCAGTGTCACAGTGTCTCAGTGTATCTGTGTCTCAGTGTCTCTGTGTCTCTGTGTCTCAGTGTCACAGTGTCTCAGTGTATCTGTGTCTCAGTGTCTCTGTGTCTCAGTGTATCTGTGTCTCTGTGTCTCAGAGTCACAGTGTCTCTGTGTCTCAGTGTATCTGTGTCTCTGTGTCTCAGAGTCACAGTGTCTCTGTGTCTCTGTGTCTCAGTGTCACAGTGTCTCAGTGTATCTGCGTCTCAGTGTCTCAGTGTCTCTGTGTCTCTGTGTCTCAGTGTATCTGTGTCTCTGTGTCTCAGAGTCACAGTGTCTCTGTGTCTCTGTGTCTCAGTGTATCAGTGTCTCTGTATCTGAGTGTCTCTGTGCCCCAGTGTCTCAGTGTCTCGTGTCTCAGTGTCTCTATGCCTCAGTGTCACAGTGTCTCAGTGTCTCAGTGTCTCAGAGACTCAGTCTCTCTGTCTCTGTGTCTGAGTGTCTCTGTGCCCCAGTGTCACAGTGTCTCAGTGTCTCGTGTCTCAGTGTTTCTGTGCCTCTGAGTCTCAGTGTGTCAGTGTGTCAGTGTCTCAGAGTCTCAGTGTCCCAATGTCCCAGTGTCTCTGTGCCTCTGAGTCTCAGAGATTCAGTGTCTCTGAGTCTGAGTTTCTCTGTGTCACAGTGTGTCAGCGTCTCAGAGATTCAGTGTCTCTGAGTCTGAGTGTCTCTGTGCCTCATGTCACAGTGTCTCAGTGTCCCACTGTCTCTGTGCGTCATTGTCTCAGAGTCTCAGAGTCTCGCTGTCTCAAAGTCTTTGTATTCAGTGCCTGAATCACTGAGACACTGAGACAGAGAGACAGTGCCTCAGAGTCTCAGTGTCTCTGTGTCTAAGTGTCTCTGTGTCTAAGTGTCTCTGAGTCACAGTGTCTCAGTGTCTCTGTGCCTCAGTGTCTCAGTTTCTCAGTGTCTCAGAGTCTCAGTGTCTGAGAGTCTCAGTGTCTCTGTGTCTCTATGTTTCAGTGTATCAGTGTGTCAGAGACTCAGTGTCCTTTTGTCTCTGTGTCTCAGTGTCTGTGTCTCAGACTCTCAATGTCTCTGTGTCTCAGTGTCTCAGTGTCTCTGCGTCTCAGAGACTCAGTGTCTCTGTGTCTCTGTATCTCAGAGTCTCAGAGTTTCTGTTTCTCAGTGTCTCAGTGTCTCTATGTTTCTGTGTCTCAGTGTCTCTGTGCCTCAGTGTCTGAGAGTCTCAGTGTCTCTGTGTGTCAGTGTCTCTGTGTCTCAGTGTCTCTTTGCGTCAGTGTCTGAGAGTCTCAGTGCCTCAATGTCCAGTGTCTCAGAGTCTCCCCGTCTCTGTGTCTCATTGTCGCTGTGCCTCAGAGTCTCTGTGTCTCAGTGTCTCTGTGTCTCTGTGTCTCAGTGTATCTGTGTCTCTGTGTCTCAGAGTCTCTGTGTCTCAGTGTCTCTGTGTATCTGTGTCTCTGTGTCTCAGTGTCTCTGTGTCTCTGTGTCTCAGAAACTCAGTGTCTCTGTGTCTGAGTGTCTCTGTGCCTCAATGTCACAGTCTCTCAGTGTCTCAGATTATCATTGTCTCTCTGTCTCAGTGTCTCAGTGTTTCTCTATCTCTGTGCCTCAGTGTCTCAGAGTCGCTGTGTCTCAGTGTGTCTGTTTCTCAATGTCTCTGTACCTCAGTGCCTCTTGCCTCAGTGTCTCAGAGTCTCAAAGTCTCTGAGTCTCAGTTTCTCTGTGTTTCTGTGTCTCAGAGACTCAGTGTCTCTGTTTCTCTGTGTCTGAGTGTCTCTGTGGCTCAATGTCACATTGTCTCAGTGTCTCAGATTATCAGTGTCTCAGAGTCTCAGTGACTCTGTGCCTTAGGGTCACAGTGTCTCAGTGTCTCAGAGTCTCAGTGTCTCAGAGTCTCAGTGTCTCTGTGTCTCTGTGTTTCAGTGTATCAGTGTGTCAGAAACTCAGTGTCCTTTTGTCTCTGTGTCTGAGTGTCTCTGTGCCTCAGTGTCTCAATGTCTCATTGTCTGAGTGTCTCAAAGTCTTTGTGTCTCAGTGTCTGTGTCTCAGACTCGCAATGTTTCTGTGTCTCAGTGTCTCTGCGTCTCAGAGACTCAGTGTCTCTGTGTCTCAGAAACTCAGTGTCTCTGTGTCTCTGTATCTCAGAGTCTCAGAGTCTGTGTTTCTCAGTGTCTCAGTGTCTCTATGTTTCTGTGTCTCAGTGTCTCTGTGCCTCAGTGTCTGAGAGTCTCAGTGTCTCTGTGTGTCAGTGTCTCTGCGTCTCAGTGTCTCTTTGCATCAGTGTCTGTGTGCCTCAGTGTCCAGTGTCTCAGAGTCTCACCGTCTCTGTGTCTCATTGTCGCTGTGCCTCAGAGTCTCTGTGTCTCAGTGTCTCTGTGTCTCAGTGTCTCTGTGCCTCATAGTCTCTGTGTCTCTGTGTCTCAATGAATCTGAGTCTCAGAGTCTCAGAGTCTCAGTGTCTCAGAGACTCTGTGCCTTGGTGACTCAGAGTCTTAGTGTCTCTGCGTCTCAGTCTATCAGACTCTCAGTGTGTCTGTGTCACAGTGTCTCAGTGCCAAAGTGTCTCTGTGTCTCAGAGACTCAGTGTCTCAGTGTCTCAATGTCTCAAAGTTTTGTGTCTCAGTGTCTCTGTGTCCAAGTGTCTCTGTGTCTCAGAGTCACTGTGTCTCTGTGTCTCTGTGTCTCAGTGTCTCAAAGTCTTTGTGTCTCAGTGTCTCAGTGTCACAAAGTATTTGTGTCTCAGTGTCTCTGTGTCGCATTTTCTCAGTCTCTCAGTGTCTCTGTGTCCCACTGTCTCTGTGTCTCTGTGTCACAGAGAATCAGTGCCTCGGTTTCTCTCTGAGTGTCTCTGTGCCTCAGTGTCACCGTGTCTCAGTGTCTCAGTGTCTCAGAGTCTCAGTGTCTCTGTGTCTCTTGTCTCTGTGTCTCAGTGTATCATTGTGTCAGAGACTCAGTGTATCTTTGTCTCTGTGTCTGAGTGTCTCTGTGCCCCAGTGTCACAGTCACTCAGTGTCTCAGTGTCTCTGTGTCTCAGTGTCTCTGTGCCTCTGAGTCTCAGAGTCTCAGTGTGTCAGTGTCTCAGAGTCTCAGTGTCCCAATGTCCCAGTGTCTCTGTGCCTCTGAGTCTCAGAGATTCAGTGTCTCAGGGTCTGAGTGTCTCTGTGTCACAGTGTGTCAGCGTCTCAGAGACTGTGTCTCTTTGTCTCTGAGTCTGAGTGTCTCTGTGCCTCATGTCACAGTGTCTCAGTGTCTCAGTGTCTCTGTGCGTCATTGTCTCAGAGTCTCAGTGTCTCTGTGTCTCACTGTCTCAAAGTCTTTGTATTTAGTGCCTCAGAGTCTCAGTGTCTCTGTGTCTAAGTGTCTCAGTGTCTCTGTGTCTAAGTGTCTCTGAGTCAGTGTCTCAGTGTCTCTGTGCCTCAGAGTCTCAGTTTCTCAGAGTCTCTGTGTGTAAGTGTCTCTGTGCCTCAGTGTCTCAGTGTCTCTGTGTCTTTGTGTGTCAGTGTCTCTGTGTCTCAGTGTCTCTGTGCCTCAGTGTTTCACTGCCTCAGTGTTTCAGACACTCAGTGTCTCTGTGTCAAAGTGTGTCAGCGTCTCAGAGACTCAGTGTCTCTTTTTCTCTGAGACTGAGTGTCTCTGTGCGTCACTGTCACTGTGTCTCAGTGTCCCAGTGTCTCTGTGCCTCAGTGTCTCAGAGTCTCAGTGTCTCTGTGTCTCAGTGTCTCTGTGCCTCAGTGTCTCATTGCCTCGGTGTCTCAGAGTCTCTGTGTCTCTGTGTCTCAGTGTCACAGTGTCTCAGTGTATCTGTGTCTCAGTGTCTCAGTGTCTCTGTGTCTCTGTGTCTCAGTGTCACAGTCTCTCAGTGTATCTGTGTCTCTGTGCCCCAGTGTCTCAGTGTCTCGTGTCTCAGTGTCTCTGTGCCTCAGTGTCACAGTGTCTCAGTGTCTCAGTGTCTCAGAGACTCAGTGTCTCTTTGTCTCTGTGTCTGAGTGTCTCTGTGCCCCAGTGTCACAGTGTCTCAGTGTCTCGTGTCTCAGTGTTTCTGTGCCTCTGAATCTCAGTGTGTCTGTGTGTCAGTGTCTCAGAGTCTCAGTGTCCCAATGTCCCAGTGTCTCTGTGCCTCTGAGTCTCAGAGATTCAGTGTCTTAGAGTCTGAGTGTCTCTTTGTCACAGTGTGTCAGCGTCTCAGAGACTCAGTGTCTCTTTGTCTCTGAGTCTGAGTGTCTCTGTGCCTCATGTCACAGTGTCTCAGTGTCCCAGTGTCTCTGTGCGTCATTGTCTCAGAGTCTCAGTGTCTCAGTGTCTCACTGTCTCAACGTCTTTGTATTCAGTGCCTCAGAGTCTCAGTGTCTCTGTGTCTAAGTGTCTCAGTGTCTCTGTGTCTAAGTGTCTCTGAGTCACAGTGTCTCAGTGTCTCTGTGCCTCAGTGTCTCAGTTTCTCAGTGTCTCAGAGTCTCAGTGTCTGAGAGTCTCAGTGTCTCTGTGTCTCTATGTTTCAGTGTATCAGTGTGTCAGAGACTCAGTGTCCTTTTGTCTCTGTGTCTGAGTGTCTCTGTGCCTCAGTGTCTCAATGTCTCAGTGTCTGAGTGTCTCAAAGTCTTTGTGTCTCAGTGTCTGTGTCTCAGACTCTCAATGTCTCTGTGTCTCAGTGTCTCTGCGTCTCAGAGACTTCAGTGTCTCTGTGTCTCTGTATCTCAGAGTCTCAGAGTCTCTGTTTCTCAGTGTCTCAGTGTCTCTATGTTTCTGTGTCTCAGTGTCTCTGTGCCTCAGTGTCTGAGAGTCTCAGTGTCTCTGTGTGTCAGTGTCTCTGTGTCTCAGTGTCTCTTTGCGTCAGTGTCTGAGAGTCTCAGTGCCTCAATGTCCAGTGTCTCAGAGTCTCACCGTCTCTGTGTCTCATTGCCGCTGTGCCTCAGAGTCTCTGTGTCTCTGTTTCTCAGTGTCTCTGTGCCTCATAGTCTCTGTGTCTCTGTGTCTCAGTGAATCTGAGTCTCAGAGTCTCAGACTCTCAGTGTCTCAGAGACTCTGTGTCTTGGTGCCTCAGTGTCTTAGTGTCTCTGCGTCTCAGTCTATCAGACTCTCAGTGTCTCTGTGTCTCAGAGACTCAGTGTCTCAGTGTCTCAGTGTATCAAAGTTTTGTGTCTCAGTGTCTCTGTGTCCAAGTGTCTCTGTGTCTCAGTGTCTCAGAGTCACTGTTTCTCTGTGTCTCTGTGTCTCAGTGTCTCAAAGTCTTTGTGTCTCAGTGTCTCAGCATCACAAAGTATTTGTGTCTCAGTGTCTCAGTGTCTGTGTGTCGCATTTTCTCAGACTCTCAGTGTCTCTGTGTCCCACTGTCTCTGTGTCTCTGTGTCACAGAGAATCAGTGCCTCGGTTTCTCTCTGTCTGAGTGTCTCTGTGCCTCAGTGTCGCAGTGTTTCAGTGTCTCAGTGTCTCAGATTCTCAGTGTCTCTGTGTCTCAGTGTATCATTGTGTCAGAGACTCAGTGTTTCTTTGTCTCTGTATCTGAGTGTCTCTGTGCCGCAGTGTCTCAGTGTCTCGTGTCTCAGTGTCTCTGTGCCTCAGTGTCACAGTGTCTCAGTGTCTCAGTGTCTCAGAGACTCAGTGTCTCTTTGTCTCTGTGTCTGAGTGTCTCTGTGCCCCAGTGTCACAGTGTCTCAGTGTCTCGTGTCTCAGTGTCTCTGTGCCTCTGAGTCTCAGAGTCTCAGTGTGTCAGTGTGTCAGTGTCTCAGAGTCTCAGTGTCCCAATGTCCCAGTGTCTCTGTGCCTCTGAGTCTCAGAGATTCAGTGTCTCAGAGACTGAGTGTCTCTGTGTCACAGTGTGTCAGCGTCTCGGAGACTCAGTGTCTCTTTGTCTCTGAGTCTGAGTGTCTCTGTGCCTCATGTCTCAGTGTCTCAGTGTCTCTGTGCGTCATTGTCTCAGAGTCTCAGTGTCTCTGTGTCTCACTGTCTCAAAGTCTTTGTATTCAGTGCCTCAGAGTCTCAGTGTCTCTGTGTCTAAGTGTCTCTGAGTCACGGTGTCTCAGTGTCTCTGTGCCTCAGTGTCTCAGTTTCTCAGTGTCTCAGTGTCTCAGTGTATCTGTGCCTCAGTGTTTCACTGCCTCAGTGTCTCAGAGTCTCAGTGTCTTTGTGTCACAGTGTGTCAGCGTCTCAGAGACTCAGTGTCTCTTTTTCTCTGAGTCTGAGTGTCTCTGTGCGTCACTGTCACAGTGTCCCAGTGTCCCAGTGTCTCTGTGTCTCAGTGTCTCAGTGTCCAAGAGTCTCTGTGACTCAGTGTCTCAGAGTCTCAGTGTCTCTGTGTCACAGTGTGTCAGCGTCTCAGAGACTCAGTGTCTATTTTTCTCTGAGTCTGAGTGTCTCTGTGCGTCACTGTCACAGTGTCCCAGTGTCCCAGTGTCTCTGTGTCTCAGTGTCTCAGTGTCCAAGAGTCTCTGTGCCTCAGTGTCTCAGAGTCACAGTGTCTCTGTGTCTGTGTCTCAGAGTCTCATGTCTCTGTGTCTCAGTGTCTCTGTGCCTCAGTGTCTCAGTGTATCTGTGTCTCTGTGTCTCAGAGTCACAGTGTCTCTGTGTCTCTGTGTCTCAGTGTATCAGTGTCTCTGTGTCTCTCTGTCTGAGTGCCTCTGTGCCTCAGTGTCTCAGTGTCTCTGTTCCTCAGTGTCTCATTGCCTCAGTGTCTCAGAGTCTCTGTGTCTCACTGTCTCAGTGTCTCTGTGCCTCAGTGTCTCAGAGTCTCTGTGTGTAAGTGTCTATGTGCCTCAGTGTCTCAGTGTCTCTGTGTGTCAGTGTGTCAGTGTCTCAGAGTCTCAGTGTCCCAATGTCCCAGTGTCTCTGTGCCTCTGAGTCTCAGAGATTCAGTGTCTCAGAGTCTGAGTGTCTCTGTGTCACAGTGTGTCAGCGTCTCAGAGACTCAGTGTCTCTTTGTCTCTGAGTCTGAGTGTCTCTGTGCCTCATGTCACAGTGTCTCAGTGTCCCAGTGTCTCTGTGCGTCATTGTCTCAGAGTCTCAGTGTCTCTGTGTCTCACTGTCTCAACGTCTTTGTATTCAGTGCCTCAGAGTCTCAGTGTCTCTGTGTCTAAGTGTCTGAGTGTCTCTGTGTCTAAGTGTCTCTGAGTCACAGTGTCTCAGTGTCTCTGTGCCTCAGTGTCTCTGTTTCTCAGTGTCTCAGAGTCTCAGTGTCTGAGAGTCTCAGTGTCTCTGTGTCTCTATGTTTCAGTGTATCAGTGTGTCAGAGACTCAGTGTCCTTTAGTCTCTGTGTCTGAGTGTCTCTGTGCCTCAGTGTCTCAATGTCTCGGTGTCTGAGTGTCTCAAAGTCTTTGTGTCTCAGTGTCTGTGTCTCAGACTCTCAATGTCTCTGTGTCTCAGTGTCTCTGCGTCTCAGAGACTCAGTGTCTCTGTGTCTCTGTATCTCAGAGTCTCAGAGTCTCTGTTTCTCAGTGTCTCTATGTTTCTGTGTATCAGTGTCTCTGTGCCTCAGTGTCTGAGAGTCTCAGTGTCTCTGTGTGTCAGTGTCTCTGTGTCTCAGTGTCTGAGAGTCTCAGTGTCTCTGTGTGTCAGTGTCTCTGTGTCTCAGTGTCTCTTTGCGTCAGTGTCTGAGAGTCTCAGTGCCTCAATGTCCAGTGTCTCAGAGTCTCACCGTCCCTGTGTCTCATTGTCGCTGTGCCTCAGAGTCTCTGTGTCTCTGTTTCTCAGTGTCTCTGTGCCTCATAGTCTCTGTGTCTCTGTGTCTCAGTGAATCTGAGTCTCAGAGTCTCAGACTCTCAGTGTCTCAGAGACTCTGTGTCTTGGTGCCTCAGTGTCTTAGTGTCTCTGCGTCTCAGTCTATCAGACTCTCAGTGTCTCTGTGTCTCAGAGACTCAGTGTCTCAGTGTCTCAGTGTATCAAAGTTTTGTGTCTCAGTGTCTCTGTGTCCAAGTGTCTCTGTGTCTCAGTGTCTCAGAGTCACTGTGTCTCTGTGTCTCTGTGTCTCAGTGTCTCAAAGTCTTTGTGTCTCAGTGTCTCAGCATCACAAAGTATTTGTGTCTCAGTGTCTCAGTGTCTGTGTGTCGCATTTTCTCAGACTCTCAGTGTCTCTGTGTCCCAGTGTTTCTGTGTTTCTGTGTCACAGAGAATCAGTGCCTCGGTTTCTCTCTGTCTGAGTGTCTCTGTGCCTCAGTGTCACAGTGTCTCAGTGTCTCAGTGTCTCAGTGTCTCAGATTCTCAGTGTCTCTGTGTCTCAGTGTATCATTGTGTCAGAGACTCAGTGTTTCTTTGTCTCTGTATCTGAGTGTCTCTGTGCCGCAGTGTCTCAGTGTCTCGTGTCACAGTGTCTCAGTGTCTCAGTGTCTCAGAGACTCAGTGTCTCTTTGTCTCTGTGTCTGAGTGTCTCTGTGCCCCAGTGTCACAGTGTCTCAGTGTCTCAGTGTCTCGTGTCTCAGTGTCTCTGTGCCTCTGAGTCTCAGAGTCTCAGTGTGTCAGTGTGTCAGTGTCTCAGAGTCTCAGTGTCCCAATGTCCCAGTGTCTCTGTGCCTCTGAGTCTCAGAGATTCAGTGTCTCAGAGTCTGAGTGTCTCTGTGTCACAGTGTGTCAGCGTCTCAGAGACTCAGTGTCTCTTTGTCTCTGAGTCTGAGTGTCTCTGTGCCTCATGTCACAGTGAGTCAGTGTCTCAGTGTCTCTGTGCGTCATTGTCTCAGAGTCTCAGTGTCTCTGTGTCTCACTGTCTCAAAGTCTTTGTATTCAGTGCCTCAGAGTCTCAGTGTCTCTGTGTCTAAGTGTCTCTGTGTCCAAGTGTCTCTGAGTCACAGTGTCTCAGTGTCTCTGTGCCTCAGTGTCTCAGTTTCTCAGTGTCTCAGTGTCTCAGTGTCTCAGTGTATCTGTGCCACAGTGTTTCACTGCCTCAGTGTCTCAGAGTCTCAGTGTCTTTGTGTCACAGTGTGTCAGCGTCTCAGAGACTCAGTGTCTCTTTTTCTCTGAGTCTGAGTGTCTCTGTGCGTCACTGTCACAGTGTCTCAGTGTCCCAGTGTCTCTGTGTCTCAGTGTCTCAGTGTCCAAGAGTCTCTGTGCCTCAGTGTCTCAGAGTCACAGTGTCTCTGTGTCTGTGTCTCAGAGTCTCATGTCTCTGTGTCTCAGTGTCTCAGTGTCTCTGTGCCTCAGTGTCTCAGTGTATCTGTGTCTCTGTGTCTCAGAGTCACAGTGTCTCTGTGTCTCTGTGTCTCAGTGTATCAGTGTCTCTGTGTCTCTCTGTCTGAGTGCCTCTGTGCCTCAGTGTCTCAGTGTCTCTGTTCCTCAGTGTTTCATTGCCTCAGTGTCTCAGAGTCTCTGTGTCTCACTGTCTCAGTGTCTCTGTGCCTCAGTGTCTCAGAGTCTCTGTGTGTAAGTGTCTATGTGCCTCAGTGTGTCAGTGTCTCTGTGACTTTGTGTGTCAGTGTCTCTGTGTCTCAGTGTCTCTGTGCCTCAGTGTTTCACTGCCTCAGTGTCTCAGAGTCTCTGTGTCTCAGTGTCTCAGTGTCTCAGTGTCTCTGTGTCTTTGTGTGTCAGTGTCTCTGTGTCACAGTGTGTCAGCGTCTCAGAGACTCAGTGTCTCTTTGTCTCTGAGTCTGAGTGTCTCTGTGCGTCACTGTCACAGTGTCTCAGTGTCCCAGTGTTTCTGTGCCTCAGTGTCTCAGAGTCTCAGTGTCTCTGTGTCTCAGTGTCTCAGGGTCTCAGTTTCTCTGTCTCAGTGTCTCAGTGTCTCAGTGTCTCTGTGTCTCAGTGCCTCATTGCCTCAGTGTCTCAGAGTTTCTGTGTCTCAGTGTCTCTGTGTCTCTGTGTCTCAGTGTCTCTGTGTCTCAGTGCCACAGTGTCTCAGTGTATCAGTGTCAAAGTGTCTCTGTGTCTCAGAGTCACAGTGTCTCAGTGTCTCAGTGTATCAGTGTCTCAGTGTCTCTGTGCCTCAGTGTCTCATTGCCTCAGTGTCTCAGAGTCTCTGTGTCTCAGTGTCTCAGTGTCTCTGTGTATCTGTGTATCTGTGTCTCAGTGTCTCTGTGTCACTGTGTCTCAGAGTCACAGTGTCTCTGTGCCTCAGTGTCTCAGAGACTCAGTGTCTCTGTGTCTGAGTGTCTCTGTGCCTCAATGTCACAGTCTCTCAGTGTCTCAGATTATCAGTGTCTCTCTGTCTCAGTGTCTCAGTGTTTCTCTATCTCTGTGCCTCAGTGTCTCAGAGTCTCAGTGTCTCTGTGTCTCACTGTCTCAGAGTCTCAGTTTCTCAGTGTCTCAGTGTCTCAGTGTCTCTGTGTCTCATTGCCTCAGTGTCTCAGAGTTTCTGTGTCTCAGTGTCTCTGTGTCTCTGTGTCTCAGTGTCTCAGTGTCTCTGTGTCTTTGTGTGTCAGTGTCTCTGTGACTCAGTGTCTCTGTGCCTCATTGTTTCACTGCCTCAGTGTCTCAGAGTCTCAGTGTCTCTGTGTCACAGTGTGTCAGCGTCTCAGAGACTCTGTGTCTCTTTGTCTCTGAGTCTGAGTGTCTCTGTGCGTCACTGTCACAGTGTCTCAGTGTCCCAGTGTCTCAGTGTCTCTTTGTCTCAGTGTCTCATTGCCTCAGTGTCTCAGAGTCTCTGTGTCTCAGTGTCTCTGTGTCTCTGTGTCTCAGTGTCTCTGTGTCTCTGTGTCTCAGATTCACAGTGTCTCCGTGTCTCAGTGTATCAGTGTCTCTGTGTCTTTCTGTCTGAGTGTCTCTGTGCCTCAGTGTCTCAGTGTTTCAGTGTCTCAGTGTCTCTGTGCCTCAGTGTCTCATTGCCTCAGTGTCTCAGAGTCTCTGTGTCTCAGTGTCTCAGTGTCTCTGTGTATCTGTGTCTCTGTGTCTCTGTGTCTCTGTGTCTCAGAAACTCAGTGTCTCTGTGTCTGAGTGTCTCTGTGCCTCAATGTCACAGTCTCTCAGTGTCTCAGATTATCAGTGTCTGTCTGTCTCAGTGTCTCAGTGTTTCTGTATCTCTGTGCCTCAGTGTCTCAGAGTCGCTGTGTCTCAGTGTGTCTGTTTCTCAATGTCTCTGTACCTCAGTGTCTCTTGCCTCAGTTTCTCAGAGTCTCAGAGTCTCAGAGTCTCTGAGTCTCAGTTTCTCTGTGTCTCTGTGTCACAGAGACTCAGTGTCTCTGTTTCTCTGTGTCTGAGTGTCTCTGTGCCTCAGTGTCACATTGTCTCAGTGTCTCAGATTATCAGTGTCTCAGAGTCTCAGTATCTCAGAGTCTCAGTGTCTCTGTGTCTCTGTGTTTCAGTGTTTCAGTGTGTCAGAAACTCAGTGTCCTTTTGTCTCTGTGTCTGAGTGTCTCTGTGTCTCAGTGTCTCAGCCCTCAGTTTCTCTGTGTCTCTGGGTCTCAGTTTCTCAGTGTCTCAGTGAATCAGTGTCTCAGTGTCTCAGTGTCTCAGGGTCTCAGTGTCTCAGGGTCTCAATGTCTCAGGGTCTTCGTCTCTCAGTCACTCAGTCTCTCAGTCTCTCAGTGTCTCAGAGTCTCAGTGTCTCAGTGTCTCAGTGTCTCAGGATCTCAGGATGTCAGGATTTCAGTGTCTCACTGTCTCAGGGTCTCAGTCTCTCAGGGTCTCAGGGTCTTAGTCTCTCTGTCACTCAGTCTCTCAGTCTCTCAGTGTCTCAGTGTCTCAGGGTCTCAGGGTCTCAGTCTCTCAGTCTCTCAGTCTCTCATTCGCTAATACTCTCAGTCTCTCAGTCTCTCAGTGTCTCAGGTTCTCAGTGTCTCAGGGTCTCAGTGTCTCAGTGTCTCAGTGTCTCAGGATCTCAGGGTCTCAGTGTCTCAGGTTCTCAGTGTCTCAGGATCTCAGGGCCTTGGTCTCTCAGCCCTCAGTCTCTCAGTCTCTCTGTATCTCTGGGTCTCTGGGTCTCAGTGTCTCAGTGTCTCAGTGTCGCAGGGTCTCATGGTCTCAGTGTCTCAGGGTCTCTGTGTCTCAGGGTCTCAGAGACTCAGTGTTTCAGGGTCTAAGTGTCTCAGTGTCTCAGGGTCTCAGTGTCTCAGTGTCTCAGGTTCCCAGCGTCTCAGTGTCTCCGTGACTCAGGGTCTCAGGTCTCAGTGACTCAGTCTCTCAGGGTCTCATAGTCTCAGTCTCTCAGGGTCTCAGTGTCTCAGTCTCTCAGTCTCTGAGTCGCTCAGTCTCTCACTCTCTCAGTCTCTCAGTCTCTCAGGGTCTCAGTGTCGCCGATTCTCAGAGTCTCAGTGTCTCAGTGTCTCAGGGTCTCTTGGTCTCAGGGTCTCAGTGTCTCAGGGTCTCAGTGTCTCAGAGCCTTAGTCTCTCAGGCCCTAAGTCTCTCAGGGTCTCTGGGTCTCTGGCTCTCTGGGTCTCAGTCTCTGTCTCTCAGTCTCTCAGTGTCTCAGTGTTTCAGGGTCTCAGTGTCTCAGGATCTCAGTGTCTCAGGGTCTCGGTGTCTCAGGGTCTCAGGGTCTCAGGGTGTTAGTCTCTCAGTCACTCAGTCTCTCAGTCTCTCAGTCTCGCAGTGTCTCAGTGTCTCAGGCTCTCTGGGTCTCTGGGTCTCAGTCCCTCAGTCTCTCATTCTCTCATTCTCTCAGTCTCTCAGTCTCTCAGTGACTCAGTGTCTCAGGTTCTCAGTGTCTCAGGGTCTCAGTGCCTCAGTGTCTCAGGGCCTCTGGGTCTCAGGGTCTCTGGGTCTCAGTGTGTCAGTGTCTCAGAGTCTCAGGGTCCCATGGTCTCAGGGTCCCTGGGTCTCAGTGTCGAAGTCTCTCAGTCTCTCAGTTTCTCAGTGTCTCAGTGTCTCAGTGTCTCAGGGCCTTTGGGTCTCTGGGTCTCAGGGTCTCAGGGTCTCAGTGTGTCAGTGTCTCAGTGTCTCTGGGTCTCTGGGTCTCAGTCTCTCATTCTCTCTGTCTCTCAGTTTCTCAGTGTCTCAGTGTCTCGTGTCTCAGGGTCTCAGGGTCTCTGGGTCTCAGTCTCTCATTCTCTCTGTCTCTCAGTTTTTCAGTGTCTCAGTGTCTCAGTGTCTCGTGTCTCAGTGTCTCAGGGTCTCTGGGTCTCAGTCTCTCAGTGTCTCAGTGTCTCAGGGTCTCAGGTTCTCAGTGTCTCAGGGTCTCAGTGTCTCAGGGCCTCTGGGCCTCTGGGCCTCTGGGTCTTTGGGTCTCAGTGACTCAGTGTCTCAGTGTCTCAGGGCCTCTGGGTCTCTGTGTCTCAGTGTCTCAGGGTCTCAGTGTCTCAGTCTCTCAGGGTCTCAGTGTCTCAGACTCTCAGGGTCTCAGTGTCTCAGGGTCTCAGTGTCTCAGTGCCTTATTCTCTCAGGCCCTCCGTCTCTCAGTCTCTCAGGGTCTCTGGGTCTCTGGCTCTCAGTCTCTCTGTCTCTCAGCCTCTGAGTCTCTCAGTGTCTCAGTGTCTCAGTGTCTCAGGGTCTCAGTGTCTCAGGATCTCAGGATCTCAGTTTCTCAGGGTCTCATGGTCTTAGTCTCTCAGCCCTCAGTCTCTCAGTTTCTCTGTGTCTCTGGGTCTCAGTTTCTCAGTGTCTCAGTGAATCAGTGTCTCAGTGTCTCAGTGTCTCGTGTCTCAGGGCCTCTGGGTCTCTGGGTCTCAGGGTCTCACGGTCTCAGGGTCTCAGTGTCTCAGGGTCTCAGTGTCTCTGGGTCTCTGGGTCTCAGTCTCTCATTATCTCTGTCTCTCAGTTTCTCAGTGTCTCAGTGTCTCAGTGTCTCAATGTCTCAGGGTCTCAGTATCTCACTGTCTCAGTATCTCAGGGTCTCAGTGTCTCAGGGTCTCAGTCTCTCAGTCTCTCAATCTCTCAGTCTCTCATTGTATCAGTCTCTCAGACTCTCAGTCTCTCAGTGTATCAGTCTCTCAGTGTCTCAGGTTCTCAGTGTCTCAGGGTCTCAGAGTCTCTGTGTCTCAGGGTCCCAGGGTCTCAGGGCCTTAGTCTCTCATGCCCTCAGTCTCTCAGTCTCTCTGGGTCTCTGGGTCTCTGGGTCTCTTGGTCTCTGGGTCTCTGGGTCTCAGTCTCTCAGTCTCTCCGTGTCTCAGTGTCTCAGTGTCTCAGTGTCTCAGCGTCTCAGTGTCTCAGTGTCTCAGGATCTCAGGGTCTCAGTGTCTCAGGATCTCAGGGTCTCAGTGTCTCAGGGTCACCGAGTCTCAGGATCTCAGTGTCTCAGGGTCTCAGGGTCTCTGGGTCTCAGTCTCTCAGTGTATCAGGGTTTCAGGGTCTCAGGGTCTCAGAGTCTCAGGGTCTCAGGGTCTCAGGGTCTCAGGGTCTCAGTCTCTCAGTCTCTCAGTCTCTCAGGGTCTCAGTGTCTCAGTCTCTCAAGGTCTCAGTGTCTCAGTGTCTCAGTCTCTCAGTGTCTCAGGGTCTCAGGGCCTCAGTGTCTCACTGTTTCAGTGTCTCAGGTCTCAGTGACTCAGAGTCTCAGTGTCTCAGTCTCTCAGTCTCTCAGTCACTCAGTCTCTCAGTCTCTCTGTCTCTCAGTGTATCAGTCTCTCAGTCTCTCCGTGTCTCAGTGTCTCAGTCTCTCAGGGTCTCAGTGTCTCAGGGCCTCAGTGTCTCAGAGACTTAGTCTCTCAGGCCCTCAGTCTCTCAGGGTCTCTGGGTCTCTGGCTCTCTGGGTCTCAGTCTCTCAGTTTCTCAGTCTCTCAGTGTCTCAGTGTTTCAGGGTCTCAGTGTCTCAGGATCTCAGGATCTCAGTGTCTCAGGGTCTCGGTGTCTCAGGGTCTCAGGGTCTCAGGGTGTTAGACTCTCAGTCACTCAGTCTCTCAGTCTCACAGTGTCTCTGTGTCTCAGGCTCTCTGGGTCTCTGTCTCTCAGTCTCTGAGTCTCTCATTCTCACATTCTCTCAGTCTCTCAGTGACTCAGTGTCTCAGGTTCTCAGTGTCTCAGGGTCTCAGTGTCTCAGGGCCTCTGGGTCTCTGGGTCTCTGGGTCTCAGTGTGTCAGTGTCTCAGAGACTCAGGGTCCCATGGTCTCAGGGTCCCTGGGTCTCAGTGTCGAAGTCTCTCAGTCTCTCAGTTTCTCAGTGTCTCAGTGTCTCAGTGTCTCAGGGCCTCTGGGTCTCTGGGTCTCAGGGTCTCAGTGTGTCAGTGTCTCAGTGTCTCTGGGTCTCTGGGTCTCAGTCTCTCATTCTCTCTGTCTCTCAGTTTCTCAGTGTCTCAGTGTCTCAGTGTCTCGTGTCTCAGGGTCTCAGGGTCTCTGGGTCTCAGTCTCTCATTCTCTCTGTCTCTCAGTTTCTCAGTGTCTCAGTGTCTCAGTGTCTCGTGTCTCAGGGTCTCAGGGTCTCTGGGTCTCAGTCTCTCATTCTCTCTGTCTCTCAGTTTCTCAGTTTCTCAGTGTCTCAGTGTCTCAGTGTCTCGTGTCTCAGGGTCTCAGGGTATCTGGGTCTCAGTCTCTCATTCTCTCTGTCTCTCAGTTTCTCAGTGTCTCAGTGTCTCAGTGTCTCGTGTCTCAGTGTCTCAGTGTCTCAGTGTCTCAGGGTCTCAGTGTCTCAGGATCTCAGGATCTCAGGATCTCAGTGTCTCAGTGTCTCAGGGTCTCATGGTCTTAGTCTCTCAGCCCTCAGTCTCTCAGTTTCTCTGTGTCTCTGGGTCTCAGTTTCTCAGTGTCTCAGTGAATCAGTGTCTCAGTGTCTCAGTGTCTCAGGGTCTCAGTGTCTCAGGATCTCAGGATGTCAGGATCTCAGTGTCTCAGGGTCTCAGTGTCTCAGGGTCTTAGTCTCTCAGTCACTCAGTCTCTCAGTCTCTCAGTCTCTCAGTGTCTCAGTGTCTCAGGGTCTCAGGGTCTCAGTCTCTCAGTCTCTCATTCGCTAATACTCTCAGTCTCTCAGTCTCTCAGTGTCTCAGTGTCTCAGATTCTCAGTGTCTCAGGGTCTCAGTGTCTCAGTGTCTCAGGATCTCAGGGCCTTAGTCTCTCAGCCCTCAGTCTCTCAGTCTCTCTGTATCTCTGGGTCTCAGTGTCTCAGTGTCTCAGGGTCTCATGGTCTCATTGTCTCAGGGTCTCTGTGTCTCAGTGTCGCAGGGTCTCAGAGACTCAGTGTTTCAGGGTCTAAGTGTTTCAGTGTCTCAGGGTCTCAGTGTCTCAGTGTCGCAGTGTCTCAGGGTCCCAGCGTCTCAGTGTCTCCGTGACTCAGGGTCTCAGGTCTCAGTGACTCAGTCTCTCAGGGTCTCATAGTCTCAGTCTATCAGGGTCTCAGTGTCTCAGTCTCTCAGTCTCTGAGTCGCTCAGTCTCTCACTCTCTCAGTCTCTCAGTCTCTCAGGGTCTCAGTGTCGCAGATTCTCAGAGTCTCAGTGTCTCAGTGTCTCAGGCTCTCTTGGACTCAGGGTCTCAGTGTCTCAGGGTCTCTTGGTCTCAGGGTCTCAGTGTCTCAGAGCCTTAGTCTCTCAGGCCCTAAGTCTCTCAGGGTCTCTGGGTCTCTGGCTCTCTGGGTCTCAGTCTCTCATTATCTCTGTCTCTCAGTTTCTCAGTGTCTCAGTGTCTCAGTGTCTCAATGTCTCAGGGTCTCAGTATCTCACTGTCTCAGTATCTCAGGGTCTCAGTGTCTCAGGGTCTCAGTCTCTCAGTCTCTCAATCTCTCAGTCTCTCATTGTATCAGTCTCTCAGACTCTCAGTCTCTCAGTGTATCAGTCTCTCAGTGTCTCAGGTTCTCAGTGTCTCAGGGTCTCAGTGTCTCTGTGTCTCAGGGTCCCAGGGTCTCAGGGCCTTAGTCTCTCATGCCCTCAGTCTCTCAGTCTCTCTGGGTCTCTGGGTCTCTGGGTCTCTTGGTCTCTGGGTCTCTGGGTCTCAGTCTCTCAGTCTCTCCGTGTCTCAGTGTCTCAGTGTCTCAGTGTCTCAGCGTCTCAGTGTCTCAGTGTCTCAGGATCTCAGGGTCTCAGTGTCTCAGGATCTCAGGGTCTCAGTGTCTCAGGGTCACCGAGTCTCAGGGTCTCAGTGTCTCAGGGTCTCAGGGTCTCTGGGTCTCAGTCTCTCAGTGTATCAGGGTTTCAGGGTCTCAGGGTCTCAGAGTCTCAGGGTCTCAGGGTCTCAGGGTCTCAGTCTCTCAGTCTCTCAGTCTCTCAGGGTCTCAGTGTCTCAGTCTCTCAAGGTCTCAGTGTCTCAGTGTCTCAGTCTCTCAGTGTCTCAGGGTCTCAGGGCCTCAGTGTCTCACTGTTTCAGTGTCTCAGGTCTCAGTGACTCAGAGTCTCAGTGTCTCAGTCTCTCAGTCTCTCAGTCACTCAGTCTCTCAGTCTCTCTGTCTCTCAGTGTATCAGTCTCTCAGTCTCTCCGTGTCTCAGTGTCTCAGTCTCTCAGGGTCTCAGTGTCTCAGGGCCTCAGTGTCTCAGAGACTTAGTCTCTCAGGCCCTCAGTCTCTCAGGGTCTCTGGGTCTCTGGCTCTCTGGGTCTCAGTCTCTCAGTTTCTCAGTCTCTCAGTGTCTCAGTGTTTCAGGGTCTCAGTGTCTCAGGATCTCAGGATCTCAGTGTCTCAGGGTCTCGGTGTCTCAGGGTCTCAGGGTCTCAGGGTGTTAGACTCTCAGTCACTCAGTCTCTCAGTCTCACAGTGTCTCTGTGTCTCAGGCTCTCTGGGTCTCTGTCTCTCAGTCTTTGAGTCTCTCATTCTCACATTCTCTCAGTCTCTCAGTGACTCAGTGTCTCAGGTTCTCAGTGTCTCAGGGTCTCAGTGTCTCAGGGCCTCTGGGTCTCTGGGTCTCTGGGTCTCAGTGTGTCAGTGTCTCAGAGACTCAGGGTCCCATGGTCTCAGGGTCCCTGGGTCTCAGTGTCGAAGTCTCTCAGTCTCTCAGTTTCTCAGTGTCTCAGTGTCTCAGTGTCTCAGGGCCTCTGGGTCTCTGGGTCTCAGGGTCTCAGTGTGTCAGTGTCTCAGTGTCTCTGGGTCTCTGGGTCTCTGGGTCTCAGTCTCTCATTCTCTCTGTCTCTCAGTTTCTCAGTGTCTCAGTGTCTCAGTGTCTCGTGTCTCAGGGTCTCAGGGTCTCTGGGTCTCAGTCTCTCATTCTCTCTGTCTCTCAGTTTCTCAGTGTCTCAGTGTCTCAGTGTCTCGTGTCTCAGGGTCTCAGGGTCTCTGGGTCTCAGTCTCTCATTCTCTCTGTCTCTCAGTTTCTCAGTTTCTCAGTGTCTCAGTGTCTCAGTGTCTCGTGTCTCAGGGTCTCAGGGTATCTGGGTCTCAGTCTCTCATTCTCTCTGTCTCTCAGTTTCTCAGTGTCTCAGTGTCTCAGTGTCTCGTGTCTCAGTGTCTCAGTGTCTCAGTGTCTCAGGGTCTCAGTGTCTCAGGATCTCAGGATCTCAGGATCTCAGTGTCTCAGTGTCTCAGGGTCTCATGGTCTTAGTCTCTCAGCCCTCAGTCTCTCAGTTTCTCTGTGTCTCTGGGTCTCAGTTTCTCAGTGTCTCAGTGAATCAGTGTCTCAGTGTCTCAGTGTCTCAGGGTCTCAGTGTCTCAGGATCTCAGGATGTCAGGATCTCAGTGTCTCAGGGTCTCAGTGTCTCAGGGTCTTAGTCTCTCAGTCACTCAGTCTCTCAGTCTCTCAGTCTCTCAGTGTCTCAGTGTCTCAGGGTCTCAGTCTCTCAGTCTCTCATTCGCTAATACTCTCAGTCTCTCAGTCTCTCAGTGTCTCAGTGTCTCAGATTCTCAGTGTCTCAGGGTCTCAGTGTCTCAGTGTCTCAGGATCTCAGGGCCTTAGTCTCTCAGCCCTCAGTCTCTCAGTCTCTCTGTATCTCTGGGTCTCAGTGTCTCAGTGTCTCAGGGTCTCATGGTCTCATTGTCTCAGGGTCTCTGTGTCTCAGTGTCGCAGGGTCTCAGAGACTCAGTGTTTCAGGGTCTAAGTGTTTCAGTGTCTCAGGGTCTCAGTGTCTCAGTGTCGCAGTGTCTCAGGGTCCCAGCGTCTCAGTGTCTCCGTGACTCAGGGTCTCAGGTCTCAGTGACTCAGTCTCTCAGGGTCTCATAGTCTCAGTCTATCAGGGTCTCAGTGTCTCAGTCTCTCAGTCTCTGAGTCGCTCAGTCTCTCACTCCCTCAGTCTCTCAGTCTCTCAGGGTCTCAGTGTCGCAGATTCTCAGAGTCTCAGTGTCTCAGTGTCTCAGGCTCTCTTGGTCTCAGGGTCTCAGTGTCTCAGGGTCTCTTGGTCTCAGGGTCTCAGTGTCTCAGAGCCTTAGTCTCTCAGGCCCTAAGTCTCTCAGGGTCTCTGGGTCTCTGGCTCTCTGGGTCTCAGTCTCTCAGTCTCTCAGTCTCTCAGGATCTCAGTGTCTCAGGGTCTCGGTGTCTCAGGGTCTCAGGGTCTCAGGGTGTTAGTCTCTGAGTCACTCTGTCTCTCAGTTTCTCAGTCTCGCAGTGTCTCAGTGTCTCAGGCTCTCTGGGTCTCTGGGTCTCAGTCTCTCAGTCTTTCAGTGTCTCAGTGTCTCTGGGTCTCAGTGTCTCAGTGTCTCAGTGTCTCAGGGCCTCTGGGTCTCTGGGTCTCAGGGTCTCAGGGTCTCAGTGTGTCAGTGTCTCAGGGTCTCAGTGTCTCTGGGTCTCTGGGTCTCAGTCTCTCATTCTCTCTGTCTCTCAGTTTCTCAGTGTCTCAGTGTCTCGTGTCTCAGGGTCTCTGGGTCTCAGTCTCTCATTCTCTCTGTCTCTCAGTTTCTCAGTGTCTCAGTGTCTCAGTGTCTCGTGTCTCAGGGTCTCAGGGTCTCTGGGTCTCAGTCTCTCAGTGTCTCAGTGTCTCAGTGTCTCAGGGTCTCAGTGTCTCAGGGCCTCTGGGCCTCTGGGTCTCTGGGTCTCAGTGTGTCAGTGTCTCAGAGTCTCAGGGTCCCATGGTCACAGGGTCCCTGGGTCTCAGTGTCGAAGTCTCTCAGTCTCTCAGTTTCTCAGTGTCTCAGTGTCTCAGGGCCTCTGGGTCTCAGTGTCTCAGGGTCTCAGTGTGTCAGTGTCTCAGGGTTTCAGTGTCTCTGGGTCTCTGGGTCTCAGTCTCTCATTCTCTCAGTTTCTCAGTGTCTCAGTGTCTCAGTGTCTCGTGTCTCAGGGTCTCAGGGTCTCTGGGTCTCAGTCTCTCATTCTCTCTGTCTCTCAGTTTCTCAGTGTCTCAGTGTCTCAGTGTCTCGTGTCTCAGGGTCTCAGGGTCTCTGGGTCTCAGTCTCTCATTCTCTCTGTCTCTCAGTTTCTCAGTGTCTCAGTGTCTCAGTGTCTCGTGTCTCAGGGTTTCAGGGTCTCTGGGTCTCAGTCTCCCAGCGTCTCAGTGTCTCCGTGACTCAGGGTCTCAGGTCTCAGTGACTCAGTCTCTCAGGGTCTCATAGTCTCAGTCTCTCAGGGTCTCAGGGTCTCAGTCTCTCAGTCTCTGAGTCGCTCAGTCTCTCACTCTCTCAGTCTCTCAGTCTCTCAGGGTCTCAGTGTCGCAGATTCTCAGAGTCTCAGTGTCTCAGTGTCTCAGGGTCTCTTGGTCTCAGGGTCACTGGGTCTCAGGGTCTCAGTGTCTCAGAGCCTTAGTCTCTCAGGCCCTAAGTCTCTCTGGCTCTCTGGGTCTCAGTCTCTCAGTCTCTCAGTCTCTCAGTGTCTCAGTGTTTCAGGGTCTCAGTGTCTCAGGATCTCAGTGTCTCAGGGTCTCGGTGTCTCAGGGTCTCAGGGTCTCAGGGTGTTAGTCTCTCAGTCACTCAGTCTCTCAGTCTCGCAGTGTCTCAGTGTCTCAGGCTCTCTGGGTCTCTGGGTCTCAGTCTCTCAGTCTTTCAGTGTCTCAGTGTCTCAGGGTCTCAGGTTCTCAGTGTCTCTGTCTCTCAGTCCCTCAGTCTCTCATTCTCTCATTCTCTCAGTCTCTCAGTCTCTCAGTGACTCAGTGTCTCAGGTTCTCAGTGTCTCAGGGTCTCAGTGTCTCAGTGTCTCAGGGCCTCTGGGTCTCGGGTTCTCTGGGTCTCAGTGTGTCAGTGTCTCAGAGTCTCAGGGTCCCATGGTCTCAGGGTCCCTGGGTCTCAGTGTCGAAGTCTCTCAGTCTCTCAGTTTCTCAGTGTCTCAGTGTCTCAGGGCCTCTGGGTCTCTGTGTCTCAGGGTCTCAGTGTGTCAGTGTCTCAGTGTCTCTGGGTCTCTGGGTCTCAGTCTCTCATTCTCTCTGTCTCTCAGTTTCTCAGTGTCTCAGTGTCTCGTGTCTCAGGGTCTCAGAGTCTCTGGGTCTCAGTCTCTCATTCTCTCTGTCTCTCAGTTACTCAGTGTCTCAGTGTCTCAGTGTCTCGTGTCTCAGGGTCTCATGGTCTCTGGGTCTCAGTCTCTCAGTGTCTCAGTGTCTCAGGGTCTCAGTGTCTCAGGGTCTCAGTGTCTCAGGGCCTCTGGGCCTCTGGGTCTCTGGGTCTCAGTGTGTCAGTGTCTCAGAGTCTCAGGGTCCCATGGTCACAGGGTCCCTGGGTCTCAGTGTCAAAGTCTCTCAGTCTCTCAGTTTCTCAGTGTCTCAGTGTCTCAGTGTCTCAGGGCCTCTGGGTCTCTGTGTCTCAGTGTCTCAGGGTCTCAGTGTCTCAGTCTCTCAGGGTCTCAGTGTCTCAGGGTCTCAGTGTCTCAGTGCCTTATTCTCTCAGGCCCTCAGTCTCTCAGTCTCTCAGGGTCTCTGGGTCTCTGGCTCTCTGAGTCTCAGTCTCTCAGTCTCTCAGCCTCTCAGTCTCTCAGTGTCTCAGTGTCTCAGGGTCTCACTGTCTCAGGATCTCAGTTTCTCAGGGTTTCATGGTCTTAGTCTCTCAGCCCTCAGTCTCTCAGTTTCTCTGTGTCTCTGGGTCTCAGTTTCTCAGTGTCTCAGTGAATCAGTGTCTCAGTGTCTCAGTGTCTCAGAGTCTCAGTGTCTCAGGATCTCAGGATGTCAGGATCTCAGTGTCTCAGTGTCTCAGGGTCTCAGTGTCTCAGGGTCTCAGTGTCTTAGTCTCTCAGTCACTCAGTCTCTCAGTGTCTCAGTGTCTCAGTGTCTCAGGGTCTCAGTCTCTCAGTCTCTCAGTCTCTCATTCGCTAATATTCTCAGTCTCTCAATCTCTCAGTGTCTCAGTGTCTCAGGTTCTCAGTGTCTCAGGGTCTCAGTGTCTCTTTGTCTCAGGATCTCAGGGCCTTAATCTCTCAGCCCTCAGTCTCTCAGTCTCTCTGTATCTCTGGGTCTCTGGGTCTCAGGGTCTCAGTGTCTCAGTGTCTCAGTGTCTCAGTGTCTCAGGGTCTCAGGGTCTCAGTGTCTCAGGATCTCTGTGTCTCAGTGTCGTAGGGTCTCAGAGACTCAGTGTTTCAGGGTCTAAGTGTCTCAGTGTCTCAGGGTCCCAGCGTCTCAGTGTCTCCGTGACTCAGGGTCTCAGGTCTCAGTGACTCAGTCTCTCAAGGTCTCATAGTCTCAGTCTCTCAGGGTCTCAGGGTCTCAGTCTCTCAGTCTCTGAGTCGCTCAGTCTCTCACTCTCTCAGTCTCTCAGTCTCTCAGTCTCTCAGGGTCTCAGTGTCTCAGTGTCTCAGGGTCTCATGGTCTTACTCTCTCAGCCCTCAGTCACTTAGCTTCTCTGTGTCTCTGGGTCTCAGTTTCTCAGTGTCTCAGTGAATCAGTGTCTCAGTGTCTCAGGGTCTCAGTGTCTCAGGATCTCAGGATTTCAGGATCTCAGTGTCTCAGTGTCTCAGGGTCTCAGTGTCTCAGGGTCTCAGGGTCTTAGTCTCTCAGTCACTCAGTCTCTCAGTCTCTCAGTGTCTCAGTGTCTCAGGGTCTCAGGGTCTCAGGGTCTCAGTCTCTCAGTCTCTCATTCGCTAATACTCTCAGTCTCTCAGTCTCTCAGGGTCTCAGTGTCTCAGTGTCTCAGGGTCTCAGTCTCTCAGTCTCTCATTCGCTAATACTCTCAGTCTCTCAGTCTCTCAGTCTCTCAGTGTCTCAGTGTCTCAGGGTCTCATGGTCTCAGTGTCTCAGGGTCTCTGTGTCTCAGTGTCGCAGGGTCTCAGAGACTCAGTGTTTCAGGGTCTAAGTGTTTCAGTGTCTCAGGGTCTCAGTGTATCAGTGTCTCAGTGTCTCAGGGTCCCAGCGTCTCAGTGTCTCCGTGACTCAGGGTCTCAGGTCTCAGTGACTCAGTCTCTCAGGGTCTCATAGTCTCAGTCTATCAGGGTCTCAGTGTCTCAGTCTCTCAGTCTCTGAGTCGCTCAGTCTCTCACTCTCTCAGTCTCTCAGTCTCTCAGTCTCTCAGGGTCTCAGTGTCTCAGTGTCTCAGGGTCTCATGGTCTTACTCTCTCAGCCCTCAGTCACTTAGCTTCTCTGTGTCTCTGGGTCTCAGTTTCTCAGTGTCTCAGTGAATCAGTGTCTCAGTGTCTCAGGGTCTCAGTGTCTCAGGATCTCAGGATGTCAGGATCTCAGTGTCTCAGTGTCTCAGGGTCTCAGTGTCTCAGGGTCTCAGGGTCTTAGTCTCTCAGTCACTCAGTCTCTCAGTCTCTCAGTGTCTCAGTGTCTCAGGGTCTCAGGGTCTCAGGGTCTCAGTCTCTCAGTCTCTCATTCGCTAATACTCTCAGTCTCTCAGTCTCTCAGGGTCTCAGTGTCTCAGTGTCTCAGGGTCTCAGTCTCTCAGTCTCTCATTCGCTAATACTCTCAGTCTCTCAGTCTCTCAGTCTCTCAGTGTCTCAGTGTCTCAGGGTCTCATGGTCTCAGTGTCTCAGGGTCTCTGTGTCTCAGTGTCGCAGGGTCTCAGAGACTCAGTGTTTCAGGGTCTAAGTGTTTCAGTGTCTCAGGGTCTCAGTGTATCAGTGTCTCAGTGTCTCAGGGTCCCAGCGTCTCAGTGTCTCCGTGACTCAGGGTCTCAGGTCTCAGTGACTCAGTCTCTCAGGGTCTCATAGTCTCAGTCTATCAGGGTCTCAGTGTCTCAGTCTCTCAGTCTCTGAGTCGCTCAGTCTCTCACTCTCTCAGTCTCTCAGTCTCTCAGGGTCTCAGTGTCGCAGATTCTCAGAGTCTCAGTGTCTCAGTGTCTCAGGCTCTCTTGGTCTCAGGGTCTCAGTGTCTCAGGGTCTCTTGGTCTCAGGGTCTCAGTGTCTCAGAGCCTTAGTCTCTCAGGCCCTAAGTCTCTCAGGGTCTCTGGGTCTCTGGCTCTCTGGGTCTCAGTCTCTCAGTCTCTCAGTCTCTCAGGATCTCAGTGTCTCAGGGTCTCGGTGTCTCAGGGTCTCAGGGTCTCAGGGTGTTAGTCTCTGAGTCACTCTGTCTCTCAGTTTCTCAGTCTCGCAGTGTCTCAGTGTCTCAGGCTCTCTGGGTCTCTGGGTCTCAGTCTCTCAGTCTTTCAGTGTCTCAGTGTCTCTGGGTCTCAGTGTCTCAGTGTCTCAGTGTCTCAGGGCCTCTGGGTCTCTGGGTCTCAGGGTCTCAGGGTCTCAGTGTGTCAGTGTCTCAGGGTCTCAGTGTCTCTTGGTCTCTGGGTCTCAGTCTCTCATTCTCTCTGTCTCTCAGTTTCTCAGTGTCTCAGTGTCTCGTGTCTCAGGGTCTCAGGGTCTCTGGGTCTCAGTCTCTCATTCTCTCTGTCTCTCAGTTTCTCAGTGTCTCAGTGTCTCAGTGTCTCGTGTCTCAGGGTCTCAGGGTCTCTGGGTCTCAGTCTCTCAGTGTCTCAGTGTCTCAGTGTCTCAGGGTCTCAGTGTCTCAGGGCCTCTGGGCCTCTGGTCTCTGGGTCTCAGTGTGTCAGTGTCTCAGAGTCTCAGGGTCCCATGGTCACAGGGTCCCTGGGTCTCAGTGTCGAAGTCTCTCAGTCTCTCAGTTTCTCAGTGTCTCAGTGTCTCAGGGCCTCTGGGTCTCAGTGTCTCAGGGTCTCAGGGTCTCTGGGTCTCAGTCTCTCATTCTCTCTGTCTCTCAGTTTCTCAGTGTCTCAGTGTCTCAGTGTCTCGTGTCTCAGGGTCTCAGGGTCTCTGGGTCTCAGTCTCTCATTCTCTCTGTCTCTCAGTTTCTCAGTGTCTCAGTGTCTCAGTGTCTCGTGTCTCAGGGTTTCAGGGTCTCTGGGTCTCAGTCTCCCAGCGTCTCAGTGTCTCCGTGACTCAGGGTCTCAGGTCTCAGTGACTCAGTCTCTCAGGGTCTCATAGTCTCAGTCTCTCAGGGTCTCAGGGTCTCAGTCTCTCAGTCTCTGAGTCGCTCAGTCTCTCACTCTCTCAGTCTCTCAGGGTCTCAGTGTCGCAGATTCTCAGAGTCTCAGTGTCTCAGTGTCTCAGGGTCTCTTGGTCTCAGGGTCACTGGGTCTCAGGGTCTCAGTGTCTCAGAGCCTTAGTCTCTCAGGCCCTAAGTCTCTCCGGCTCTCTGGGTCTCAGTCTCTCAGTCTCTCAGTCTCTCAGTGTCTCAGTGTTTCAGGGTCTCAGTGTCTCAGGATCTCAGTGTCTCAGGGTCTCGGTGTCTCAGGGTCTCAGGGTCTCAGGGTGTTAGTCTCTCAGTCACTCAGTCTCTCAGTCTCGCAGTGTCTCAGTGTCTCAGGCTCTCTGGGTCTCTGGGTCTCAGTCTCTCAGTCTTTCAGTGTCTCAGTGTCTCAGGGTCTCAGGTTCTCAGTGTCTCTGTCTCTCAGTCCCTCAGTCTCTCATTCTCTCATTCTCTCAGTCTCTCAGTCTCTCAGTGACTCAGTGTCTCAGGTTCTCAGTGTCTCAGGGTCTCAGTGTCTCAGGGCCTCTGGGTCTCGGGTTCTCTGGGTCTCAGTGTGTCAGTGTCTCAGAGTCTCAGGGTCCCATGGTCTCAGGGTCCCTGGGTCTCAGTGTCGAAGTCTCTCAGTCTCTCAGTTTCTCAGTGTCTCAGTGTCTCAGGGCCTCTGGGTCTCTGTGTCTCAGGGTCTCAGTGTGTCAGTGTCTCAGTGTCTCTGGGTCTCTGGGTCTCAGTCTCTCATTCTCTCTGTCTCTCAGTTTCTCAGTGTCTCAGTGTCTCGTGTCTCAGGGTCTCAGAGTCTCTGGGTCTCAGTCTCTCATTCTCTCTGTCTCTCAGTTACTCAGTGTCTCAGTGTCTCAGTGTCTCGTGTCTCAGGGTCTCATGGTCTCTGGGTCTCAGTCTCTCAGTGTCTCAGTGTCTCAGGGTCTCAGTGTCTCAGGGTCTCAGTGTCTCAGGGCCTCTGGGCCTCTGGGTCTCTGGGTATCAGTGTGTCAGTGTCTCAGAGTCTCAGGGTCCCATGGTCACAGGGTCCCTGGGTCTCAGTGTCAAAGTCTCTCAGTCTCTCAGTTTCTCAGTGTCTCAGTGTCTCAGTGTCTCAGGGCCTCTGGGTCTCTGTGTCTCAGTGTCTCAGGGTCTCAGTGTCTCAGTCTCTCAGGGTCTCAGTGTCTCAGGGTCTCAGTGTCTCAGTGCCTTATTCTCTCAGGCCCTCAGTCTCTCAGTCTCTCAGGGTCTCTGGGTCTCTGGCTCTCTGAGTCTCAGTCTCTCAGTCTCTCAGCCTCTCAGTCTCTCAGTGTCTCAGTGTCTCAGGGTCTCACTGTCTCAGGATCTCAGTTTCTCAGGGTTTCATGGTCTTAGTCTCTCAGCCCTCAGTCTCTCAGTTTCTCTGTGTCTCTGGGTCTCAGTTTCTCAGTGTCTCAGTGAATCAGTGTCTCAGTGTCTCAGTGTCTCAGAGTCTCAGTGTCTCAGGATCTCAGGATGTCAGGATCTCAGTGTCTCAGTGTCTCAGGGTCTCAGTGTCTCAGGGTCTCAGTGTCTTAGTCTCTCAGTCACTCAGTCTCTCAGTGTCTCAGTGTCTCAGTGTCTCAGTGTCTCAGGGTCTCAGTCTCTCAGTCTCTCAGTCTCTCATTCGCTAATATTCTCAGTCTCTCAATCTCTCAGTGTCTCAGTGTTTCAGGTTCTCAGTGTCTCAGGGTCTCAGTGTCTCTTTGTCTCAGGATCTCAGGGCCTTAATCTCTCAGCCCTCAGTCTCTCAGTCTCTCTGTATCTCTGGGTCTCTGGGTCTCAGGGTCTCAGTGTCTCAGTGTCTCAGTGTTTCAGTGTCTCAGGGTCTCAGGGTCTCAGTGTCTCAGGATCTCTGTGTCTCAGTGTCGTAGGGTCTCAGAGACTCAGTGTTTCAGGGTCTAAGTGTCTCAGTGTCTCAGGGTCCCAGCGTCTCAGTGTCTCCGTGACTCAGGGTCTCAGGTCTCAGTGACTCAGTCTCTCAAGGTCTCATAGTCTCAGTCTCTCAGGGTCTCAGGGTCTCAGTCTCTCAGTCTCTGAGTCGCTCAGTCTCTCACTCTCTCAGTCTCTCAGTCTCTCAGTCTCTCAGTCTCTCAGGGTCTCAGTGTCTCAGTGTCTCAGGGTCTCATGGTCTTACTCTCTCAGCCCTCAGTCACTTAGCTTCTCTGTGTCTCTGGGTCTCAGTTTCTCAGTGTCTCAGTGAATCAGTGTCTCAGTGTCTCAGGGTCTCAGGGTCTTAGTCTCTCAGTCACTCAGTCTCTCTGTTTCTCAGTGTCTCAGTGTCTCAGGGTCTCAGGGTCTCAGGGTCTCAGTCTCTCAGTCTCTCATTCGCTAATACTCTCAGTCTCTCAGTCTCTCAGGGTCTCAGTGTCTCAGGGTCTCAGGGTCTCAGTCTCTCAGTCTCTCATTCGCTAATACTCTCAGTCTCTCAGTCTCTCAGTCTCTCAGTGTCTCAGTGTCTCAGGGTCTCATGGTCTCAGTGTCTCAGGGTCTCTGTGTCTCAGTGTCGCAGGGTCTCAGAGACTCAGTGTTTCAGGGTCTAAGTGTTTCAGTGTCTCAGGGTCTCAGTGTATCAGTGTCTCAGTGTCTCAGGGTCCCAGCGTCTCAGTGTCTCGGTGACTCAGGGTCTCAGGTCTCAGTGACTCAGTCTCTCAGGGTCTCATAGTCTCAGTCTATCAGGGTCTCAGTGTCTCAGTCTCTCAGTCTCTGAGTCGCTCAGTCTCTCACTCTCTCAGTCTCTCAGTCTCTCAGGGTCTCAGTGTCGCAGATTCTCAGAGTCTCAGTGTCTCAGTGTCTCAGGGTCTCTTGGTCTCAGGGTCTCAGTGTCTCAGGATCTCAGTGTCTCAGAGCCTTAGTCTCTCAGGCCCTAAGTCTCTCAGGGTCTCTGGGTCTCTGGCTCTCAGGGTCTCAGGGTCTCAGGGCCTCTGGGTCTCTGGGTCTCAGGGTCTCAGGGTCTCAGTGTGTCAGTGTCTCAGGGTCTCAGTGTCTCTGGGTCTCAGTCTCTCATTCTCTCTGTCTCTCAGTTTCTCAGTGTCTCAGTGTCTCAGTGTCTCAGTGTCTCGTGTCTCAGGGTCTCAGGGTCTCTGGGTCTCAGTCTCTCAGTGTCTCAGTGTCTCAGGGTCTCAGTGTCTCAGGGCCTCTGGGTCTCTGGGTCTCAGGGTCTCAGGGTCTCAGTGTGTCAGTGTCTCAGGGTCTCAGTGTCTCTGGGTCTCTGGGTCTCAGTCTCTCATTCTCTCTGTCTCTCAGTTTCTCAGTGTCTCAGTGTCTCGTGTCTCAGGTTCGCAGGGTCTCTGGGTCTCAGTCTCTCATTCTCTCTGTCTCTCAGTCTCTCAGTCTCTCAGTGTCTCAGTGTCTCGTGTCTCAGGGTCTCAGGGTCTCTGGGTCTCAATCTCTCAGTGTCTCAGTGTCTCAGTGTCTCAGGGTCTCAGGGTCTCAGTGTCTCAGGGCCTCTGGGCCTCTGGGTCTCTGGGTCTCAATGTGTCAGTGTCTCAGAGTCTCAGGGTCCCATGGTCACAGGGTCCCTGGGTCTCAGTGTCGAAGTCTCTCAGTCTCTCAGTTTCTCAGTGTCTCAGTGTCTCAGTGTCTCAGTGTCTCAGGGCCTCTGGGTCTCTGGGTCTCAGTGTCTCAGGGTCTCAGTGTCTCAGTGTCTCAGGGTCTCAGTGTCTCTGGGTCTCTGGGTCTCAGTCTCTCATTCTCTCAGTTTCTCAGTGTCTCAGTGTCTCAGTGTCTCGTGTCTCAGGGTCTCAGGGTCTCTGGGTCTCAGTCTCTAATTCTCTCTGTCTCTCAGTTTCTCAGTGTCTCAGTGTCTCAGTGTCTCGTGTCTCAGGGTCTCAGGGTCTCTGGTTCTCAGTCTCTCATTCTCTCTGTCTCTCAGTTTCTCAGTGTCTCAGTGTCTCAGTGTCTCGTGTCTCAGGGTCTCAGGGTCTCTGGGTCTCAGTCTCCCAGCGTCTCAGTGTCTCCGTGACTCAGGGTCTCAGGTCTCAGTGACTCAGTCTCTCAGGGTCTCATAGTCTCAGTCTCTCAGGGTCTCAGGGTCTCAGTCTCTCAGTCTCTGAGTCGCTCAGTCTCTCACTCTCTCAGTCTCTCAGTCTCTCAGGGTCTCAGTGTCGCAGATTCTCAGAGTCTCAGTGTCTCAGTGTCTCAGGGACTCTTGGTCTCAGGGTCTCAGTGTCTCAGGGTCTCAGTGTCTCAGAGCCTTAGTCTCTCAGGCCCTAAGTCTCTCTGGCTCTCTGGGTCTCAGTCTCTCAGTCTCTCAGTCTCTCAGTCTCTCAGTGTCTCAGTGTTTCAGGGTCTCAGTGTCTCAGGATCTCAGTGTCTCAGGGTCTCGGTGTCTCAGGGTCTCAGGGTCTCAGGGTGTTAGTCTCTCAGTCACTCAGTCTCTCAGTCTCTCAGTCTCGCAGTGTCTCAGTGTCTCAGGCTCTCTGGGTCTCTGGGTCACAGTATCTCAGTCTTTCAGTGTCTCAGTGTCTCAGGGTCTCAGGTTCTCAGTGTCTCTGTCTCTCAGTCCCTCAGTCTCTCATTCTGTCATTCTCTCAGTCTCTCAGTCTCTCAGTGACTCAGTGTCTCAGGTTCTCAGTGTCTCAGGGTCTCAGTGTCTCAGTGTCTCAGGGCCTCTGGGTCTCGGGGTCTCTGGGTCTCAGTGTGTCAGTGTCTCAGAGTCTCAGGGTCCCATGGTCTCAGGGTCCCTGGGTCTCAGTGTCGAAGTCTCTCAGTCTCTCAGTTTCTCAGTGTCTCAGTGTCTCAGTGTCTCAGGGCCTCTGGGTCTCTGTGTCTCAGGGTCTCAGTGTGTCAGTGTCTCAGTGTCTCTGGGTCTCTGGGTCTCAGTCTCTCATTCTCTCTGTCTCTCAGTTTCTCAGTGTCTCAGTGTCTCGTGTCTCAGGGTCTCTGGGTCTCAGTCTCTCATTCTCTCTGTCTCTCAGTTACTCAGTGTCTCAGTGTCTCAGTGTCTCGTGTCTCAGGGTCTCATGGTCTCTGGGTCTCAGTCTCTCAGTGTCTCAGTGTCTCAGTGTCTCAGGGTCTCAGGGTCTCAGTGTCTCAGGGTCTCAGTGTCTCAGGGCCTCTGGGCCTCTGGGTCTCAGTGTGTCAGTGTCTCAGAGTCTCAGGGTCCCATGGTCACAGGGTCCCTGGGTCTCAGTGTCAAAGTCTCTCAGTCTCTCAGTGTCTCAGTGTCTCAGTGTCTCAGGGCCTCTGGGTCTCTGTGTCTCAGTGTCTCAGGGTCTCAGTGTCTCAGTCTCTCAGGGTCTCAGTGTCTCATTCTCTCAGGGTCTCAGTGTCTCAGGGTCTCAGTGTCTCAGTGCCTTATTCTCTCAGGCCCTCAGTCTCTCAGTCTCTCAGGGTCTCTGGGTCTCTGGCTCTCTGAGTCTCAGTCTCTCAGTCTCTCAGCCTCTCAGTCTCTCAGTGTCTCAGTGTCTCAGGGTCTCACTGTCTCAGGATCTCAGTTTCTCAGGTTTTCATGGTCTTAGTCTCTCAGCCCTCAGTCTCTCAGTTTCTCTGTGTCTCTGGGTCTCAGTTTCTCAGTGTCTCAGTGAATCAGTGTCTCAGTGTCTCAGTGTCTCAGAGTCTCAGTGTCTCAGGATCTCAGGATGTCAGGATCTCAGTGTCTCAGTGTCTCAGGGTCTCAGGGTCTCAGTCTCTCAGTCTCTCAGTCTCTCATTCGCTAATATTCTCAGTCTCTCAATCTCTCAGTGTCTCAGTGTCTCAGGTTCTCAGTGTCTCAGGGTCTCAGTGTCTCAGGATCTCAGGGCCTGAATCTCTCAGCCCTCAGTCTCTCAGTCTCTCTGTATCTCTGGGTCTCAGTGTCTCAGTGTCTCAGTGTCTCAGTGTCTCAGGGTCTCAGGGTCTCAGTGTCTCAGGATCTCTGTGTCTCAGTGTCTCAGTGTCGTAGGGTCTCAGAGACTCAGTGTTTCAGGGTCTAAGTGTCTCAGTGTCTCAGGGTCCCAGCGTCTCAGTGTCTCCGTGACTCAGGGTCTCAGGTCTCAGTGACTCAGTCTCTCAGGGTCTCATAGTCTCAGTGTCTCAGGGTCTCAGTGTCTCAGTCTCTCAGTCTCTGAGTCGCTCAGTCTCTCACTCTCTCAGTCTCTCAGTCTCTCAGTCTCTCAGGGTCTTAGTGTCTCAGTGTCTCAGGGTCTCATGGTCTTACTCTCTCAGCCCTCTGTCACTTAGCTTCTCTGTGTCTCTGGGTCTCAGTTTCTCAGTGTCTCAGTGAATCAGTGTCTCAGTGTCTCAGGGTCTCAGTGTCTCAGGATCTCAGGATGTCAGGATCTAAGTGTCTCAGTGTCTCAGGGTCTCAGTGTCTCAGGGTCTCAGGGTCTTAGTCTCTCAGTCACTCAGTCTCTCAGTCTCTCAGTCTCTCAGTGTCTCAGGGTCTCAGGGTCTCAGGGTCTCAGTCTCTCAGTCTCTCATTCGTTAATACTCTCAGTCTCTCAGTCTCTCAGGGTCTCAGTGTCTCAGTGTCTCAGGGTCTCAGGGTCTCAGTCTCTCAGTCTCTCATTCGCTAATACTCTCATTCTCTCAGTCTCTCAGTCTCTCAGTCTCTCAGTGTCTCAGGTTCTCAGTGTCTCAGTGTCTCAGGGTCTCATGGTCTCAGTGTCTCAGGGTCTCTGTGTCTCAGTGTCGCAGGGTCTCAGAGACTCAGTGTTTCAGGGTCTCAGGGTCTCAGTGTCTCAGTGTCTCAGTGTCTCAGGGTCCCAGCGTCTCAGTGTCTCCGTGACTCAGGGTCTCAGTGACTCAGTCTCTCAGGGTCTCATAGTCTCAGTCTCTCAGGGTCTCAGTGTCTCAGTCTCTCAGTCTCTGAGTCGCTCAGTCTCTCACTCTCTCAGTCTCTCAGTCTCTCAGGGTCTCAGTGTCGCAGATTCTCAGAGTCTCAGTGTCTCAGGGTCTCTTGGTCTCAGGGTCTCAGTGTCTCAGGATCTCAGTGTCTCAGAGCCTTAGTCTCTCAGGCCCTAAGTCTCTCAGGGTCTCTGGGTCTCTGGCTCTCAGGGTCTCTGTCTCTCAGTCTCTCAGTCTCGCAGTGTCTCAGTGTCTCAGGCTCTCTGGGTCTCTGGGTCTCAGGGTCTCAGGGTCTCAGGGCCTCTGGGTCTCTGGGTCTCAGGGTCTCAGGGTCTCAGTGTGTCAGTGTCTCAGGTTCTCAGTGTCTCTGGGTCTCAGTCTCTCATTCTCTCTGTCTCTCAGTTTCTCAGTGTCTCAGTGTCTCGTGTCTCAGGGTCTCAGGGTCTCTGGGTCTCAGTCTCTCATTCTCGCTGTCTCTCAGTTTCTCAGTGTCTCAGTGTCTCAGTGTCTCGTGTCTCAGGGTCTCAGTGTCTCAGTGTCTCAGGGTCTCAGTGTCTCAGGGTCTCAGTGTCTCAGGGCCTCTGGGTCTCTGGGTCTCAGGGTCTCAGGGTCTCAGTGTGTCAGTGTCTCAGGGTCTCAGTGTCTCTGGGTCTCTGGGTCTCAGTCTCTCATTCTCTCTGTCTCTCAGTTTCTCAGTGTCTCAGTGTCTCGTGTCTCAGGGTCTCAGGGTCTCTGGGTCTCAGTCTCTCATTCTCTCTGTCTCTCAGTCTCTCAGTCTCTCAGTGTCTCAGTGTCTCGTGTCTCAGGGTCTCAGGGTCTCAGGGCCTCTGGGCCTCTGGGTCTCTGGGTCTCAGTGTGTCAGTGTCTCAGAGTCTCAGGGTCCCATGGTCACAGGGTCTCTGGGTCTCAGTGTCGAAGTCTCTCAGTCTCTCAGTTTCTCAGTGTCTCAGTGTCTCAGTGTCTCAGGGCCTCTGGGTCTCTGGGTCTCAGTGTCTCAGGGTCTCAGTGTCTCAGTGTCTCAGGGTCTCAGTGTCTCTGGGTCTCTGGGTCTCAGTCTCTCATTCTCTCAGTTTCTCAGTGTCTCAGTGTCTCAGTGTCTCGTGTCTCAGGGTCTCAGGGTCTCTGGGTCTCAGTCTCTCATTCTCTCTGTCTCTCAGTTTCTCAGTGTCTCAGTGTCTCGTGTCTCAGGGTCTCAGGGTCTCAGTCTCTCATTCTCTCTGTCTCTCAGTTTCTCAGTGTCTCAGTGTCTCAGTGTCTCGTGTCTCAGGGTCTCAGGGTCTCTGGGTCTCAGTCTCCCAGCGTCTCAGTGTCTCCGTGACTCAGGGTCTCAGGTCTCAGTGACTCAGTCTCTCAGGGTCTCATAGTCTCAGTCTCTCAGGGTCTCAGGGTCTCAGTCTCTCAGTCTCTGAGTCGCTCAGTCTCTCACTCTCTCAGTCTCTCAGGGTCTCAGTGTCGCAGATTCTCAGAGTCTCAGTGTCTCAGTGTCTCAGGGACTCTTGGTCTCAGGGTCTCAGTGTCTCAGGGTCTCAGTGTCTCAGAGCCTTAGTCTCTCAGGCCCTAAGTCTCTCTGGCTCTCTGGGTCTCAGTCTCTCAGTCTCTCAGTGTCTCAGTGTTTCAGGGTCTCAGTGTCTCAGGATCTCAGTGTCTCAGGGTCTCGGTGTCTCAGGGTCTCAGGGTCTCAGGGTGTTAGTCTCTCAGTCACTCAGTCTCTCAGTCTCTCAGTCTCGCAGTGTCTCAGTGTCTCAGGCTTTCTGGGTCTCTGGGTCTCAGTCTCTCAGTCTTTCAGTGTCTCAGTGTCTCAGGGTCTCAGTGTCTCTGTCTCTCAGTCCCTCAGTCTCTCATTCTCTCATTCTCTCAGTCTCTCAGTCTCTCAGTGACTCAGTGCCTCAGGTTCTCAGTGTCTCAGGGTCTCAGTGTCTCAGTGTCTCAGGGCCTCTGGGTCTCGGGGTCTCTGGGTCTCAGTGTGTCAGTGTCTCAGAGTCTCAGGGTCCCATGGTCTCAGGGTCCCTGGGTCTCAGTGTCGAAGTCTCTCAGTCTCTCAGTCCCTCAGGGTCTCAGTGTCGCAGATTCTCAGAGTCTCAGTGTCTCAGGGTCTCTTGGTCTCAGGGTCTCAGTGTCTCAGGGTCTCAGTGTCTCAGAGCCTTAGTCTCTCAGGCCCTAAGTCTCTCAGGGTCTCTGGGTCTCTGGCTCTCTGGGTCTCAGTCTCTCAGTCTCTCAGTCTCTCAGTCTCTCAGTGTCTCAGTGTCTCAGTGTTTCAGGGTCTCAGTGTCACAGGATCTCAGTGTCTCAGGGTCTCGGTGTCTCAGGGTCTCAGGGTCTCAGGGTGTTAGTCTCTCAGTCACTCAGTCTCTCAGTCTCTCAGTCTCTCAGTCTCGCAGTGTCTCAGTGTCTCAGGCTTTCTGGGTCTCTGGGTCTCAGTCTCTCAATCTTTCAGTGTCTCAGGGTCTCAGTGTCTCTGTCTCTCAGTCCCTCAGTCTCTCATTCTCTCATTCTCTCAGTCTCTCAGTCTCTCAGTGACTCAGTGCCTCAGGTTCTCAGTGTCTCAGGGTCTCAGTGTCTCAGTGTCTCAGGGCCTCTGGGTCTCGGGGTCTCTGGGTCTCAGTGTGTCAGTGTCTCAGAGTCTCAGGGTCCCATGGTCTCAGGGTCCCTGGGTCTCAGTGTCGAAGTCTCTCAGTCTCTCAGTCCCTCAGGGTCTCAGTGTCGCAGATTCTCAGAGTCTCAGTGTCTCAGGGTCTCTTGGTCTCAGGGTCTCAGTGTCTCAGGGTCTCAGGGTCTCAGTGTCTCAGAGCCTTAGTCTCTCAGGCCCTAAGTCTCTCAGGGTCTCTGGCTCTCTGGGTCTCAGTCTCTCAGTCTCTCAGTCTCTCAGTGTCTCAGTGTCTCAGTGTTTCAGGGTCTCAGTGTCACAGGATCTCAGTGTCTCAGGGTCTCGGTGTCTCAGGGTCTCAGGGTCTCAGGGTGTTAGTCTCTCAGTCACTCAGTCTCTCAGTCTCGCAGTGTCTCAGTGTCTCAGGCTTTCTGGGTCTCTGGGTCTCAGTCTCTCAGTCTTTCAGTGTCTCAGTGTCTTAGGGTCTCAGTGTCTCTGTGTCTCAGGGCCTCTGGGTCTCGGGGTCTCTGGGTCTCAGTGTGTCAGTGTCTCAGAGTCTCAGGGTCCCATGGTCTCAGGGTCCCTGGGTCTCAGTGTCGAAGTCTCTCAGTCTCTCAGTTTCTCAGTGTCTCAGGGTCTCAGTGTCTCTGGGTCTCAGGGTCTCAGTCTCTCATTCTCTCTGTCTCTCAGTTACTCAGTGTCTCAGTGTCTCAGTGTCTCGTGTCTCAGGGTCTCAGGGTCTCTGGGTCTCAGTCTCTCAGTGTCTCAGTGTCTCAGGGCCTCTGGGTCTCGGGGTCTCAGGGTCTCAGGGTCTCAGTGTGTCAGTGTCTCAGTGTCTCTGGGTCTCTGGGTCTCAGTCTCTCATTCTCTCTGTCTCTCAGTTTCTCAGTGTCTCAGTGTCTCGTGTCTCAGGGTCTCAGGGTCTCAGTCTCTCATTCTCTCTGTCTCTCAGTTTCTCAGTGTCTCAGTGTCTCAGTGTCTCGTGTCTCAGGGTCTCAGGGTCTCTGGGTCTCAGTCTCTCAGTGTGTCAGTGTCTCAGTGTCTCAGGGTCTCAGTGTCTCAGGGTCTCAGTGTCTCAGGGCCTCTGGGCCTCTGGGTCTCTGGGTCTCAGTGTGTCAGTGTCTCAGAGTCTCAGGGTCCCATGGTCACATGGTCCCTGGGTCTCAGTGTCGAAGTCTCTCAGTCTCTCAGTTTCTCAGTGTCTCAGTGTCTCAGTGTCTCAGGGCCTCTGGGTCTCTGTGTCTCAGTGTCTCAGGGTCTCAGTGTCTCAGTCTCTCAGGGTCTCAGTGTCTCAGTCTCTCAGGGTCTCAGTGTCTCAGTCTCTCAGGGTCTCAGTGTCTCAGGGTCTCAGTGTCTCAGTGCCTTATTCTCTCAGGCCCTCAGTCTCTCAGTCTCTCAGGGTCTCTGGGTCTCTGGCTCTCTGGGTCTCAGTCTCTCAGTCTCTCAGCCTCTCAGTCTCTCAGTGTCTCAGTGTCTCAGTGTCTCAGGGTCTCACTGTCTCAGGATCTCAGGATCTCAGTTTCTCAGGGTCTCATGGTCTTAGTCTCTCAGCCCTCAGTCTCTCAGTTTCTCTGTGTCTCTGGGTCTCAGTTTCTCAGTGTCTCAGTGAATCAGTGTCTCAGTGTCTCAGGGTCTCAGTGTCTCAGGATCTCAGGATATCAGGATCTCAGTGTCTCAGTGTCTCAGGGTCTCAGTGTCTCAGGGTCTCAGTGTCTTAGTCTCTCAGTCACTCAGTCTCTCAGTCTCTCAGTGTCTCAGTGTCTCAGTGTCTCAGGGTCTCAGTGTCTCAGTCTCTCAGTCTCTCAGTCTCTCATTCGCTAATACTCTCCGTCTCTCAGTCTCTCAGTCTCTCAGTGTCTCAGTGTCTCAGGTTCTCAGTGTCTCAGGGTCTCAGTGTCTCAGTGTCTCAGGATCTCAGGGCCTTAGTCTCTCAGCCCTCAGTCTCTCAGTCTCTCTGTATCTCTGGGTCTCTGGGTCTAGGTGTTTCAGTGTCTCAGTGTCTCAGGGTCTCAGGGTCTAAGTGTCTCAGGGTCTCTGTGTCTCAGTGTCGCAGGGTCTCAGAGACTCAGTGTTTCAGGGTCTAAGTGTCTCAGTGTCTCAGTGTCTCAGGGTCTCAGTGTCTCAGTGTCTCAGTGTCTCAGGGTCCCAGCGTCTCAGTGTCTCCGTGACTCAGGGTCTCAGGTCTCAGTGACTCAGTCTCTCAGGGTCTCATAGTCTCAGTCTCTCAGGGTCTCAGTGTCTCAGTCTCTCAGTCTCTGAGTCGCTCAGTCTCTCACTCTCTCAGTCTCTCAGTCTCTCAGTCTCTCAGGGTCTCAGTGTCGCAGATTCTCAGAGTCTCAGTGTCTCAGGGTCTCTTGGTCTCAGTGTCTCTGGGTCTCTGGGTCTCTGGGTCTCAGTCTCTCATTCTCTCTGTCTCTCATTTTCTCAGTGTCTCAGTGTCTCAGTGTCTCAGTGTCTCAGGGTCACAGGGTCTCAGTGTCTCACTGTCTCAGTATCGCAGGGTCATAGTGTCTCAGGGTCTCAGTCTCTCAGTCTCTCATTGTATCAGTCTCTCAGTCTCTCATTGTATCAGTCTCTCAGTGTCTCAGGTTCTCAGAGTCTCAGGGTCTCAGTGTCTCAGTGTCTCAGGGTCTCAGGGTCTCAGTGTCTCAGGGTCTCAGGGCCTTAGTCTCTCATGCCCTCAGTCTCTCAGTCTCTCTGGGTCTCTGGGTCTCTGGGTCTCAGTCTCTCAGTCTCTCAGTCTCTCAGTGTCTCAGTGTCTCAGGGTCTCAGTGTCTCAGTGTCTCAGGATCTCAGTGTCTCAGTGTCTCATTGTCTCAGGGTCACAGTGTCTCAGGGTCACAGGGTCTCAGCGTCTCAGTGTCTCAGGGTCTCAGGGTCTCAGGGTCTCAGGGTCTCAGGGTCTCAGTGTCTCAGGGTCTCAGTGTCTCAGTGTCTCAGGGTCTCAGTGTCTCAGTGTCTCAGTGTCTCAGGGTCTCAGGGTCTCAGTGTCTCAGGATCTCTGTGTCTCAGTGTCGTAGGGTCTCAGAGACTCAGTGTTTCAGGGTCTAAGTCTCCCAGCGTCTCAGTGTCTCCGTGACTCAGGGTCTCAGGTCTCAGTGACTCAGTCTCTCAGGGTCTCATAGTCTCAGTCTCTCAGGGTCTCAGTGTCTCAGTCTCTCAGTCTCTGAGTCGCTCAGTCTCTCACTCTCTCAGTCTCTCAGTCTCTCAGGGTCTCAGTGTCTCAGTGTCTCAGGGTCTCATGGTCTTACTCTCTCAGCCCTCAGTCACTTAGCTTCTCTGTGTCTCTGGGTCTCAATTTCTCAGTGTCTCAGTGAATCAGTGTCTCAGTGTCTCAGGGTCTCAGTGTCTCAGGATCTCAGGATGTCAGGATCTCAGTGTCTCAGTGTCTCAGGGTCTCAGTGTCTCAGGGTCTCAGGGTCTTAGTCTCTCAGTCACTCAGTCTCTCAGTCTCTCAGTCTCTCAGTGTCTCAGGGTCTCAGGGTCTCAGGGTCTCAGTCTCTCAGTCTCTCATTCGCTAATACTCTCAGTCTCTCAGTCTCTCAGTGTCTCAGTGTCTCAGGTTCTCAGTGTCTCAGGGTCTCAGTGTCTCAGTGTCTCGGGATCTCAGGGCCTTAGTCTCTCAGCCCTCAGTCTCTCATTCTCTCTGTATCTCTGGGTCTCTGGGTCTCAGTGTCTCAGTGTCTCAGGGTCTCATGGTCTCAGTGTCTCAGGGTCTCTGTGTCTCAGTGTCGCAGGGTCTCAGAGACTCAGTGTTTCAGGGTCTAAGTGTCTCAGTGTCTCAGGGTCTCAGTGTCTCATTGTCTCAGTGTCTCAGGGTCCCAGCGTCTCAGTGTCTCCGTGACTCAGGGTCTCAGGTCTCAGTGACTCAGTCTCTCAGGGTCTCATAGTCTCAGTCTCTCAGGGTCTCAGTGTCTGAGTCGCTCAGTCTCTCACTCTCTCAGTCTCTCAGTCTCTCAGTCCCTCAGGGTCTCAGTGTCGCAGATTCTCAGAGTCTCAGTGTCTCAGTGTCTCAGGGTCTCTTGGTCTCAGGGTCTCAGTGTCTCAGGGTTTCAGTGTCTCAGAGCCTTAGTCTCTCAGGCCCTAAGTCTCTCAGGGTCTCTGGGTCTCTGGCTCTCTGGGTCTCAGTCTCTCAGTCTCTCAGTCTCTCAGTGTCTCAGTGTCTCAGTGTTTCAGGGTCTCAGTGTCACAGGATCTCAGTGTCTCAGGGTCTCGGTGTCTCAGGGTCTCAGGGTGTTAGTCTCTCAGTCACTCAGTCTCTCAGTATCTCAGTCTCGCAGTGTCTCAGTGTCTCAGGCTTTCTGGGTCTCTGGGTCTCAGTCTCTCAGTCTTTCAGTGTCTCAGTGTCTCAGGGTCTCAGTGTCTCTGTCTCTCAGTCCCTCAGTCTCTCATTCTCTCATTCTCTCAGTCTCTCAGTCTCTCAGTGACTCAGTGCCTCAGGTTCTCAGTGTCTCAGGGTCTCAGTGTCTCAGGGCCTCTGGGTCTCGGGGTCTCTGGGTCTCAGTGTGTCAGTGTCTCAGAGTCTCAGGGTACAATGGTCTCAGGGTCCCTGGGTCTCAGTGTCGAAGTCTCTCAGTCTCTCAGTTTCTCAGTGTCTCAGTGTCTCAGTGTCTCAGGGCCTCTGGGTCTCTGGGTCTCAGGGTCTCAGGGTCTCAGTGTGTCAGTGTCTCAGTGTCTCTGGGTCTCTGGGTCTCAGTCGCTCATTCTCTCTGTCACTCAGTTTCTCAGTGTCTCAGTGTCTCGTGTCTCAAGGTCTCAAGGTCTCTGGGTCTCAGGGTCTCAGTCTCACATTCTCTCTGTCTCTCAGTTACTCAGTGTCTCAGTGTCTCAGTGTCTCGTGTCTCAGGGTCTCAGGGTCTCTGGGTCTCAGTGTCTCAGTGTCTCAGTGTCTCAGGGCCTCTGGGTCTCGGGGTCTCAGGGTCTCAGGGTCTCAGTGTGTCAGTGTCTCAGTGTCTCTGGGTCTCTGGGTCTCAGTCTCTCATTCTCTCTGTCTCTCAGTTTCTCAGTGTCTCAGTGTCTCGTGTCTCAGGGTCTCAGGGTCTCTGGGTCTCAGTCTCTCATTCTCTCTGTCTCTCAGTTACTCAGTGTCTCAGTGTCTCGTGTCTCAGGGTCTCTGGGTCTCAGTCTCCCAGTGTCTCAGTGTCTCAGTGTCTCAGTGTCTCAGTGTCTCAGGGTCTCAGGGTCTCCGTGTCTCAGGGTCTCAGTGTCTCAGGGCCTCTGGGCCTCTGGGTCTTTGGGTCTCAGTGTGTCAGTGTCTCAGAGTCTCAGGGTCCCATGGTCACAGGGTCCCTGGGTCTCAGTGTCGAAGTCTCTCAGTCTCTCAGTTTATCAGTGTCTCAGTGTCTCAGTGTCTCAGGGCCTCTGTGTCTCTGTGTCTCTGTGTCTCAGTGTCTCAGGGTCTCAGTGTCTCAGTCTCTCAGGGTCTCAGTGTCTCAGTCTCTAAGGGTCTCAGTGTCTCAGGGTCTCAGAGTCTCAGTGCCTTATTCTCTCAGTCCCTCAGTCTCTCAGTCTCTCAGGGTCTCTGGTTCTCTGGCTCTATGGGTCTCAGTCTCTCAGTCTCTCAGCCTCTCAGTCTCTCAGTGTCTCAGTGTCTCAGTGTCTCAGTGTCTCAGTGTCTCAGGATCTCAGGGCCTTCATCTCTCAGCCCTCAGTCTCTCAGTCTCTCTGTATCTCTGGGTCTCTTGGTCTCAGTATCTCAGTGTCTCAGTGTCTCAGGGTCTCAGGGTCTCAGTGTCTCAGGGTCTCTGTGTCTCAGTGTCGCAGGGTCTCAGAGACTCAGTGTTTCAGGGACTAAGTGTCTCAGGGTCCCAGCGTCTCAGTGTCTCCGTGACTCAGGGTCTCAGGTCTCAGTGACTCAGTCTCTCAGGGTCTCATAGTCTCAGTCTCTCAGGGTCTCAGTGTCTCAGTCTCTGAGTCGCTCAGTCTCTCACTCTCTCAGTCTCTCAGTCTCTCAGTCTCTCAGGGTCTCAGTGTCGCAGATTCTCAGAGTCTCAGTGTCTCAGTGTCTCAGGGTCTCTTGGTCTCAGGGTCACTGGGTCTCAGGGTCTCAGTGTTTCAGGGTCTCCGGGTCCCCGGGTCTCAGGGTCTCAGTGTCTCATGTCCCAGTATCTCAGGGGCTCAGGGGCTCAGTGTCTCAGTGTCTCAGTGTCTCAGGGTCTCAGTGTCTCTGGGTCTCTGGGTCTCTGGGTCTCAGTCTCTCATTCTCTCTGTCTCTCATTTTCTCAGTGTCTCAGTGTCTCAGTGTCTCAGTGTCTCAGGGTCTCAGTCTCTCATTGTATCACTCTCTCAGTCTCTCATTGTATCAGTCTCTCAGTGTCTCAGGTTCTCAGAGTCTCAGGGTCTCAGTGTCTCAGTGTCTCAGGGTCTCAGGGTCTCAGTGTCTCAGGGTCTCAGGGCCTTAGTCGCTCATGCTCTCAGTCTCTCAGTCTCTCTGGGTCTCTGGGTCACTGGGTCTCAGTCTCTCAGTCTCTCAGTCTCTCAGTCTCTCAGTGTCTCAGTGTCTCAGGGTCTCAGTGTCTCAGTCTCTCAGTCTCTCAGTCTCTCCGTCTCTCAGTGTCTCATTGTCTCAGGGTCACAGTGTCTCAGGGTCACAGGGTCTCAGCGTCTCAGTGTCTCAGGGTCTCAGGGTCTCAGGGTCTCAGAGTCTCAGGGTCCCTGGGTCTCAGTCTCTCAGTGCCTCAGTGTCTCAGGGACTAAGTGTCTCAGGGTCTCAGTGTCTCAGTGTCTCAGGGTCTTAGTCTCTCAGTCACTCAGTCTCTCAGTCTCTCAGTCTCTCAGTCTCTCAGTCTCTCAGTATCTCAGTGTCTCCGGGTCTCAGGGTCTCAGGGTCTCAGTCTCTCAGTCTCTCAGTCTCTCAGTCTCTCATTCGCTAATACTCTCAGTCTCTCAGTCTCTCAGTGTCTCAGTGTCTCAGGTTCTCAGTGTCTCAGGGTCTCAGTGTCTCAGTGTCTCAGGATCTCAGGGCCTTAGTCTCTCAGCCCTCAGTCTCTCAGTCTCTCTGTATCTCTGGGTCTCTGGGTCTCAGTGTCTCAGTGTCTCAGGGTCTCATGGTCTCAGTGTCTCAGGGTCTCAGTGTCTCAGTGTCTCAGTGTCTCAGGGTCCCAGCGTCTCAGTGACTCCGTGACTCAGGGTCTCAGGTCTCAGTGACTCAGTCTCTCAGGGTCTCATAGTCTCAGTCTCTCAGGGTCTCAGTGTCTCAGTCTCTCAGTCTCTGAGTCGCTCAGTCTCTCACTCTCTCAGTCTCTCTGTCTATCAGTCTCTCAGGGTCTCAGTGTCGCAGATTCTCAGAGTCTCAGTGTCTCAGTGTCTCAGGGTCTCTTGGTCTCAGGGTCTCAGTGTCTCAGGGTCTCAGCGTCTCAGAGCCTTAGTCTCTCAGGCCCTCAGTCTCTCAGGGTCTCTGGGTATCTGGCTCTCTGGGTCTCAGTCTCTCAGTCTCTCAGTCTCTCAGTCTCCCAGTGTCTCAGTGTTTCAGGGTCTCAGTGTCTCAGGATCTCAGGATCTCAGTGTCTCAGGGCCTCGGTGTCTCAGGGTCTCAGGGTCTCAGGGTGTTAGTCTCTCAGTCACTCAGTCTCTCAGTCTCGCAGTGTCTCAGTGTCTCAGGCTCTCTGGGTCTCTGGGGCTCAGTCTCTCAGTCTCTCAGTGTCTCAGTGTCTCAGGGTCTCAGGGTCTCAGTGTCTCTGTCTCTCAGTCTCTCAGTCTCTCATTCTCTCATTCTCTCAGTCTCTCAGTCTCTCAGTGACTCAGTGTCTCAGGTTCTCAGTGTCTCAGGGTCTCAGTGTCTCAGGGCCTCTAGGTCTCTGGGTCTCTGGGTCTCTGGGTCTCAGTGTGTCAGTGTCTCAGAGTCTCAGGGTCCCATGGTCTCAGGGTCCCTGGGTCTCAGTGTCGAAGTCTCTCAGTCTCTCAGTTTCTCAGTGTCTCAGTGTGTCAGGGCCTCTGGGTCTCTGGGTCTCAGGGTCTCAGTGTGTCAGGGTCTCAGGGTCTCAGTGTCTCTGGGTCTCTGGGTCTCAGTCTCTCATTCTCTCTGTCTCTCAGTTTCTCAGTGTCTCAGTGTCTCGTGTATCAGGGCCTCTGGGTCTCTGGGTCTCAGTCTCTCATTCTCTCTGTCTCTCAGTTTCTCAGTGTCTCAGTGTCTCGTGTCTCAGGGTCTCAGAGTCTCAGGGTCTCAGTGTCTCAGGGCCTCTGGGCCTCTGGGTCTCTGGGTCTCAGTGTGTCAGTGTCTCAGAGTCTCAGGGTCCCATGGTCACATGGTCCCTGGGTCTCAGTGTCGAAGTCTCTCAGTCTCTCAGTTTCTCAGTGTCTCAGTGTCTCAGTGTCTCAGGGCCTCTGGGTCTCTGTGTCTCAGTGTCTCAGGGTCTCAGTGTCTCAGTCTCTCAGGGTCTCAGTGTCTCAGTGTCTCAGTCTCTCAGGGTCTCAGTGTCTCAGTCTCTCAGGGTCTCAGTGTCTCAGGGTCTCAATGCCTTATTCTCTCAGGCCCTCAGTCTCTCAGTCTCTCAGGGTCTCTGGGTCTCTGGCTCTCTGGGTCTCAGTCTCTCAGTCTCTCAGCCTCTCAGTCTCTCAGTGTCTCAGTGTCTCAGTGTCTCAGGGTCTCACTGTCTCAGGATCTCAGAATCTCAGTTTCTCAGGGTCTCATGGTCTTAGTCTCTCAGCCCTCAGTCTCTCAGTTTCTCTGTGTCTCTGGGTCTCAGTTTCTCAGTGTCTCAGTGAATCAGTGTCTCAGTGTCTCAGGGTCTCAGTGTCTCAGGATCTCAGGATATCAGGATCTCAATGTCTCAGTGTCTCAGGGTCTCAGTGTCTCAGGGTCTCAGTGTCTTAGTCTCTCAGTCACTCAGTCTCTCAGTCTCTCAGTGTCTCAGTGTCTCAGTGTCTCAGTGTCTCAGGGTCTCAGGGTCTCAGGGTCTCAGTCTCTCAGTCTCTCAGTCTCTCAGTCTCTCATTCGCTAATACTCTCCGTCTCTCAGTCTCTCAGTCTCTCAGTTTCTCAGTGTCTCAGGTTCTCAGTGTCTCAGGGTCTCAGTGTCTCAGTGTCTCAGGATCTCAGGGCCTTAGTCTCTCAGCCCTCAGTCTCTCAGTCTCTCTGTATCTCTGGGTCTCTGGGTCTAGGTGTCTCAGTGTCTCAGTGTCTCAGGGTCTCAGGGTCTAAGTGTCTCAGGGTCTCTGTGTCTCAGTGTCGCAGCGTCTCAGAGACTCAGTGTTTCAGGGTCTAAGTGTCTCAGTGTCTCAGGGTCTCAGTGTCTCAGTGTCTCAGGGTCCCAGCGTCTCAGTGTCTCCGTGACTCAGGGTCTCAGGTCTCAGTGACTCAGTCTCTCAGGGTCTCATAGTCTCAGTCTCTCAGGGTCTCAGTGTCTCAGTCTCTCAGTCTCTGAGTCGCTCAGTCTCTCACTCTCTCAGTCTCTCAGTCTCTCAGTCTCTCAGTCTCTCAGGGTCTCAGTGTCACAGATTCTCAGAGTCTCAGTGTCTCAGGGTCTCTTGGTCTCAGTGTCTCAGGGTCTCCGGGTCCCCGGGTCTCAGTGTCTCAGTGTCTCATGTCCCAGTATCTCAGGGGCTCAGGGGCTCAGTGTCTCAGGGTCTCAGTGTCTCTGTGTCTCTGGGTCTCTGGGTCTCTGGGTCTCAGTCTCTCATTCTCTCTGTCTCTCATTTTCTCAGTGTCTCAGTGTCTCAGGGTCACAGGGTCTCAGTGTCTCAGTGTCTCACTGTCTCAGTATCGCAGGGTCTCAGTGTCTCAGGGTCTCAGTCTCTCAGTCTCTCATTGTATCAGTCTCTCAGTCTCTCATTGTATCAGTCTCTCAGTGTCTCAGGTTCTCAGTGTCTCAGGGTCACAGGGTCTCAGTGTCTCAGGGTCTCAGGGTCTCAGTGTCTCAGCGTCTCAGGGCCTTAGTCTCTCATGCCCTCAGTCTCTCAGTCTCTCTGGGTCTCTGGGTCCCAGTCTCTCAGTCTCTCAGTCTCTCAGTGTCTCAGTGTCTCAGGGTCTCAGTGTCTCAGGATCTCAGGGTCTCAGGGTCTCAGTGTCTCAGTGTCTCATTGTCTCAGGGTCACAGTGTCTCAGGGTCACAGGGTCTCAGCGTCTAAGTGTCTCAGGGTCTCAGGGTCTCTGGGTTTCTGGGTCTCAATCCCTCAGTGCCTCAGTGTCTCAGGGTCTCAGTGTCTCAGGGTCTCAGTGTCTCAGTGTCTCAGGGTCTCAGGGTCTCAGTCTCTCAGTGTCTCAGTCTCTCAGTCTCTCAGGGTCTCAGTGTCTCAGTGTCTCAGTGTCTCAGTCTTTCGGGGTCTCAGTGTCTCAGTCTCTCAGTCGCTCAGTCGCTCAGTCTCTCAGTCTCTCAGTGTATCATTCTCTCAGTCTCTCAGTCTCTCAGTGTCTCGGTGTCTCAGTCTCTCAGGGTCTCAGTGTCTCAGTGTCTCAGTCTCACAGGGTCTCAGTGTCTCAGTCTCTCAGGGTCTCAGTGTCTCAGGGTCTCAGTGTCTCAGTGCCTTATTCTCTCAGGCCCTCAGTCTCTCAGGGTCTCTGGATCTCTGGCTCTCTGGGTCTCAGTCTCTCAGTCTCTCTGCCTCTCAGTCTCTCAGTGTCTCAGTGTCTCTGTGTCTCTGGGTCTCTGGGTCTTAGTGTCTCAGTGTCTCAGGGTCTCAGTGTCTCATGGTCTCAGGGCCTTAGTCTCTCATGCCCTCAGTCTCTCAGTCTCTCTGGGTCTCTGGGTCTCTGGGTCTCTGGGTCTCTGGGTCTCTCAGCCCTCAGTCTCTCAGTCTCTCAGTGTCTCAGTGTCTCAATGTCTCAGTGTCTCAGTGTCTCAGTGTCTCAGTGTCTCAGGATCTCAGTGTCTCAGGGTCTCAGTGTCTCAGTGTCTCAGTGTCTCATTGTCTCAGGGTCACAGTGTCTCAGGGTCACAGGGTCTCAGCGTCTCAGTGTCTCAGGGTCTCAGAGTCTCAGGGTCTCAGGGTCTCAGGGCCTCTGGGTCTCAGTCTCTCAGTGCCTCAGTGTCTCAGGGTCTCAGTGTCTCAGGGTCTCAGTGTCTCAATGTCTCAGGGTCTTAGTCTCTCAGTCACTCAGTCTCTCAGTCTCTCAGTCTCTCAGTGTCTCAGTGTCTCAGGGTCTCAGGGTCTCAGGGTCTCAGGGTCTCAGTCTCTCAGTCTCTCAGTCTCTCATTCGCTAATACTCTCAGTCTCTCAGTCTCTCAGTGTCTCAGTGACTCAGGTTCTCAGTGTCTCAGGGTCTCAGTGTCTCAGTGTCTCAGTGTCTCAGGATCTCAGGGCCTTAGTCTCTCAGCCCTCAGTCTCTCAGTCTCTCTGTATCTCTGGGTCTCTGGGTCTCAGTGTCTCAGTGTCTCAGTGTCTCAGTGTCTCAGGGTCTCAGTGTCTCAGTGTCTCAGTGTCTCCGTGACTCAGGGTCTCAGGTCTCAGTGACTCAGTCTCTCAGGGTCTCATAGTCTCAGTGTCTCAGTGTCTCAGTCTCTCAGTCTCTGAGTCGTTCAGTCTCTCACTCTCTCAGTCTCTGGCTCTCAGGGTCTCAGTCTCTCAGTCCCTCAGTCTCCCAGTGTCTCAGTGTTTCAGGGTCTCAGTGTCTCAGGATCTCAGGATCTCAGTGTCTCAGGTTCTCGGTGTCTCAGGGTCTCAGGGTCTCAGGGTGTTAGTCTCTCAGTCTCTCAGTCTCTCAGTCTCTCAGTCTCTCAGTCTCTCGGTCTCGCAGTGTCTCAGGCTCTCTGGGTCTCTGGGTCTCAGTCTCTCAGACTCTCAGTGTCTCAGTGTCTCAGGGTCTCAGGGTCTCGGTGTCTCTGTCTCTCAGTCTCTCAGTCTCTCATTCTCTCATTCTCTCAGTCTCTCAGTCTCTCAGTGACTCAGTGTCTCAGGTTCTCAGTGTCTCAGGGTCTCAGTGTCTCAGTGTCTCAGGGCCTCTGGGTCTCTGGGTCTCTGGCTCTCTGGGTCTCAGTGTGTCAGTGTCTCAGAGTCTCAGGGTCCCATGGTCTCAGTGTCTCAGGGTCTCAGTGTCTCTGGGTCTCTGGGTCTCAGTCTCTCATTCTCTCTGTCTCTCAGTTTCTCAGTGTCTCATTGTCTCGTGTCTCAGGGTCTCAGGGTCTCTGGGTCTCAGTCTCTCATTCTCTCTGTCTCTCAGTTTCTCAGTGTCTCAGTGTCTCGTGTCTCAGGGTCTCAGGGTCTCTGGGTCTCAGTCTCTCAGTGTCTCAGTGTCTCAGTCTCTCAGTTTCTCAGTGTCTCAGGGTCTCAGGGTCTCAGTCTCTCAGTCTCTCAGTCTCTCATTCGCTAATACTCTCAGTCTCTCAGTCTCTCAGTGTCTTAGTCTCTCAGTCACTCAGTCTCTCAGTCTCTCAGTCTCTCAGTGTCTCAGTGTCTCAGTGTCTCAGGGTCTCAGGGTCTCAGTCTCTCAGTGTCTCATTCGCTAATACTCTCAGTCTCTCAGTCTCTCAGTTTCTCAGGGTCTCAGTGTCTCAGTGTCTCAGGGTCTCAGTGTCTCAGTGTCTCAGGATCTCAGGGCCTTAGTCTCTCAGCCCTCAGTCTCTCAGTCTCTCTGTATCTCTGGGTCTCTGGGTCTTGGTGTCTCAGTGTCTCAGTGTCTCAGGATCTCAGGGTCTAAGTGTCTCAGGGTCTCAGTGTCTCAGGGTCCCAGTGTCTCAGTGTCTCCATGACTCAGGGTCTCAGGTCTCAGTGACTCAGTCTCTCAGGGTCTCATATTCTCAGTCTCTCAGGGTCTCAGTGTCTCAGTCTCTCAGTCTCTGAGTCGCTCAGTCTCTCACTCTCTCAGTCTCTCAGTCTCTCAGTCTCTCAGTCTCTCAGGGTCTCAGTGTCGCAGATTCTCAGAGTCTCAGTGTCTCAGTGTCTCAGGGTCTCTTGGTCTCAGGGTCACTGGGTCTCAGGGTCTCAGTGTCTCAGGGTCTCCGGGTCCCCGGGTCTCAGGGTCTCAGTGTCTCATGTCCCAGTATCTCAGGGGCTTAGGGGCTCAGTGTCTCAGTGTCTCAGGGTTGCAGTGTCTCTGTGTCTCTGGGTCTCTGGGTCTCTGGGTCTCAGTCTCTCATTCTCTCTGTCTCTCATTTTCTCAGTGTCTCAGTGTCTCAGTGTCTCAGTGTCTCAGGGTCACAGGGTCTCAGTGTCTCAGTGTCTCACTGTCTCAGTATCGCAGGGTCTCAGTGTCTCAGGGTCTCAGTCTCTTAGTCTCTCATTGTATCAGTCTCTCAGTCTCTCATTGTATCAGTCTCTCAGTGTCTCAGGTTCTCAGTGTCTCAGGGTCTCAGTGTCTCAGTGTCTCAGGGTCTCAGGGTCTCAGTGTCTCAGCGTCTCAGGGCCTTAGTCTCTCATGCCCTCAGTCTCTCAGTCTCTCTGGGTCTCTGGGTCTCTGGGTCCCAGTCTCTCAGTCTCTCAGTCTCTCAGTGTCTCAGTGTCTCAGGGTCTCAGTGTCTCAGGATCTCAGGGTCTCAGGGTCTCAGTGTCTCAGTGTCTCATTGTCTCAGGGTCACAGTGTCTCAGGGTCACAGGGTCTCAGCGTCTCAGTGTCTCAGGGTCTCAGGGTCTCTGGGTCTCTGGGTCTCAATCTCTCAGTGCCTCAGTGTCTCAGGGTCTCTGTGTCTCAGGGTCTCAGTGTCTCAGTGACTCAGGGTCTCAGGGTCTCAGTATCTCAGTGTCTCAGTCTCTCAGTCTCTCAGTCTCTAAGGGTCTCAGTGTCGCAGATTCTCAGAGTCTCAGTGTCTCAGTGTCTCAGGGTCTGTTGGTCTCAGGGTCTCAGTGTCTCAGGGTCCAGGTGTCTCAGAGCCTTAGTCTCTCAGGCCCTAAGTCTCTCAGGGTCTCTGGCTCTCTGGGTCTCAGTCTCTCAGTCTCTCAGTCTCTCAGTCTCCCAGTGTCTCAGTGTTTCAGGGTCTCAGTGTCTCAGGATCTCAGGATCTCAGTGTCTCAGGGTCTCAGTGTCTCAGGGTCTCAGGGTCTCAGGGTGTTAGTCTCTCAGTCACTCAGTCTCTCAGTCTCTCAGTCTCTCAGTCTCTCGGTCTCGCAGTGTCTCAGTGTCTCAGGCTCTCTGGGTCTCTGGGTCTCAGTCTCTCAGTCTCTCAGTGTCTCAGTGTCTCAGGGTCTCAGGGTCTCAGTGTCTCTGTCTCTCAGTCTCTCAGTCTCTCATTCTCTCATTCTCTCAGTCTCTCAGTCTCTCAGTGACTCAGTGACTCAGTGTCTCAGGTTCTCAGTGTCTCAGGGTCTCAGTGTCTCAGTGTCTCAGGGCCTCTGGGTCTCTGGGTCTCTGGGTCTCTGGGTCTCAGTGTGTCAGTGTCTCAGAGTCTCAGGGTCCCATGGTCTCAGTGTCTCAGGGTCTCAGTGTCTCTGGGTCTCTGGGTCTCAGTCTCTCATTCTCTCTGTCTCTCAGTTTCTCAGTGTCTCATTGTCTCGTGTCTCAGGGTCTCAGGGTCTCTGGGTCTCAGTCTCTCATTCTCTCTGTCTCTCAGTTTCTCAGTGTCTCAGTGTCTCAGTGTCTCGTGTCTCAGGGTCTCAGGGTCTCTGGGTCTCAGTCTCTCAGTGTCTCAGTGTCTCAGTGTCTCAGTGTCTCAGGGTCTCAGTGTCTCAGGGCCTCTGGGCCTCTGGGACTCTGGGTCTCAGTGTGTCAGTGTCTCAGAGTCTCAGGGTCACATGGTCCCTGGGTCTCAATGTCGAAGTCTCTCAGTCTCTCAGTTTCTCAGTGTCTCAGTGTCTCAGGGTCTCAGGGTCTCAGGGTCTCAGTCTCTCAGTTTCTCAGTCTCTCATTCGCTAATACTCTCAGTCTCTCAGTCTCTCAGTGTCTTAGTCTCTCAGTCACTCAGTCTCTCAGTCTCTCAGTGTCTCAGTGTCTCAGGGTCTCAGGGTCTCAGTCTCTCAGTCTCTCATTCGCTAATACTCTCAGTCTCTCAGTCTCTCAGTTTCTCAGGGTCTCAGTGTCTCAGTGTCTCAGGGTCTCAGGGTCTCAGTGTCTCAGGATCTCAGGGCCTTAGTCTCTCAGCCCTCAGTCTCTCAGTCTCTCTGTATCTCTGGGTCTCTGGGTCTTGGTGTCTCAGTGTCTCAGTGTCTCAGGGTCTCAGGGTCTAAGTGTCTCAGGGTCTCAGTGTCTCCGTGACTCAGGGTCTCAGGTCTCAGTGACTCAGTCTCTCAGGGTCTCATATTCTCAGTCTCTCAGGGTCTCAGTGTCTCAGTCTCTCAGTCTCTCAGTCTCTGAGTCGCTCAGTCTCTCACTCTCTCAGTCTCTCAGTCTCTCAGGGTCTCAGTGTCGCAGATTCTCAGACTCTCAGTGTCTCAGTGTCTCAGGGTCTCTTGGTCTCAGGGTCACTGGGTCTCAGGATCTCAGTGTCTCAGGGTCTCCGGGTCCCCGGGTCTCAGGGTCTCAGTGTCTCATGTCCCAGTATCTCAGGGGCTTAGGGGCTCAGTGTCTCAGTGTCTCAGGGTTGCAGTGTCTCTGTGTCTCTGGGTCTCTGGGTCTCTGGGTCTCAGTCTCTCATTCTCTCTGTCTCTCATTTTCTCAGTGTCTCAGTGTCTCATTGTCTCAGTGTCTCAGTGTCTCAGGGTCACAGGGTCTCAGTGTCTCAGTGTCTCACTGTCTCAGTATCGCAGGGTCTCAGTGTCTCAGGGTCTCAGTCTCTTAGTCTCTCATTGTATCAGTCTCTCAGTCTCTCATTGTATCAGTCTCTCAGTGTCTCAGGTTCTCAGTGTCTCAGGGTCTCAGTGTCTCAGTGTCTCAGGGTCTCAGGGTCTCAGTGTCTCAGCGTCTCAGGGCCTTAGTCTCTCATGCCCTCAGTCTCTCAGTCTCTCTGGGTCTCTGGGTCTCTGGGTCTCTGGGTCCCAGTCTCTCAGTCTCTCAGACTCTCAGTGTCTCAGTGTCTCAGTGTCTCAGGGTCTCAGTGTCTCAGGATCTCAGGGTCTCAGGGTCTCAGTGTCTCAGTGTCTCAGTGTCTCATTGTCTCAGGGTCACAGTGTCTCAGGGTCACAGGGTCTCAGCGTCTCAGCGTCTCAGTGTCTCAGGGTCTCAGGGTCTCAGGGTCTCTGGGTCTCTGGGTCTCAATCTCTCAGTGCCTCAGTGTCTCAGGGTCTCAGTGTCTCAGGGTCTCAGTGTCTCAGTGTCTCAGGGTCTCAGGGTCTCAGTATCTCAGTGTCTCAGTCTCTCCGTCTCTCAGTCTCTCAGGGTCTCAGTGTCTCAGTGTCTCAGTCTCTCGGGGTCTCAGTGTCTCAGTCTCTCAGTCGCTCAGTCGCTCAGTCTCTCAGTCTCTCAGTGTATCATTCTCTCAGTCTCTCAGTCTCTCAGTGTCTCAGTGTCTCAGTCTCTCAGTGTCTCAGTGTCTCAGTGTCTCAGTGTCTCAGTCTCTCAGGGTCTCAGTGTCTCAGTCTCTCAGGGTCTCAGTGTCTCAGGGTCTCAGTGTCTCAGTGCCTTATTCTCTCAGGCCCTCAGTCTCTCAGGGTCTCTGGGTCTCTGGCTCTCTGGGTCTCAGTCTCTCAGTCTCTCTGCCTCTCAGTCTCTCAGTGTCTCAGTGTCTCAGTGTCTCAGGGTCTCAGTGTCTCAGGATCTCAGGATCTCAGGATCTCAGTCTCTCAGTGTCTCAGTGTCTCAGCGTCTCAGTGTCTCAGGGTCTCAGGGTCTTAGTCTCTCAGCCCTCAGTCTCTCAGTTTCTCTGTGTCTCTGGGTCTCTGGGTCTCAGTGTCTCAGTGTCTCAGTGAATCAGTGTCTCAGTGTCTCAGTGTCTCAGTGTCTCAGGGTCTCAGTGACTCAGGGTCTCAGGGTCTTAGTCTCTCAGTCACTCAGTCTCTCAGTCTCTCAGAGTCTCAGGCTCTCTGGGTCTCTGGGTCTCAGTCTCTCAGTGTCTCAGTGTCTCAGGGGCTCAGGGTTTCAGTGTCTCAGTCTCTCAGTCTCTCAGTCTCTCATTCTATCATTCTCTCAGTCTCTCAGTCTCTCAGTCTCTCAGTGTCTCAGGTTCTCAGTGTCTCAGGGTCTAAGTGTCTCAGTGACTCAGGGCCTCTGGGTCTCTGGGTCTCCGGGTCTCAGTGTGTCAGTGTCTCAGAGTCTAATGGTCCCATGGTATCAGGGTCCCTGGGTCTCAGTGTTGAAGTCTCTCAGTCTCTCAGTTTCTCAGTGTCTCAGTGTCTCAGTGTCTCAGGGCCACTGTGTCTCTGGGTCTCAGGGTCTCAGGGTCTCAGTGTCTCAGTGTCTCGTGTCTCAGGGCCTCTGGGTCTCTGGGTCTCAGTTTCTCAGTGTCTCAGGGTCTCAGTGTCTCACTATCTCAGTATCCCAGGGTATCAGTGTCTCATGGTCTCAGTCTCTCAGTCTCTCAATCTCTCAGTCTCTCAGTCTCTCATTGTATCAGTCTCTCAGACTCTCAGTCTCTCAGTGTATCAGTCTCTCAGTGACTCAGGTTCTCAGTGTCTCAGGGTCTCAGTGTCTCTGTGTCTCAGGGTCTCAGGGTCTCAGTGTCTCAGTGTCTTAGGGTCTCAGTGTCTCTGGGTCTCTGGGTCTCAGTCTCTCATTCTCTCTGTCTCTCAGTTTCTCAGTGTCTCAGGTTCTCAGTGTCTCACTATCTCAGTATCCCAGGGTATCAGTGTCTCATGGTCTCAGTCTCTCAGTTTCTCAATCTCTCAGTCTCTCAGTCTCTCATTGTATCAGTCTCTCAGACTCTCAGTCTCTCAGTGTATCAGTCTCTCAGTGACTCAGGTTCTCAGTGTCTCAGGGCCTCAGTGTCTCTGTGTCTCAGGGTCTCAGGGTCTCAGTGTCTCAGTGTCTTAGGGTCTCAGTGTCTCAGGGTCTCAGTCTCTCAGTCTCTCATTGTATCAGTCTCTCAGACTCACAGTCTCTCAGTGTATCAGTCTCTCAGTGACTCAGGTTCTCAGTGTCTCAGGGTCTCAGTGTCTCTGTGTCTCTGTGTCTCAGGGTCTCAGGGCCTTAGTCTCTCATGCCCTCAGTCTCTCAGTCTCTCAGTCTCTCAGGGTCTCAGTGTCTCAGTGTCTCAGTCTCTCAGTGTCTCAGTGTCTCAGCGTCTCAGTGTCTCAGTGTCTCAGGATCTCAGGGTCTCAGGGTCTCAGTGTCTCAGTGTCTCATTGACTCAGGGTCTCAGTGTCTCAGGGTCACCGGGTCTCAGGGTCTCAGGGTCTTAGGGTCTCAGGGTCTCTGGGTCTCAGTCTCTCAGTGTCTCAGGGTCTCAGGGTCTAAGTGTCTCAGGGTCTCAGTGTATCAGGGTTTCAGGGTCTCAGGGTCTCAGGGTCTCAGTCTCTCAGTGACTCAGTCTCTCAGTCTCTCAGTCTCTCAGGGTCTCAGTGTCTCAGTGTCTCAGTCTCTCAGTGTCTCAGTGTCTCAGGGTCTCAGGGCCTCAGTGTCTCACTGTCTCAGTGTCTCAGGTCTCAGTGACACAGAGTCTCAGTGTCTCAGTCTCTCAGTCGCTCAGTCTCTCAGTCTCTCTGTCTCTCAGTGTCTCAGTCTCTCAGTCTCTCAGTGACTCAGGTTCTCAGTGTCTCAGGGTCTCAGGGACTCAGTGTCTCAGTGTCTCAGGGCCTCTGGGTCTCTGGGTCTCTGGGTCTCAGTGTCTCAGTGTCTCGTGTCTCAGGGCCTCTGGGTCTCTGGGTCTCAGGGTCTCAGGGTCTCAGTGTCTCAGTGTCTTAGGGTCTCAGTGTCTCTGGGTCTCTGGGTCTCAGTCTCTCATTCTCTCTGTCTCTCAGTCTCTCAGTGTCTCAGTGTCTCAGTTCTCAGGGTCTAAGTGTCTCAGGATCTCAGGATGTCAGGATCTCAGTGTCTCAGTGTCTCTGGGTCTCAGTGTCTCAGGGTCCCAGGGTCTTAGTCTCTCAGTCACTCAGTCTCTCAGTCTCTCAGTGTCTCATGCTCTCTGGGTCTCTGGGTCTCAGTCTCTCAGTCTCTCAGTGTCTCAGTGTCTCAGGGTCTCAGGGTCTCAGTGTCTCTGTCTCTCAGTCTCTCATTCTCTCATTCTCTCAGTCTCTCAGTCTCTCAGTGACTCAGTGTCTCAGGTTCTCAGTGTCTCAGGGTCTCAGTGTCTCAGTGTCTCAGGGCCTCTGGGTCTCTGGGTCTCTGGGTCTCAGTGTGTCAGTGTCTCAGAGTCTCAGGGTCCCATGGTCTCAGGGTCCCTGGGTCTCAGTGTCGAAGTCTCTCAGTCTCTCAGTTTCTCAGTGTCTCAATGTCTCAGTGTCTCGTGTCTCAGGGTCTCAGGGTCTCTGGGTCTCAGTCTCTCAGTGTCTCAGTGTCTCAGTGTCTCGTGTCTCAGGGTCTCAGGGTCTCTGGGTCTCTGTCTCTCAGTGTCTCAGTGTCTCAGTGTCTCATGGTCTCAGTGTCTCAGGGTCTCAGGGTCTCAGTGTCTCAGGGCCTCTGGGCCTCTGGGTCTCAGTGTGTCAGTGTCTCAGAGTCTCAAGGTCCCATGGTCACAGGGTCCCTGGGTCTCAGTGTCGAAGTCTCTCAGTCTCTCAGTTTCTCAGTGTCTCAGTGTCTCAGTGTCTCAGGGCCTCTGGGTCTCTGGGTCCCAGTGTCTCAGGATCTCAGTGTATCAGTGTCTCAGGGTCTCAGTGTATCAGTGTCTCAGGGTCTCAGTGTCTCTGGGTCTCTGGGTCTCAGTCTCTCATTCTCTCTGTCTCTCAGTTTCTCATTGTCTCCGTGTCTCAGTGTCTCGTGTCTCAGGGTCTCAGGGTCTCTGGGTCTCAGTCTCTCATTCTCTCTGTCTCTCAGTTTCTCAGTGTCTCAGTGTCTCAGTGTCTCAGGGTCCCAGCGCCTCAGTGTCTCCGTGACTCAGGGTCTCAGGTCTCAGTGACTCAGTCTCTCAGGGTCTCATAGTCTCAGTCTCTCAGGGTCTCAGTGTCTCAGTCTCTCAGTCTCTGAGTCGCTCAGTCTCTCACTCTCTCAGTGTCTCAGTCTTTCAGGGTCTCAGTGTCGCAGATTCTCAGAGTCTCAGTGTCTCAGTGTCTCAGGGTCTCTTGGTCTCAGGGTCTCAGTGTCTCAGGGTCTCAGTGTCTCAGAGCCTTAGTCTCTCAGGCCCTAAGTCTCTCAGGGTCTCTGGGTCTCTGGCTCTCTGGGTCTCAGTCTCTCAGTCCCTCAGTCTCTCAATCTCTCAGTGTCTCAGTGTTTCAGGATCTCAGGATCTCAGTGTCTCAGGGTCTCGGTGTCTCAGGGTCTCAGGGTGTTAGTCTCTCAATCACTCAGTCTCTCAGTTTCTCAGTCTCGCAGTGTCTCAGTGTCTCAGGCTCTCTGGGTCTCTGGGTCTCAGTCTCTCAGTCTTTCAGTGTCTCAGTGTCTCAGGGTCTCAGGGTCTCAGTGTCTCTGTCTCTCAGTCCCTCAGTCTCTCATTCTCTCATTCTCTCAGTCTCTCAGTCTCTCAGTGACTCAGTGTCTCAGGTTCTCAGTGTCTCAGGGTCTCAGTGTCTCAGTGTCTCAGGGCCTCTGAGTCTCTGGGTCTCTGGGTCTCAGTGTGTCAGTGTCTCAGAGTCTCAGGGTCCCATGGTCTCAGGGTCCCTGGGTCTCAGTGTCGAAGTCTCTCAGTCTCTCAGTTTCTCAGTGTCTCAGTGTCTCAGGGCCTCTGGGTCTCTGGGTCTCAGGGTCTCAGGGTCTCAGTGTGTCAGTGTCTCAGTGTCTCTGGGTCTCTGGGTCTCTGGGTCTCAGTCTCTCATTCTCTCTGTCTCTCAGTTTCTCAGTGTCTCAGTGTCTCGTGTCTCGGGGTCTCAGGGTCTCTGGGTCTCAGTCTCTCATTCCCTCTGTCTCTCAGTTTCTCAGTGTCTCAGTGTCTCAGTGTCTCGTGTCTCAGGGTCTCAGGGTCTCTGGGTCTCAGTCTCTCAGTGTCTCAGTGTCTCAGGGTCTCAGGGTCTCAGTGTCTCAGTGTCTCAGGGCCTCTGGGCCTCTGGGTCTCTGGGTCTCAGTGTGTCAGTGTCTCAGAGTCTCAGGGTCCCATGGTCTCAGGGTCCCTGGGTCTCAGTGTCGAAGTCTCTCAGTCTCTCAGTTTCTCAGTGTCTCAATGTCTCAGTGTCTCGTGTCTCAGGGTCTCAGGGTCTCAGTCTCTCAGTGTCTCAGTGTCTCAGTGTCTCGTGTCTCAGGGTCTCAGGGTCTCTGGGTCTCTGTCTCTCAGTGTCTCAGTGTCTCAGTGTCTCATGGTCTCAGTGTCTCAGGGTCTCAGGGTCTCAGTGTCTCAGGGCCTCTGGGCCTCTGGGTCTCTGGGTCTCAGTGTGTCAGTGTCTCAGAGTCTCAGGGTCCCATGGTCACAGGGTCCCTGGGTCTCAGTGTCGAAGTCTCTCAGTCTCTCAGTTTCTCAGTGTCTCAGTGTCTCAGTGTCTCAGGGCCTCTGGGTCTCTGGGTCCCAGTGTCTCAGGGTCTCAGTGTATCAGTGTCTCAGGGTCTCAGTGTATCAGTGTCTCAGGGTCTCAGTGTCTCTGGGTCTCTGGGTCTCAGTCTCTCATTCTCTCTGTCTCTCAGTTTCTCAGTGTCTCAGTGTCTCAGTGTCTATTGTCTCAGGGTCTCATGGTCTCTGGGTCTCAGTCTCTCATTCTCTCTGTCTCTCAGTTTCTCATTGTCTCCGTGTCTCAGTGTCTTGTGTCTCAGGGTCTCAGGGTCTCTGGGTCTCAGTCTCTCATTCTCTCTGTCTCTCAGTTTCTCAGTGTCTCAGTGTCTCAGTGTCTCAGGGTCCCAGCGCCTCAGTGTCTCCGTGACTCAGGGTCTCAGGTCTCAGTGACTCAGTCTCTCAAGGTCTCATAGTCTCAGTCTCTCAGGGTCTCAGTGTCTCAGTCTCTCAGTCTCTGAGTCGCTCAGTCTCTCACTCTCTCAGTGTCTCAGTCTTTCAGGGTCTCAGTGTCGCAGATTCTCAGAGTCTCAGTGTCTCAGTGTCTCAGGGTCTCTTGGTCTCAGGGTCTCAGTGTCTCAGGGTCTCAGTGTCTCAGAGCCTTAGTCTCTCAGGCCCTAAGTCTCTCAGGGTCTCTGGGTCTCTGGCTCTCTGGGTCTCAGTCTCTCAGTCCCTCAGTCTCTCAATCACTCAGTGTCTCAGTGTTTCAGGATCTCAGGATCTCAGTGTCTCAGGGTCTCGGTGTCTCAGGGTCTCAGGGTGTTAGTCTCTCAATCACTCAGTCTCTCAGTTTCTCAGTCTCGCAGTGTCTCAGTGTCTCAGGCTCTCTGGGTCTCTGGGTCTCAGTCTCTCAGTCTTTCAGTGTCTCAGTGTCTCAGGGTCTCAGGGTCTCAGTGTCTCTGTCTCTCAGTCCCTCAGTCTCTCATTCTCTCATTCTCTCAGTCTCTCAGTCTCTCAGTGACTCAGTGTCTCAGGTTCTCAGTGTCTCAGGGTCTCAGTGTCTCAGTGTCTCAGGGCCTCTGAGTCTCTGGGTCTCTGGGTCTCAGTGTGTCAGTGTCTCAGAGTCTCAGGGTCCCATGGTCTCAGGGTCCCTGGGTCTCAGTGTCGAAGTCTCTCAGTCTCTCAGTTTCTCAGTGTCTCAGTGTCTCAGGGCCTCTGGGTCTCTGGGTCTCAGGGTCTCAGGGTCTCAGTGTGTCAGTGTCTCAGTGTCTCTGGGTCTCTGGGTCTCTGGGTCTCAGTCTCTCATTCTCTCTGTCTCTCAGTTTCTCAGTGTCTCAGTGTCTCGTGTCTCGGGGTCTCAGGGTCTCTGGGTCTCAGTCTCTCATTCCCTCTGTCTCTCAGTTTCTCAGTGTCTCAGTGTCTCAGTGTCTCAGTGTCTCGTGTCTCAGGGTCTCAGGGTCTCAGTCTCTCAGTGTTTCAGTGTCTCAGTGTCTCAGGGTCTCAGGGTCTCAGTGTCTCAGTGTCTCAGGGCCTCTGGGCCTCTGGGTCTCTGGGTCTCAGTGTGTCAGTGTCTCAGAGTCTCAGGGTCCCATGGTCACAGGGTCCCTGGGTCTCAGTGTCGAAGTCTCTCAGTCTCTCAGTTTCTCAGTGTCTCAGTGTCTCAGTGTCACAGGGCCTCTGGGTCTCTGTGTCTCAGTGTCTCAGTCTCTCAGGGTCTCAGTCTCCCAGGGTCTCATTGTCTCAGGGTCTCAGTGTCTCAGTCTCTCAGGGTCTCAGTGTCTCAGTCTCTCAGGGTCTCAGTGTCTCAATCTCTCAGGGTCTCAGTGTCTCAGGGTCTCAGTGTCTCAGTGCCTTATTCTCTCAGGCCCTCAGTCTCTCAGGGTCTCTGGGTCTCTGGCTCTCTGGGTCTCTGTCTCTCAGTCTCTCAGCCTCTCAGTGTCTCAGTGTCTTAGTGTCTCAGGGTCTCAGTGTCTCAGGATCTCAGTTTCTCAGGGTCTCATGGTCTTCGTCTCTCAGCCCTCAGTCTCTCAGTTTCTCTGTGTCTCTGGGTCTCAGTCTCTCAGTGTCTCAGTGAATCAGTGTCTCAGTGTCTCAGTGTCTCAGAGTCTCAGTGTCTCAGGATCTCAGGATGTCAGGATCTCAGTGTCTCAGTGTCTCAGGGTCTCAGTGTCTCAGGGTCTCAGTGTCTTAGTCTCTCAGTCACTCAGTCTCTCAGTGTCTCAGTGTCTCAGAGTCTCAGGGTCTCAGGGTCTCAGTCTCTCAGTCTCTCATTCGCTAATACTCTCAGTCTCTCAGTGTCTCAGGTTCTCAGTGTCTCAGGGTCTGAGGGTCTCAGTGTCTCAGGATCTCAGGGCCTTAATCTCTCAGCCCTCAGTCTCTCAGTCTCTCTGTATCTCTGGGTCTCTGGGTCTCAGTGTCTCATTGTCTCAGGGTCTCAGGGTCTCAGTGTCTCAGGGTCTCTGTGTCTCAGTGTCGCAGGGTCTCAGAGACTCAGTGTTTCAGGGTCTAAGTGTCTCAGTGTCTCAGGGTCTCATGGTCTTAGTCTCTCAGCCCTCAGTCACTCAGTTTCTCTGTGTCTCTGGGTCTCAGTTTCTCAGTGTTTCAGTGAATCAGTGTCTCAGTGTCTCAGGGTCTCAGTGTCTCAGGATCTCAGGATGTCAGGATCTCAGTGTCTCAGTGTCTCAGGGTCTCAGTGTCTCAGGGTCTCAGGGTCTTAGTATCTCATCCCTCAGTCTCTCAGTTTCTCTGTGTCTCTGGGTCTCAGTGTCTCAGTGAATCAGTGTCTCAGTGTCTCAGGGTCTCAGTGTCTCAGGATCTCAGGATGTCAGGATCTCAGTGTCTCAGTGTCTCAGGGTCTCAGTCTCTCAGGGTCTCAGGGTCTTAGTCTCTCAGTCACTCAGTCTCTCAGTCTCTCAGTGTCTCAGTGTCTCAGGGTCTCAGGGTCTCAGGGTCTCAGTCTCTCAGTCTCTCAGTCTCTCATTCGCTAATACTCTCAGTCTCTCAGTCTCTCAGTGTCTCAGGTTCTCAGTGTCTCAGGGTCTCAGTGTCTCAGTGTCTCAGGATCTCAGGGCCTTAGTCTCTCAGCCCTCAGTCTCTCAGTCTCTCTGTATCTCTGGGTCTATGGGTCTCAGTGTCTCAGTGTCTCAGGGTCTCAGTGTCGCAGGGTCTCATGGTCTCAGTGTCTCAGGGTCTCTGTGTCTCAGTGTCGCAGGGTCTCAGAGACTCAGTGTTTCAGGGTCTAAGTGTCTCAGTGTCTCAGGGTCTCAGTGTCTCAGTGTCTCAGGTTCCCAGCGTCTCAGTGTCTCCGTGACTCAGGGTCTCAGGTCTCAGTGACTCAGTCTCTCAGGGTCTCATAGTCTCAGTCTCTCAGGGTCTCAGTGTCTCAGTCTCTCAGTCTCTGAGTCGCTCAGTCTCTCACTCTCTCAGTCTCTCAGTCTCTCAGGGTCTCAGTGTCGCAGATTCTCAGAGTCTCAGTGTCTCAGTGTCTCAGGGTCTCTTGGTCTCAGGGTCTCAGTGTCTCAGGGTCTCAGTGTCTCAGAGCCTTAGTCTCTCAGGCCCTAAGTCTCTCAGGGTCTCTGGGTCTCTGGCTCTCTGGGTCTCAGTCTCTCAGTCTCTCAGTCTCTCAGTCTCTCAGTGTCTCAGTGTTTCAGGGTCTCAGTGTCTCAGGATCTCAGTGTCTCAGGGTCTCGGTGTCTCAGGGTCTCAGGGTGTTAGTCTCTCAGTCACTCAGTCTCTCAGTCTCGCAGTGTCTCAGTGTCTCAGGCTCTCTGGGTCTCTGGGTCTCAGTCCCTCAGTCTCTCATTCTCTCATTCTCTCAGTCTCTCAGTCTCTCAGTGACTCAGTGTCTCAGGTTCTCAGTGTCTCAGGGTCTCAGTGCCTCAGTGTCTCAGGGCCTCTGGGTCTCTGGGTCTCTGGGTCTCAGTGTGTCAGTGTCTCAGAGTCTCAGGGTCCCATGGTCTCAGGGTCCCTGGGTCTCAGTGTCGAAGTCTCTCAGTCTCTCAGTTTCTCAGTGTCTCAGTGTCTCAGTGTCTCAGGGCCTCTGGGTCTCTGGGTCTCAGGGTCTCAGGGTCTCAGTGTGTCAGTGTCTCAGTGTCTCTGGGTCTCTGGGTCTCTGGGTCTCAGTCTCTCATTCTCTCTGTCTCTCAGTTTCTCAGTGTCTCAGTGTCGCGTGTCTCAGGGTCTCTGGGTCTCAGTCTCTCATTCTCTCTGTCTGCCAGTTTTTCAGTGTCTCAGTGTCTCAGTGTCTCGTGTCTCAGTGTCTCAGGGTCTCTGGGTCTCAGTCTCTCAGTCTCTCAATCTCTCAGACTCTCAGTCTCTCAGTGTTTCAGTCTCTCAGTGTCTCAGGTTCTCAGTGTATCAGGGACTCAGTGTCTCAGTCTCTCAGGGTCTCAGTGTCTCAGTCTCTCAGGTTCTCAGTGTCTCAGGGTCTCAGTGTCTCAGTGCCTTATTCTCTCAGGCCCTCATTCTCTCAGGGTCTCTGGCTCTCTGGCTCTCTGGGTCTCAGTCTCTCAGTCTCTCTGCCTCTCAGTCTCTCAGTGTCTCAGTGTCTCAGTGTCTCAGGGTCTCAGTGTCTCAGTGTCTCAGGATCTCAGGGTCTCAGGGTCTCAGTGTCTCAGTGTCTCAGTGTCTCAGGGTCTCAGTGTCTCAGGGTCACAGGGTCTCAGCGTCTCAGTGTCTCAGGGTCTCAGGGTCTCAGGGTCTCTGGGTATCAGTCTCTCAGTGCCTCAGTGTCTCAGGGTCTCAGTGTCTCAGGGTCTCAGTGTCTCAGGGTCTCAGGGTCTCAGTCTCTCAGTGTCTCAGTCTCTCAGTCTCTCAGTCGCTCAGTCTCTCAGTCTCTCAGTGTATCATTCTCTCAGTCTCTCAGTCTCTCAGTGTCTCAGTGTCTCAGTCTCTCAGGGTCTCAGTGTCTCAGGGTCTCAGTGTCTCAGTGTCTCAGTCTCTCAGGGTCTCAGTGTCTCAGTCTCTCAGGTTCTCAGTGTCTCAGGGTCTCAGTGTCTCAGTGCCTTATTCTCTCAGGCCCTCAGTCTCTCAGGGTCTCTGGCTCTCTGGCTCTCTGGGTCTCAGTCTCTCAGTCTCTCTGCCTCTCAGTCTCTCAGTGTCTCAGTGTCTCAGGGTCTCAGTGTCTCAGGATCTCAGGATCTCAGGATCTTAGTGTCTCAGTGTATCAGGGTCTCAGGGTCTTAGTCTCTCAGCCCTCAGTCTCTCAGTTTCTCTGTGTCTCTGGGTCTCTGGGTCTCAGTGTCTCAGTGTCTCAGTGAATCAGTGTCTCAGTGTCTCAGTGTCCCAGGGTCTCAGTGTCTCAGGATCTCAGGGTCTCAGTGTCTCAGGGTCTCAGAGTCTCAGTGCCTTATTCTCTCAGGCCCTCAGTCTCTCAGTCTCTCAGTGTCTCTGGGTCTCTGGCTCTCTGGGTCTCAGTCTCTCAGTCTCTCAGCCTCTCAGTCTCTCAGTGTCTCAGGGTCTCAGTGTCTCAGGATCTCAGGATCTCAGGATCTCAGTGTCTCACTGTCTCAGGGTCTCAGGGTCTTAGTCTCTCATCCCTCAGTCTCTCAGTTTCTCTGTGTCTCTGGGTCTCAGTGTCTAAGTGAATCAGTGTCTCAGTGTCTCAGGGTCTCAGTGTCTCAGGATCTCAGGATGTCAGGATCTCAGTGTCTCAGGGTCTCAGTGTCTCAGGGTCTCAGTGTCTCAGGGTCTCAGGGTCTTAGTCTCTCAGTCACTCAGTCTCGCAGTGTCTCAGTGTCTCAGGCTCTCTGGGTCTCTGGGTCTCTGGGTCTCAGTTTCTCAGTCTCTCAGTGTCTCAGTGTCTCAGTGTCTCAGGGTCTCAGGGTCTCAGTGTCTCTGTCTCTCAGTCTCTCAGTCTCTCATTCTCTCATTCTCTCAGTCTCTCAGTCTCTCAGTGTCTCAGGTTCTCAGTGTCTCAGGGTCTCAGTGTCTCAGTGTCTCAGGGCATTTGGGTCTCTGGGTCTCTGGGTCTCAGTGTGTCAGTGTCTCAGTGTCTCAGGGTCCCATGTTCTCAGGGTCCCTGGGTCTCAGTGTCGAAGTCTCTCAGTCTCTCAGTTTCTCAGTGACTCAGTGTCTCAGTGTCTCAGGGCCTCTTGGTCTCTGGGTCTCAGTGTCTCAGGGTCTCAGTGTCTCAATCTCTCAGGGTCTCAGTGTCTCAGTCTCTCAGGGTCTCAGTGTCTCAGGGTCTCAGATTCTCAGTGCCTTATTCTCTCAGGCCCTCAGTCTCTCAGTCTCTCAGGGTCTCAGGCTCTCTGGCTCTCTGGGTCTCAGTCTCTCAGTCTCTCAGCCTCTCAGTCTCTCAGTGTCTCAGGGTCTCAGTGTCTCAGGATCTCAGGATCTCAGGATCTCAGTGTCTCACTGTCTCAGGGTCTCAGGGTCTTAGTCTCTCATCCCTCATTCTCTCAGTTTCTCTGTGTCTCTGGGTCTCAGTGTCTCAGTGAATCAGTGTCTCAGTGTCTCAGGGTCTCAGTGTCTCAGGATCTCAGGATGTCAGGATCTCAGTGTCTCAGTGTCTCAGGGTCTCAGTGTCTCAGGTTCTCAGGGTCTTAGTCTCTCAGTCACTCAGTCTCTCAGTCTCTCAGTGTCTCAGGCTCTCTGGGTCTCTGGGTCTCAGTCTCTCAGTCTCTCAGTGTCTCAGTGTCTCAGTGTCTCAGGATCTCAGGGTCTCAGGGTCTCAGTGTCTCAGTGTCTCAGTGTCTCAGGGTCTCAGTGTCTCAGGGTCACAGGGTCTCAGCGTCTCAGTGTCTCAGGGTCTCAGGGTCTCAGGGTCTCTGGGTATCAGTCTCTCAGTGCCTCAGTGTCTCAGGGTCTCAGTGTCTCAGGGTCTCAGTGTCTCAGGGTCTCAGGGTCTCAGTCTCTCAGTGTCTCAGTCTCTCAGTCTCTCAGTCGCTCAGTCTCTCAGTCTCTCAGTGTATCATTCTCTCAGTCTCTCAGTCTCTCAGTGTCTCAGTGTCTCAGTCTCTCAGGGTCTCAGTGTCTCAGGGTCTCAGTGTCTCAGTGTCTCAGTCTCTCAGGGTCTCAGTGTCTCAGTCTCTCAGGTTCTCAGTGTCTCAGGGTCTCAGTGTCTCAGTGCCTTATTCTCTCAGGCCCTCAGTCTCTCAGGGTCTCTGGCTCTCTGGCTCTCTGGGTCTCAGTCTCTCAGTCTCTCTGCCTCTCAGTCTCTCAGTGTCTCAGTGTCTCAGGGTCTCAGTGTCTCAGGATCTCAGGATCTCAGGATCTTAGTGTCTCAGTGTATCAGGGTCTCAGGGTCTTAGTCTCTCAGCCCTCAGTCTCTCAGTTTCTCTGTGTCTCTGGGTCTCTGGGTCTCAGTGTCTCAGTGTCTCAGTGAATCAGTGTCTCAGTGTCTCAGTGTCCCAGGGTCTCAGTGTCTCAGGATCTCAGGGTCTCAGTGTCTCAGGGTCTCAGAGTCTCAGTGCCTTATTCTCTCAGGCCCTCAGTCTCTCAGTCTCTCAGTGTCTCTGGGTCTCTGGCTCTCTGGGTCTCAGTCTCTCAGTCTCTCAGCCTCTCAGTCTCTCAGTGTCTCAGGGTCTCAGTGTCTCAGGATCTCAGGATCTCAGGATCTCAGTGTCTCACTGTCTCAGGGTCTCAGGGTCTTAGTCTCTCATCCCTCAGTCTCTCAGTTTCTCTGTGTCTCTGGGTCTCAGTGTCTAAGTGAATCAGTGTCTCAGTGTCTCAGGGTCTCAGTGTCTCAGGATCTCAGGATGTCAGGATCTCAGTGTCTCAGGGTCTCAGTGTCTCAGGGTCTCAGTGTCTCAGGGTCTCAGGGTCTTAGTCTCTCAGTCACTCAGTCTCGCAGTGTCTCAGTGTCTCAGGCTCTCTGGGTCTCTGGGTCTCTGGGTCTCAGTTTCTCAGTCTCTCAGTGTCTCAGTGTCTCAGTGTCTCAGGGTCTCAGGGTCTCAGTGTCTCTGTCTCTCAGTCTCTCAGTCTCTCATTCTCTCATTCTCTCAGTCTCTCAGTCTCTCAGTGTCTCAGGTTCTCAGTGTCTCAGGGTCTCAGTGTCTCAGTGTCTCAGGGCATTTGGGTCTCTGGGTCTCTGGGTCTCAGTGTGTCAGTGTCTCAGTGTCTCAGGGTCCCATGTTCTCAGGGTCCCTGGGTCTCAGTGTCGAAGTCTCTCAGTCTCTCAGTTTCTCAGTGACTCAGTGTCTCAGTGTCTCAGGGCCTCTTGGTCTCTGGGTCTCAGTGTCTCAGGGTCTCAGTGTCTCAATCTCTCAGGGTCTCAGTGTCTCAGTCTCTCAGGGTCTCAGTGTCTCAGGGTCTCAGATTCTCAGTGCCTTATTCTCTCAGGCCCTCAGTCTCTCAGTCTCTCAGGGTCTCAGGCTCTCTGGCTCTCTGGGTCTCAGTCTCTCAGTCTCTCAGCCTCTCAGTCTCTCAGTGTCTCAGGGTCTCAGTGTCTCAGGATCTCAGGATCTCAGGATCTCAGTGTCTCACTGTCTCAGGGTCTCAGGGTCTTAGTCTCTCATCCCTCATTCTCTCAGTTTCTCTGTGTCTCTGGGTCTCAGTGTCTCAGTGAATCAGTGTCTCAGTGTCTCAGGGTCTCAGTGTCTCAGGATCTCAGGATGTCAGGATCTCAGTGTCTCAGTGTCTCAGGGTCTCAGTGTCTCAGGTTCTCAGGGTCTTAGTCTCTCAGTCACTCAGTCTCTCAGTCTCTCAGTGTCTCAGGCTCTCTGGGTCTCTGGGTCTCAGTCTCTCAGTCTCTCAGTGTCTCAGTGTCTCAGGGTCACAGTCTCTCATTCTCTCAGTCTCTCAGTCTCTCAGTCTCTCAGTGTCTCAGTGTCTCGTGTCTCAGGGCCTCTGGGTGTCTGGGTCTCAGGGTCTCAGGGTCTCAGTGTCTCAGTGTCTCAGTGTTTCAGGGTCTCAGTATCTCTGGGTCTCTGGGTCTCGGTCTCTCATTCTCTCTGTCTCTCAGTTTCTCAGTGTCTCAGTGTCTCAGTGTCTCAGTGTCTCAGTGTCTCAGTGACTCAGGGTCTCAGTGTCTCACTGTCTCAGTATCTCAGGGTCTCAGTGTCTCAGGGTCTCAGTCTCTCAGTCTCTCAATCTCTCAGACTCTCAGTCTCTCAGTGTTTCAGTCTCTCAGTGTCTCAGGTTCTCAGTGTCTCAGGGACTCAGTGTCTCAGTCTCTCAGGGTCTCAGTGTCTCAGTCTCTCAGGTTCTCAGTGTCTCAGGGTCTCAGTGTCTCAGTGCCTTATTCTCTCAGGCCCTCAGTCTCTCAGGGTCTCTGGCTCTCTGGGTCTCAGTCTCTCAGTCTCTCTGCCTCTCTGTCTCTCAGTGTCTCAGTGTCTCAGGGTCTCAGTGTCTCAGTGTCTCAGGATCTCAGGGTCTCAGGGTCTCAGTGTCTCAGTGTCTCATTGTCTCATTGTCTCAGGGTCACAGTGTCTCAGGGTCACAGGGTCTCAGCGTCTCAGGGTCTCAGGGTCTCAGGGTCTCTGGGTATCAGTCTCTCAGTGCCTCAGTGTCTCAGGGTCCCTGGGTCTCAGTGTCGAAGTCTCTCAGTCTCTCAGTTTCTCAGGGTCTCAGTCATTCAGTGTCTCAGTCTCTCAGTCTCTCAGGGTCTCAGTGTCTCAGTCTCTCGGGGTCTCAGTGTCTCAGTCTCTCAGTCGCTCAGTCGCTCAGTCTCTCAGTCTCTCAGTGTATCATTCTCTCAGTCTCTCAGTCTCTCAGTGTCTCAGTCTCTCAGGGTCTCAGTGTCTCAGGGTCTCAGTGTCTCAGTCTCTCAGGGTCTCTGTGTCTCAGTCTCTCAGGTTCTCAGTGTCTCAGGGTCTCAGTGTCTCAGTGCCTTATTCTCTCAGGCCCTCAGTCTCTCAGGGTCTCTGGCTCTCTGGCTCTCTGGGTCTCAGTCTCTCAGTCTCTCTGCCTCTCAGTCTCTCAGTGTCTCAGTGTCTCAGTGTCTCAGGGTCTCAGTGTCTCAGGATCTCAGGATCTCAGGATCTCAGTGTCTCAGTGTCTCAGTGTCTCAGGGTCTCAGGGTCTTAGTCTCTCAGCCCTCAGTCTTTCAGTTTCTCTGTGTCTCTGGGTCTCTGGGTCTCAGTGTCTCAGTGAATCAGTGTCTCAGGGTCTCAGTGTCTCAGGATCTCAGGATGTCAGGATCTCAGTGTCTCAGTGTCTCAGGGTCTCAGTGTCTCAGGGTCTCAGGGTCTTAGTCTCTCAGTCACTCAGTCTCTCAGTCTCTCAGAGTCTCAGGCTCTCTGGGTCTCTGGGTCTCAGTCTCTCAGTCTCTCAGACTCTCAGTGTCTCAGTGTCTCTGGGTCTCAGTGTCTCAGTGTCTCAGGGCCTCTGGGTCTCTGGGTCTCTGGGTCTCAGTGTGTCAGTGTCTCAGAGTCTCAGGGTCCCATGGTATCAGGGTCCCTGGGTCTCAGTGTCGAAGTCTCTCAGTCTCTCAGTTTCTCAGTGTCTCAGTGTCTCGTGTCTCAGGGCCTCTGGGTCTCTGGGTCTCAGGGTCTCAGGGTCTCAGTGTCTCAGTGTCTCAGGGTCTCAGTGTCTCTGGGTCTCTGGGTCTCAGTCTCTCATTCTCTCTGTCTCTCAGTTTCTCAGTGTCGCAGTGTCTCAGGGTCTCAGTGTCTCACTATCTCAGTATCTTTGGGTCTCAGTGTCTCAGGGTCTCAGTTTCTCAGTCTCTCAATCTCTCAGACTCTCAGTCTCTCAGTGTTTCAGTCTCTCAGTGTCTCAGGTTCTCAGTGTCTCAGGGACTCAGTGTCTCTGTGTCTCAGGGTCTCAGGGTCTCATTGCCTTAGTCTCTCATGCCCTCAGTCTCTCAGTCTCTCTGGGTCTCTGGGTCTCTTGGTCTCTGGGTCTCTGGGTCTCAGTCTCTCAGTCTCTCCGTGTCTCAGTGTCTCAGTGTCTCAGTGTCTCAGCGTCTCAGTGTCTCAGTGTCTCAGGATCTCAGGGTCTCAGGGTCTCAGTGTCTCAGTGTCTCATTGACTCAGGGTCTCAGTGTCTCAGGGTCACCGGGTCTCAGGGTCTCAGGGTCTCAGGGTCTCAGGGTCTCTGGGTCTCAGTCTCTCAGTGTCTCAGTGTCTCAGGGTCTCAGGGTCTAAGTGTCTCAGGGTCTCAGTGTATCAGGGTTTCAGGGTCTCAGGGTCTCAGGGTCTCAGGGTCTCAGTCTCTCAGTGACTCAGTCTCTCAGTCTCTCAGTCTCTCAGTGTCTCAGTGTCTCAGTCTCTCAGTCGCTCAGTCTCTCAGTCTCTCTGTCTCTCAGTGTATCATTCTCTCAGTCTCTCAGTCTCTCCGAGTCTCAGTGTCTCAGTCTCTCAGGGTCTCAGTGTCTCAGGGTCTCAGTGTCTCAGTGTCTCAGGGTCTCAGTGTCTCAGAGCCTTAGTCTCTCAGGCCCTCAGTCTCTCAGGGTCTCTGGGTCTCAGTCTCTCAGTCTCTCAGTCTCACAGTGTCTCAGTGTTTCAGGGTCTCAGTGTCTCAGGATCTCAGGATCTCAGTGTCTCAGGGTCTCGGTGTCTCAGGGTCTCAGGGTCTTAGTCTCTCAGTCACTCAGTCCCTCAGTCTCGCAGTGTCACAGTGTCTCAGGCTCTCTGGGTCTCAGTCTCTCAGTCTCTCAGTGTCTCAGTGTCTAAGTGTCTCAGGGTCTCAGGGTCTCAGTGTCTCTGTCTCTCAGTCTCTCAGTCTCTCATTCTCATTCTCTCAGTCTCTCAGTCTCTCAGTGTCTCAGGTTCTCAGTGTCTCAGGGTCTCAGTGTCTCAGTGTCTCAGGGCCTCTGGGTCTCTGGGTCTCGGGGTCTCTGGGTCTCAGCGTGTCAGTGTCTCAGAGTCTCAGGGTCCCATGTTCTCAGGGTCCCTGGGTCTCAGTGTCGAAGTGTCTCAGTCTCTCAGTTTCTCAGTGACTCAGTGTCTCAGTGTCTCAGGGCCTCTGGGTCTCTGGGTCTCAGTGTCTCAGGGTCTCAGTGTCTCAATCTCTCAGGGTCTCAGTGTCTCAGTCTCTCAGGGTCTCAGGGTCTCAGGGCCTCTGGCTCTCTGGGTCACAGTCTCTCAGTCTCTCAGCCTCTCAGTCTCTCAGTGTCTCAGGGTCTCAGTGTCTCAGGATCTCAGGATCTCAGGATCTCAGTGTCTCACTGTCTCAGGGTCTCAGGGTCTTAGTCTCTCATCCCTCAGTCTCTCAGTTTCTCTGTGTCTCTGGGTCTCAGTGTCTCAGTGAATCAGTGTCTCAGTGTCTCAGGGTCTCAGTGTCTCAGGATCTCAGGATGTCAGGATCTCAGTGTCTCAGGGTCTCAGTGTCTCAGGGTCTCAGTGGCTCAGTCTCTCAGGGTCTCAGTGTCTCAGGGTCTCAGAGTCTCAGTGCCTTATTCTCTCAGGCCCTCAGTCTCTCAGTCTCTCAGGGTCTCTGGGTCTCTGGCTCTCTGGGTCTCAGTCTCTCAGTCTCTCAGCCTCTCAGTCTCTCAGTGTCTCAGGGTCTCAGTGTCTCAGGATCTCAGGATCTCAGGATCTCAGTGTCTCACTGTCTCAGGGTCTCAGGGTCTTAGTCTCTCATCCCTCATTCTCTCAGTTTCTCTGTGTCTCTGGGTCTCAGTGTCTTAGTGTCTCAGGGTCTCAGTGTCTCAGGATCTCAGGATGTCAGGATCTCAGTGTCTCAGTGTCTCAGGGTCTCAGTGTCTCAGGGTCTCAGGGTCTTAGTCTCTCAGTCACTCAGTCTCTCAGAGTCTCAGGCTCTCTGGGTCTCTGGGTCTCAGTCTCTCAGTCTCTCAGTGTCTCAGTGTCTCAGGGTCTCAGGGTCTCAGTGTCTCAGTGTCTCAGTCTCTCAGTCTCTCAGTCTCTCATTCTCTCATTCTCTCAGTCTCTCAGTCTCTCAGTGTCTCAGTGTCTCAGGTTCTCAGTGTCTCAGGGCCTCTGGGTCTCTGGGTCTCTGGGTCTCAGTGTGTCAGTGTCTAAGAGTCTCAGGGTCCCATGGTCTCAGGGTCACTGTGTCTCAGTGTCGAAGTCTCTCAGTCTCTCAGTTTCTCAGTGTCTCTGTGTCTCAGTGTCTCAGGGCCTCTGGGTCTCTGGGTCTCAGAGTCTCAGGGTCTCAGTGTCTCAGCGTCTCAGTGTCTCTGGGTCTCAGTCTCTCATTCTCTCTGTCTCTCAGTTTCTCAGTGTCTCAGAGTCTCAATGTCTCGTGTCTCAGGGCCTCTGTGTGTCTGGGTCTTAGGGTCTCAGGGTCTCAGGGTCTCAGTGTCTCAGTGTTTCAGGGTCTCAGTATCTCTGGGTGTCTGGGTCTCGGTCTCTCATTCTCTCTGTCTCTCAGTTTCTCAGTGTCTCAGTGTCTCAGTGTCTCAGTGTCTCAGGGTCTCAGTGTCTCACTGTCTCAGTATCTCAGGGTCTCAGTGTCTCAGGGTCTCAGTCTCTCAGTCTCTCAATCTCTCAGTCTCTCAGTCTCTCATTGTATCAGTCTCTCAGTCTCTCAGTGTATCAGTCTCTCAGTCTCTCAGTGTCTCAGGTTCTCAGTGTCTCAGGGTCTCAGTGTCTCTGTATCTCAGGGTCTCAGGGTCTCAGGGCCTTAGTCTCTCATGCACTCAGTCTCTCAGACTCTCTGGGTCTCTTGGTCTCTGCTTCTCTGGGACTCAGTCTCTCAGTCTCTCAGTGTCTCAGTGTCTCAGTATCTCAGCGTCTCAGTGTCTCAGTGTCTCAGGATCTCAGGGTCTCAGTGTCTCAGTGTCTCATTGACTCAGGGTCTCAGTGTCTCAGTGTCTCAGGGTCACCGGGTCTCAGGGTCTCAGTGTCCCAGGGTCTCAGGGTCTCTGGGTCTCAGTCTCTCAGTGTCTCAGTGTCTCAGGGTCTCAGGGTCTCAGGGTGTCAGGGTCTCAGGTTTTCAGTCTCTCAGTGTCTCAGTCTCTCAGTCTCTCATGGTCTCAGTGTCTCAGTCTCTCAGGGTCTCAGTGTCTCTGGGTCTCAGTGTCTCAGTGTCTCAGGGTCTCAGTGTATCACAGTTTCAGGGTCTCAGGATCTCAGGGTCTCAGGGTCTCAGTCTCTCAGTGTCTCAGTCTCTCAGGGTCTCAGTGTCTCAGTCTCTCAGTCTCTCAGTCTCAGGGTCTCAGGGCCTCAGTGTCTCACTGTCTCAGTGTCTCAGGTCTCAGTGACTCAGAGTCTCAGTGTCTCAGTCTCTCAGACTCTCAGTCGCTCAGTCTCTCAGTCTCTCTGTCTCTCTGTCTCTCAGTGTGTCATTCTCTCAGTGTCTCAGTTTCTCAGGGTCTCAGTGTCTCAGGGTCTCAGTGTCTCAGGGTCTCAGTTTCTCAGAACCTTAGTCTCTCAGGCCCTCAGTCTCTCAGGGTCTCTGGGTCTCTGGCTCTCTGGGTCTCAGTCTCTCAGTCTCTCAGTGTCTCAGTGTTTCAGGGTTTCAGTGTCTCAGTGTCTCAGGGTCTCAGTGTCTCAGGGTCTCAGTGTCTCAGAGCCTTAGTCTCTCAGGCCCTCAGTCTCTCTGGGTCTCTGGCTCTCTGGGTCTCAGTCTCTCAGTCTCTCAGTCTCTCAGGATCTCAGTGTCTCAGGGTCTCGGTGTCTCAGGGTCTCAGGGTCTTAGTCTCTCAGTCACTCAGTTTCTCAGTCTCTCAGTCTCTCAGTGTCTCAGTGTCTCAGGGTCTCAGGGTCTCAATGTCTCAGTCTCTCAGTCTCTCAGTCTCTCATTCTCTCATTCTCTCAGTCTCTCAGTCTCTCAGTGACTCAGTGTCTCAGGTTCTCAGTGTCTCAGGGTCTCAGTGTCTCAGGGCCTCTGGGTCTCTGGGTCTCAGTGTGTCAGTGTCTCAGAGTCTCAGGGTCCCATGGTCTCACGGTCCCTGGGTCTCAGTGTCGAAGTCTCTCAGTCTCTCAGTTTCTCAGTGTCTCAGTGTCTCAGGGCCTCTGGGTCTCTGCGTCTCAGGGTCTCAGTGTTTCAGTGTCTCTGGGTCTCTGGGTCTCTGGGTCTCAGTCTCTCATTCTCTCTGTCTCTCAGTTTTTCAGTGTCTCAGTGTCTCGTGTATCAGGGCCTCTGGGTCTCTGGGTCTCAGGGTCTCAGGGTCTCAGGGTCTCAGGGTCTCAGTGTCTCAGTGTCTCAGGGTCTCAGTGTCTCTGGGTCTCTGGGTCTCAGGGTCTCAGGGTCTCAGGGTCTCAGTGTCTCAGGGTCTCAGTGTCTCTGGGTCTCTGGGTCTCAGTCTCTCATTCTCTCTGTCTCTCAGTTTCTCAGGGTCTCAGGGTCTCAGTGTCTCACTATCTCAGTATCTCAGGGTCTCAGTCTCTCAGTCTCTCAATCTCTCAGTCTCTCAGTCTCTCATTGTATCAGTCTCTCAGACTCTCAGTCTCTCAGTGTATCTGTCTCTCAGTGTCTCAGGTTCTCAGTGTCCCAGGGTCTCAGTGTCTCTGTGTCTCAGGGTCTCAGGGCCTTAGTCTCTCATGCCCTCAGTCTCTCAGTCTCTCTGGGTCTCTGGGTCTCTTGGTCTCTGGGCCTCTGGGTCTCAGTCTCTCAGTCTCTCCGTGTCTCAGTGTCTCAGTGTCTCAGCGTCTCAGTGTCTCAGTGTCTCAGGATCTCAGGGTCTCAGGGTCTCAGGGTCTCAGTGTCTCAGTGTCTCAGGATCTCAGGGTCTCAGGGTCTCAGGGTCTCAGTGTCTCAGTGTCTCATTGACTCAGGGTCTCAGTGTCTCAGGGTCACCGGGTCTCAGGGTCTCAGGGTCTCTGGGTCTCAGTCTCTCAGTCTCTCAGTGTCTCAGGGTCTCAGGGTCTAAGTGTCTCAGGGTCTCAGTGTATCAGGGTTTCAGGGTCTCAGGGTCTCAGGGTCTCAGTCTCTCAGTGACTCAGTCTCTCAGTCTCTCAGGGTCTCAGTGTCTCAGTCTCTCAGGGTCTCAGTGTCTCAGTGTCTCAGTCTCTCAGTGTCTCAGTCTCTCAGGGTCTCAGTGTCTCAGGGTCTCAGTGTCTCAAGCCTTAGTCTCTCAGGCCCTCAGTCTCTCAGGGTCTCTGGGTCTCTGGGTCTCAGTCTCTCAGTCTCTCAGTCTCTCAGTCTCACAGTGTCTCAGTGTTTCAGGGTCTCATTGTCTCAGGATCTCAGTGTCTCAGGGTCTCGGTGTCTCAGGGTCTCAGGGTCTTAGTCTCTCAGTCACTCAGTCTCTCAGTCTCGCAGTGTCTCAGGGCCTCTGGGTCTCTGCGTCTCAGGGTCTCAGTACTTCAGTGTCTCAGGGTCTCAGTGTCTCTGGGTCTCTGAGTCTCAGTCTCTCATTCTCTCTGTCTCTCAGTTTTTCAGTGTCTCAGTGTCTCGTGTATCAGAGCCTCTGGGTCTCTGGGTCTCAGGGTCTCAGGGTCTCAGGGTCTCAGTGTCTCAGTGTCTCAGGGTCTCAGTGTCTCTGGGTCTCTGGGTCTCAGGGTCTCAGGGTCTCAGTGACTCAGTGTCTCAGTGTCTCAGGGTCTCAGTGTCTCTGTGTCTCTGGGTCTCAGTCTCTCATTCTCTCTGTCTCTCAGTTTCTCAGTGTCTCAGTGTCTCAGGGTCTCAGTGTCTCACTATCTCAGTATCTCAGTGTCTCAGTGTCTCAGGGTCTCAGTCTCTCAATCTCTCAGTCTCTCAGTCTCTCATTGTATCAGTCTCTCAGACTCTCAGTCTCTCAGTGTATCAGTCTCTCAGTGTCTCAGTGTCCCAGGGTCTCAGTGTCTCTGTGTCTCAGGGTCTCAGGGTCTCAGGGCCTTAGTCTCTCATGCCCTCAGTCTCTCAGTCTCTCTGGGTCTCTGGGTCTCTTAGTCTCTTGGTCTCTGGGTCTCAGTCTCTCAGTCTCTCCGTGTCTCAGTGTCTCAGTGTCTCAGCGTCTCAGTGTCTCAGTGTCTCAGGATCTCAGGGTCTCAGGGTCTCAGTGTCTCAGTGTCTCATTGACTCAGGGTCTCAGTGTCTCAGGGTCACCGGGTCTCAGGGTCTCAGGGTCTCAGGGTCTCAGTCTCTCAGTGTCTCAGTGTCTCAGGGTCTCAGGGTCTCAGTGTCTCAGAGCCTTAGACTCTCAGTCTCTCAGTCTCACAGTGTCTCAGTGTTTCAGGGTCTCAGTGTCTCAGGATCTCAGTGTCTCAGGGTCTCGGTGTCTCAGGGTCTCAGGGTCTTAGTCTCTCAGTCACTCAGTGTCTCAGTGTCTAAGTGTCTCAGGGTCTCAGGGTCTCAGGGTCTCAGTGTCTCTGTCTCTCAGTCTCTCAGTCTCTCATTCTCATTCTCTCAGTCTCTCAGTCTCTCAGTGTCTCAGGTTCTCAGTGTCTCAGGGTCTCAGTGTCTCAGTGTCTCAGGGCCTCTGGGTCTCTGGTTCTCTGGGTCTCAGTGTGTCAGTGTCTCAGAGTCTCAGGGTCCCATGGTCTCAGGGTCCCTGGGTCTCAGTGTCGAAGACTCTCAGTCTCTCAGTTTCTCAGTGACTCAGTGTCTCAGTGTCTCAGGGCCTCTGGGTCTCTGGGTCTCAGTGTCTCAGGGTCTCAGTGTCTCAATCTCTCAGGGTCTCAGTGTCTCAGTCTCTCAGGGTCTCAGTGTCTCAGGGTCTCAGAGTCTCAGTGCCTTATTCTCTCAGGCCCTCAGTCTCTCAGTCTCTCAGGGTCTCTGGCTCTCTGGGTCTCAGTCTCTCAGTCTCTCAGCCTCTCAGTCTCTCACTGTCTCAGGGTCTCAGTGTCTCAGGATCACAGGATCTCAGGATCTCAGTGTCTCACTGTCTCAGGGTCTCAGGGTCTTAGTCTCTCAGCCCTCAGTCTCTCAGTTTCTCTGTGTCTCTGGGTCTCTGTGTCTTAGTGAATCAGTGTCTCAGTGTCTCAGGGTCTCAGTGTCTCAGGGTCTCAGGGTCTTTGTCTCTCAGTCACTCAGTCTCTCAGTCTCTCAGTGTCTCAGGCTCTCTGGGTCTCTGGGTCTCAGTCTCTTAGTCTCTCAGTGTCTCAGTGTCTCAGGGTCTCAGGGTCTCAGTGTCTCAGTCTCTCAGTCTCTCAGTCTCTCAGTCTCTCATTCTCTCATTCTCTCAGTCTCTCAGTCTCTCAGTGTCTCAGTGTCTCAGGTTCTCAGTGTCTCAGGGTCTCAGTGTCTCAGTGTCTTAGGGCCTCAGGGTCTCTGGGTCTCAGTGTGTCAGTGTCTCAGAGTCTCAGGGTCCCATTCTCCCAGTCTCTCATTCTCTCATTCTCTCAGTCTCTCAGTCTCTCAGTGTCTCAGTGTCTCAGGTTCTCAGTCTCTCAGTTTCTCAGTGTCTCTGTGTCCCAGGGCCTCTGGGTCTCTGGGTCTCAGGGTCTCAGGGTCTCAGTGTCTCAGGGTCTCAGTGTCTCTGGGTCTCTGGGTCTCTGTCTTTCATTCTCTCTGTCTCTCAGTTTCTCAGTGTCGCAGTGTCTCAGTGTTTCAGTGACTCAGGGTCTCAGTGTCTCACTGTCTCAGTATCTCAGGGTCTCAGTGTCTCAGGGTCTCAGTCTCTCAGTCTCTCAATCTCTCAGTCTCTCAGTCTCTCATTGTATCAGTCTCTCAAACTCTCAGTCTCTCAGTATATCAGTCTCTCTGTCTCTCAGTGTCTCAGGTTCTCAGTGTCTCAGCGTCTCAGTGTCTCTGTGTCTCAGGGTCTCAGGGTCTCAGGGCCTTAGTCTCTCATGCCCTCAGTCTCTCAGTCTCTCTGGGTCTCTTGGTCTCTGCTTCTCTGGGACTCAGTCTCTCAGTCTCTCAGTGTCTCAGTGTCTCAGTGTCTCAGTGTCTCAGTGTCTCAGCGTCTCAGTGTCTCAGTGTCTCAGGATCTCAGGGTCTCAGTGTCTCAGGGTCATCGGGTCTCAGGGTCTCAGTGTCCCAGGGTCTCATGGTCTCTGGGTCTCAGTCTCTCAGTGTCTCAGTGTCTCAGGGTCTCACTATCTCAGTATCTCAGGGTCTCAGTGTCTCAGGGTCTCAGTCTCTCAGTCTCTCAATCTCTCAGTCTCTCAGTCTCTCATTGTATCAGTCTCTCAAACTCTCAGTCTCTCAGTGTATCAGTCTCTCAGTGTCTCAGGTTCTCAGTGTCTCAGGGTCTCAGTGTCTCTGTGTCTCAGGGTCTCAGGGTCTCAGGGCCTTAGTCTCTCATGCCCTCAGTCTCTCAGTCTCTCTGGGTGTCTGGATCTCTGGGTCTCTTGGTCTCTGGGTCTCTGTGTCTCAGTCTCTCAGTCTCTCAGTCTCTCAGTGTCTCAGTGTCTCAGGGTGTCAGTGTCTCAGTGTCTCATTGACTCAGGGTCTCAGTGTCTCACGGTCACCGGGTCTCTGTGTCTCAGGGTCTCAGGGTCTCTGGGTCTCAGTCTCTCAGTGTCTCAGTGTCTCAAGGTCTCAGGGTCTAAGTGTCTCAGGGTCTCAGTGTATCAGGGTCTCAGGGTCTCAGTCTCTCAGTGTCTCAGTCTCTCAGTCTCTCAGGGTCTCAGTGTCTCAGTCTCTCAGGGTCTCAGTGTCTCAGTCTCTCAGTTTCTCAGTGTCTCAGGGTCTCAGGGCCTCAGTGTCTCACTGTCTCAGTGTCTCAGGTCTCAGTGACACAGATTCTCAGTGTCTCAGTCTCTCAGTCGCTCAGTCTCTCAGTCTCCCTGTCTCTCAGTGTATCATTCTCTCAGTCTCTCAGTCTCTCCGTGTCTCAGTGTCTCAGTCTCTCAGGGTCTCAGTGTCTCAGTGTCTCAGTGTCTCAGGGTCTCAGTGTCTCAGAGCCTTAGTCTCTCAGGCCCTCAGTCTCTCAGGGTTTCTGGGTCTCTGGGTCTCTGGGTCTCTGGGTCTCAGTCTCTCAGTCTCTCAGTCTCTCAGTCTCTCAGTCTCACAGTGTCTCAGTGTTTCAGGGTCTCAGTGTCTCAGGATCTCAGGATCTCAGTGTCTCAGGGTCTCGGTGTCTCAGGGTCTCAGGGTCTTAGTCTCTCAGTCACTCAGTCTCTCAGTCTCGCAGTGTCTCAGTGTCTCAGGCTCTCTGGGTCTCAGTTTCTCAGTCTCTCAGTGTCTCAGTGTCTCAGTGTCTCAGGGTCTCAGGGTCTCAGTGTCTCTGTCTCTCAGTCTCTCAGTCTCTCATTCTCATTCTCTCAGTCTCTCAGTCTCTCAGTCTCACAGTGTCTCAGTGTTTCAGGGTCTCAGTGTCTCAGGATCTCAGGATCTCAGTGTCTCAGGGTCTCGGTGTCTCAGGGTCTCAGGGTCTTAGTCTCTCAGTCACTCAGTCTCTCAGTCTCGCAGTGTCTCAGTGTCTCAGGCTCTCTGGGTCTCTGGGTCTCTGGGTCTCAGTTTCTCAGTCTCTCAGTGTCTCAGTGTCTCAGTGTCTCAGGATCTCAGGGTCTCAGTGTCTCTGTCTCCCAGTCTCTCAGTCTCTCATTCTCTCATTCTCTCAGTCTCTCAGTCTCTCAGTGTCTCAGTCTCTCAGTGTCTCAGGGTCTCAGTGTCTCAGGATCTCAGGATCTCAGGATCTCAGTGTCTCACTGTCTCAGGGTCTCAGGGTCTTAGTCTCTCATCCCTCAGTCTCTCAGTTTCTCTGTGTCTCTGGGTCTCAGTGTCTCAGTGAATCAGTGTCTCAGGGTCTCAGTGTCTCAGGGCCTTTGGGTCTCTGGGTCTCTGGGTCTCAGTGTGTCAGTGTCTCAGAGTCTCAGGGCCCCATGTTCTCAGGGTCCCTGGGTCTCAGTGTCGAAGTCTCTCAGTCTCTCAGTTTCTCAGTGACTCAGTGTCTCAGTGTCTCAGGGCCTCTGGGTCTCTGGGTCTCAGTGTCTCAGTGTCTCAGGGTCTCAGTGCCTCAATCTCTCAGGGTCTCAGTGTCTCAGTCTCTCAGGGTCTCAGTGTCTCAGGGTCTCAGTGTCTCAGGATCTCAGGATGTCAGGATCTCAGTGTCTCAGGGTCTCAGTGTCTCAGGGTCTCAGGGACTTAGTCTCTCAGTCACTCAGTCTCGCAGTGTCTCAGTGTCTCAGGCTCTCTGGGTCTCTGGGTCTCTGGGTCTCAGTTTCTCAGTCTCTCAGTGTCTCAGTGTCTCAGTGTCTCAGGGTCTCAGCGTCTCAGTGTCTCTGTCTCTCAGTCTCTCAGTCTCTCATTCTCTCATTCTCTCAGTCTCTCAGTCTCTCAGTGTCTCAGGTTCTCAGTGTCTCAGGGTCTCAGTGTCTCAGTGTCTCAGGGCATTTGGGTCTCTGGGTCTCAGTGTGTCAATGTCTCAGAGTCTCAGGGTCCCATGTTCTCAGGGTCCCTGGGTCTCAGTGTCGAAGTCTCTCAGTCTCTCAGTTTCTCAGTGACTCAGTGTCTCAGTGTCTCAGGGCCTCTGGGTCTCTGGATCTCAGTGTCTCAGGGTGTCAGTGTCTCAATCTCTCAGGGTCTCAGTGTCTCAGTCTCTCAGGGTCTCAGTGTCTCAGGGTCTCAGAGTCTCAGTGCCTTATTCTCTCAGGCCCTCAGTCTCTCAGTCTCTCAGTGTCTCTGGGTCTCTGGCTCTCTGGGTCTCAGTCTCTCAGTCTCTCAGCCTCTCAGTCTCTCAGTGTCTCAGGGTCTCAGGGTCTCAGTGTCTCAGGATCTCAGGATGTCAGGATCTCAGTGTCTCAGTGTCTCAGGGTCTCAGTGTCTCAGGGTCTCAGGGTCTTAGTCTCTCAGTCACTCAGTCTCTCAGTCTCTCAGAGTCTCAGGCTCTCTGGGTCTCTGGGTCTCAGTCTCTCAGTCTCTCAGACTCTCAGTGTCTCAGTGTCTCTGGGTCTCAGGGTTTCAGTGTCTCAGGTTCTCAGTGTCTCAGGGTCTCAGTGTCTCAGTGTCTCAGGGCCTCTGGGTCTCTGGGTCTCTGGGTCTCAGTGTGTCAGTGTCTCAGAGTCTCAGGGTCCCATGGTATCAGGGTCCCTGGGTCTCAGTGTCGAAGTCTCTCAGTCTCTCAGTTTCTCAGTGTCTCAGTGTCTCGTGTCTCAGGGCCTCTGGGTCTCTGGGTCTCAGGGTCTCAGCGTCTCAGTGTCTCAGTGTCTCAGGGTCTCAGTGTCTCTGGGTCTCTGGGTCTCAGTCTCTCATTCTCTCTGTCTCTCAGTTTCTCAGTGTCGCAGTGTGTCAGGGTCTCAGTGTCTCACTATCTCAGTATCTTTGGGTCTCAGTGTCTCAGGGTCTCAGTCTCTCAGTCTCTCAATCTCTCAGACTCTCAGTCTCTCAGTGTTTCAGTCTCTCAGTGTCTCAGGTTCTCAGTGTCTCAGGGACTCAGTGTCTCTGTGTCTCAGGGTCTCAGGGTCTCATTGCCTTAGTCTCTCATGCCCTCAGTCTCTCAGTCTCTCTGGGTCTCTGGGTCTCTGGGTCCCTTGGTCTCTGGGTCTCTGGGTCTCAGTCTCTCAGTCTCTCCGTGTCTCAGTGTCTCAGTGTCTCAGTGTCTCAGCGTCTCAGTGTCTCAGTGTCTCAGGATCTCAGGGTCTCAGGGTCTCAGTGTCTCAGTGTCTCATTGACTCAGGGTCTCAGTGTCTCAGGGTCACCGGGTCTCAGGGTCTCAGGGTCTCAGGGTCTCTGGGTCTCAGTCTCTCAGTGTCTCAGTGTCTCAGTGTCTCAGGGTCTCAGGGTCTAAGTGTCTCAGGGTCTCAGTGTATCAGGGTTTCAGGGTCTCAGGGTCTCAGGGTCTCAGGGTCTCAGTCTCTCAGTGACTCAGTCTCTCAGTCTCTCAGTCTCTCAGTGTCTCAGTGTCTCAGTCTCTCAGTCGCTCAGTCTCTCAGTCTCTCTGTCTCTCAGTGTATCATTCTCTCAGTCTCTCAGTCTCTCCGAGTCTCAGTGTCTCAGTCTTTCAGGGTCTCAGTGTCTCAGGGTCTCAGTGTCTCAGTGTCTCAGGGTCTCAGTGTCTCAGAGCCTTAGTCTCTCAGGCCCTCAGTCTCTCAGGGTCTCTGGGTCTCAGTCTCTCAGTCTCTCAGTCTCACAGTGTCTCAGTGTTTCAGGGTCTCAGTGTCTCAGGATCTCAGGATCTCAGTGTCTCAGGGTCTCGGTGTCTCAGGGTCTCAGGGTCTTAGTCTCTCAGTCACTCAGTCCCTCAGTCTCGCAGTGTCACAGTGTCTCAGGCTCTCTGGGTCTCAGTCTCTCAGTCTCTCAGTGTCTCAGTGTCTAAGTGTCTCAGGGTCTCAGGGTCTCAGTGTCGCTGTCTCTCAGTCTCTCAGTCTCTCATTCTCATTCTCTCAGTCTCTCAGTCTCTCAGTGTCTCAGGTTCTCAGTGTCTCAGGGTCTCAGTGTCTCAGTGTCTCAGGGCCTCTGGGTCTCTGGGTCTCGGGGTCTCTGGGTCTCAGCGTGTCAGTGTCTCAGAGTCTCAGGGTCCCATGTTCTCAGGGTCCCTGGGTCTCAGTGTCGAAGTGTCTCAGTCTCTCAGTTTCTCAGTGACTCAGTGTCTCAGGGCCTCTGGGTCTCTGGGTCTCAGTGTCTCAGGGTCTCAGTGTCTCAATCTCTCAGGGTCTCAGTGTCTCAGTCTCTCAGGGTCTCAGTGTCTCAGGGTCTCAGAGTCTCAGTGCCTTATTCTCTCAGGCCCTCAGTCTCTCAGTCCCTCAGGGTCTCAGGGCCTCTGGCTCTCTGGGTCTCAGTCTCTCAGTCTCTCAGCCTCTCAGTCTCTCAGTGTCTCAGGGTCTCAGTGTCTCAGGATCTCAGGATCTCAGGATCTCAGTGTCTCACTGTCTCAGGGTCTCAGGGTCTTAGTCTCTCATCCCTCAGTCTCTCAGTTTCTCTGTGTCTCTGGGTCTCAGTGTCTCAGTGAATCAGTGTCTCAGTGTCTCAGGGTCTCAGTGTCTCAGGATCTCAGGATGTCAGGATCTCAGTGTCTCAGGGTCTCAGTGTCTCAGGGTCTCAGTGGCTCAGTCTCTCAGGGTCTCAGTGTCTCAGGGTCTCAGAGTCTCAGTGCCTTATTCTCTCAGGCCCTCAGTCTCTCAGTCTCTCAGGGTCTCTGGGTCTCTGGCTCTCTGGGTCTCAGTCTCTCAGTCTCTCAGCCTCTCAGTCTCTCAGTGTCTCAGGGTCTCAGTGTCTCAGGATCTCAGGATCTCAGGATCTCAGTGTCTCACTGTCTCAGGGTCTCAGGGTCTTAGTCTCTCATCCCTCATTCTCTCAGTTTCTCTGTGTCTCTGGGTCTCAGTGTCTTAGTGTCTCAGGGTCTCAGTGGCTCAGGATCTCAGGATGTCAGGATCTCAGTGTCTCAGTGTCTCAGGGTCTCAGTGTCTCAGGGTCTCAGGGTCTTAGTCTCTCAGTCACTCAGTCTCTCAGTCTCTCAGAGTCTCAGGCTCTCTGGGTCTCTGGGTCTCAGTCTCTCAGTCTCTCAGTGTCTCAGTGTCTCAGGGTCTCAGGGTCTCAGTGTCTCAGTGTCTCAGTCTCTCAGTCTCTCAGTCTCTCATTCTCTCATTCTCTCAGTCTCTCAGTCTCTCAGTGTCTCAGTGTCTCAGGTTCTCAGTGTCTCAGGGCCTCTGGGTCTCTGGGTCTCTGGGTCTCAGTGTGTCAGTGTCTAAGAGTCTCAGGGTCCCATGGTCTCAGAGTCACTGTGTCTCAGTGTCGAAGTCTCTCAGTCTCTCAGTTTCTCAGTGTCTCTGTGTCTCAGTGTCTCAGGGCCTCTGGGTCTCTGGGTCTCAGAGTCTCAGGGTCTCAGTGTCTCAGCGTCTCAGTGTCTCTGGGTCTCAGTCTCTCATTCTCTCTGTCTCTCAGTTTCTCAGTGTCTCAGAGTCTCAATGTCTCGTGTCTCAGGGCCTCTGTGTGTCTGGGTCTTAGGGTCTCAGGGTCTCAGGGTCTCAGTGTCTCAGTGTTTCAGGGTCTCAGTATCTCTGGGTGTCTGGGTCTCGGTCTCTCATTCTCTCTGTCTCTCAGTTTCTCAGTGTCTCAGTGTCTCAGTGTCTCAGTGTCTCAGGGTCTCAGTGTCTCACTGTCTCAGTATCTCAGGGTCTCAGTGTCTCAGGGTCTCAGTCTCTCAGTCTCTCAATCTCTCAGTCTCTCAGTCTCTCATTGTATCAGTCTCTCAGTCTCTCAGTGTATCAGTCTCTCAGTCTCTCAGTGTCGCAGGTTCTCAGTGTCTCAGGGTCTCAGTGTCTCTGTATCTCAGGGTCTCAGGGTCTCAGGGCCTTAGTCTCTCATGCACTCAGTCTCTCAGACTCTCTGGGTCTCTTGGTCTCTGCTTCTCTGGGACTCAGTCTCTCAGTCTCTCAGTGTCTCAGTGTCTCAGTGTCTCAGCGTCTCAGTGTCTCAGTGTCTCAGGATCTCAGGGTCTCAGTGTCTCAGTGTCTCATTGACTCAGGGTCTCAGTGTCTCAGGGTCACCGGGTCTCAGGGTCTCAGTGTCCCAGGGTCTCAGGGTCTCTGGGTCTCAGTCTCTCAGTGTCTCAGTGTCTCAGGGTCTCAGGGTCTCAGGGTGTCAGGGTCTCAGGTTTTCAGTCTCTCAGTGTCTCAGTCTCTCAGTCTCTCAGGGTCTCAGTGTCTCAGTCTCTCAGGGTCTCAGTGTCTCTGGGTCTCAGTGTCTCAGTGTCTCAGGGTCTCAGTGTATCACAGTTTCAGGGTCTCAGGATCTCAGGGTCTCAGGGTCTCAGGGTCTCAGTCTCTCAGTGTCTCAGTCACTCAGGGTCTCAGTGTCTCAGTCTCTCAGTCTCTCAGTCTCAGGGTCTCAGGGCCTCAGTGTCTCACTGTCTCAGTGTCTCAGGTCTCAGTGACTCAGAGTCTCAGTGTCTCAGTCTCTCAGACTCTCAGTCGCTCAGTCTCTCAGTCTCTCTGTCTCTCTGTCTCTCAGTGTGTCATTCTCTCAGTGTCTCAGTTTCTCAGGGTCTCAGTGTCTCAGGGTCTCAGTGTCTCAGGGTCTCAGTTTCTCAGAGCCTTAGTCTCTCAGGCCCTCAGTCTCTCAGGGTCTCTGGGTCTCTGGCTCTCTGGGTCTCAGTCTCTCAGTCTCTCAGTCTCTCAGTGTCTCAGTGTTTCAGGGTTTCAGTGTCTCAGTGTCTCAGGGTCTCAGTGTCTCAGGGTCTCAGTGTCTCAGAGCCTTAGTCTCTCAGGCCCTCAGTCTCTCTGGGTCTCTGGCTCTCTGGGTCTCAGTCTCTCAGTCTCTCAGTCTCTCAGGATCTCAGTGTCTCAGGGTCTCGGTGTCTCAGGGTCTCAGGGTCTTAGTCTCTCAGTCACTCAGTTTCTCAGTCTCTCAGTCTCTCAGTGTCTCAGTGTCTCAGGGTCTCAGGGTCTCAATGTCTCAGTCTCTCAGTCTCTCAGTCTCTCATTCTCTCATTCTCTCAGTCTCTCAGTCTCTCAGTGACTCAGTGTCTCAGGGTCTCAGTGTCTCAGTGTCTCAGTCTCTCAGTCTCTCAGTCTCTCATTCTCTCATTCTCTCAGTCTCTCAGTCTCTCAGTGTCTCAGTGTCTCAGGTTCTCAGTGTCTTAGGGCCTCTGGGTCTCTGGGTCTCTGGGTCTCAGTGTGTCAGTGTCTAAGAGTCTCAGGGTCCCATGGTCTCAGGGTCACTGTGTCTCAGTGTCGAAGTCTCTCAGTCTCTCAGTTTCTCAGTGTCTCTGTGTCTCAGTGTCTCAGGGCCTCTGGGTCTCTGGGTCTCAGAGTCTCAGGGTCTCAGTGTCTCAGCGTCTCAGTGTCTCTGGGTCTCAGTCTCTCATTCTCTCTGTCTCTCAGTTTCTCAGTGTCTCAGAGTCTCAATGTCTCGTGTCTCAGGGCTTCTGTGTGTCTGGGTCTTAGGGTCTCAGGGTCTCAGGGTCTCAGTGTCTCAGTGTTTCAGGGTCTCAGTATCTCTGGGTGTCTGGGTCTCGGTCTCTCATTCTCTCTGTCTCTCAGTTTCTCAGTGTCTCAGTGTCTCAGTATCTCAGTGTCTCAGGGTCTCAGTGTCTCACTGTCTCAGTATCTCAGCGTCTCAGTGTCTCTGTCTCTCAGTCTCTCAGTCTCTCATTCTCTCATTCTCTCAGTCTCTCAGTGTCTCAGGTTCTCAGTGTCTCAGGGTCTCAGTGTCTCAGTGTCTCAGGGCATTTGGGTCTCTGGGTCTCTGGGTCTCAGTGTGTCAATGTCTCAGAGTCTCAGGGTCCCATGTTCTCAGGGTCCCTGGGTCTCAGTGTCGAAGTCTCTCAGTCTCTCAGTTTCTCAGTGACTCAGTGTCTCAGTGTCTCAGGGCCTCTGGGTCTCTGGATCTCAGTGTCTCAGGGTGTCAGTGTCTCAATCTCTCAGGGTCTCAGTGTCTCAGTCTCTCAGGGTCTCAGTGTCTCAGGGTCTCAGAGTCTCAGTGCCTTATTCTCTCAGGCCCTCAGTCTCTCAGTCTCTCAGTGTCTCTGGGTCTCTGGCTCTCTGGGTCTCAGTCTCTCAGTCTCTCAGCCTCTCAGTCTCTCAGTGTCTCAGGGTCTCAGTGTCTCAGGATCTCAGGATCTCAGGATCTCAGTGTCTCACTGTCTCAGGGTCTCAGGGTCTTAGTCTCTCATCCCTCAGTCTCTCAGTTTCTCTGTGTCTCTGGGTCTCAGTGTCTCAGTGAATCAGTGTCTCAGTGTCTCAGGGTCTCAGTGTCTCAGGATCTCAGGATGTCAGGATCTCAGTGTCTCAGGGTCTCAGTGTCTCAGGGTCTCAGGGTCTTAGTCTCTCAGTCACTCAGTCTCGCAGTGTCTCAGTGTCTCAGGCTCTCTGGGTCTCTGGGTCTCAGTTTCTCAGTCTCTCAGTGTCTCAGTGTCTCAGGGTCTCAGGGTCTCAGTGTCTCTGTCTCTCAGTCTCTCAGTCTCTCATTCTCTCATTCTCTCAGTCTCTCAGTCTCTCAGTGTCTCAGGTTCTCAGTGTCTCAGGGTCTCAGTGTCTCAGTGTCTCAGGGCATTTGGGTCTCTGGGTCTCTGGGTCTCAGTGTGTCAGTGTCTCAGTGTCTCAGGGTCCCATGTTCTCAGGGTCCCTGGGTCTCAGTGTCGAAGTCTCTCAGTCTCTCAGTTTCTCAGTGACTCAGTGTCTCAGTGTCTCAGGGCCTCTTGGTCTCCGGGTCTCAGTGTCTCAGGGTCTCAGTGTCTCAATCTCTCAGGGTCTCAGTGTCTCAGTCTCTCAGGGTCTCAGTGTCTCAGGGTCTGAGATTCTCAGTGCCTTATTCTCTCAGGCCCTCAGTCTCTCAGTCTCTCAGGGTCTCAGGCTCTCTGGCTCTCTGGGTCTCAGTCTCTCAGTCTCTCAGCCTCTCAGTCTCTCAGTGTCTCAGGGTCTCAGTGTCTCAGGATCTCAGGATCTCAGGATCTCAGTGTCTCACTGTCTCAGGGTCTCAGGGTCTTAGTCTCTCATCCCTCATTCTCTCAGTTTATCTGTGTCTCTGGGTCTCAGTGTCTCAGTGAATCAGTGTCTCAGTGTCTCAGGGTCTCAGTGTCTCAGGATCTCAGGATGTCAGGATCTCAGTGTCTCAGTGTCTCAGGGTCTCAGTGTCTCAGGTTCTCAGGGTCTTAGTCTCTCAGTCACTCAGTCTCTCAGTCTCTCAGTGTCTCAGGCTCTCTGGGTCTCTGGGTCTCAGTCTCTCAGTCTCTCAGTGTCTCAGTGTCTCAGGGTCTCAGGGTCTCAGTGTCTCAGTGTCTCAGTCTCTCAGTCTCTCAGTCTCTCATTCTCTCAGTCTCTCAGTCTCTCAGTCTCTCAGTGTCTCAGTGTCTCGTGTCTCAGGGCCTCTGGGTGTCTGGGTCTCAGGGTCTCAGGGTCTCAGTGTCTCAGTGTTTCAGGGTCTCAGTATCTCTGGGTCTCTGGGTCTCGGTCTCTCATTCTCTCTGTCTCTCAGTTTCTCAGTGTCTCAGTGTCTCAGTGTCTCAGTGACTCAGGGTCTCAGTGTCTCACTGTCTCAGTATCTCAGGGTCTCAGTGTCTCAGGGTCTCAGTCTCTCAGTCTCTCAATCTCTCAGACTCTCAGTCTCTCAGTGTTTCAGTCTCTCAGTGTCTCAGGTTCTCAGTGTCTCAGGGACTCAGTGTCTCAGTCTCTCAGGGTCTCAGTGTCTCAGTCTCTCAGGTTCTCAGTGTCTCAGGGTCTCAGTGTCTCAGTGCCTTATTCTCTCAGGCCCTCAGTCTCTCAGGGTCTCTGGCTCTCTGGCTCTCTGGGTCTCAGTCTCTCAGTCTCTCTGCCTCTCTGTCTCTCAGTGTCTCAGTGTCTCAGGGTCTCAGTGTCTCAGTGTCTCAGGATCTCAGGGTCTCAGGGTCTCAGTGTCTCAGTGTCTCATTGTCTCATTGTCTCAGGGTCACAGTGTCTCAGGGTCACAGGGTCTCAGCGTCTCAGGGTGTCAGGGTCTCAGGGTCTCTGGGTATCAGTCTCTCAGTGCCTCAGTGTCTCAGGGTCCCTGGGTCTCAGTGTCGAAGTCTCTCAGTCTCTCAGTTTCTCAGGGTCTCAGTCATTCAGTGTCTCAGTCTCTCAGTCTCTCAGGGTCTCAGTGTCTCAGTCTCTCGGGGTCTCAGTGTCTCAGTCTCTCAGTCGCTCAGTCGCTCAGTCTCTCAGTCTCTCAGTGTATCATTCTCTCAGTCTCTCAGTCTCTCAGTGTCTCAGTGTCTCAGTCTCTCAGGGTCTCAGTGTCTCAGGGTCTCAGTGTCTCAGTCTCTCAGGGTCTCTGTGTCTCAGTCTCTCAGGTTCTCAGTGTCTCAGGGTCTCAGTGTCTCAGTGCCTTATTCTCTCAGGCCCTCAGTCTCTCAGGGTCTCTGGCTCTCTGGCTCTCTGGGTCTCAGTCTCTCAGTCTCTCTGCCTCTCAGTCTCTCAGTGTCTCAGTGTCTCAGGGTCTCAGTGTCTCAGGATCTCAGGATCTCAGGATCTCAGGATCTCAGTGTCTCAGTGTCTCAGGGTCTCAGGGTCTTAGTCTCTCAGCCCTCAGTCTCTCAGTTTCTCTGTGTCTCTGGGTCTCTGGGTCTCAGTGTCTCAGTGTCTCAGTGAATCAGTGTCTCAGTGTCTCAGGGTCTCAGTGTCTCAGGATCTCAGGATGTCAGGATCTCAGTGTCTCAGTGTCTCAGGGTCTCAGTGTCTCAGGGTCTCAGGGTCTTAGTCTCTCAGTCACTCAGTCTCTCAGTCTCTCAGAGTCTCAGGCTCTCTGGGTCTCTGGGTCTCAGTCTCTCAGTCTCTCAGACTCTCAGTGTCTCAGTGTCTCTGGGTCTCAGTGTCTCAGTGTCTCAGGGCCTCTGGGTCTCTGGGTCTCTGGGTCTCAGTGTGTCAGTGTCTCAGAGTCTCAGGGTCCCATGGTATCAGGGTCCCTGGGTCTCAGTGTCGAAGTCTCTCAGTCTCTCAGTTTCTCAGTGTCTCAGTGTCTCGTGTCTCAGGGCCTCTGGGTCTCTGGGTCTCAGGGTCTCAGGGTCTCAGTGTCTCAGTGTCTCAGGGTCTCAGTGTCTCTGGGTCTCTGGGTCTCAGTCTCTCATTCTCTCTGTCTCTCAGTTTCTCAGTGTCGCAGTGTCTCAGGGTCTCAGTGTCTCACTATCTCAGTATCTTTGGGTCTCAGTGTCTCAGGGTCTCAGTCTCTCAGTCTCTCAAACTCTCAGACTCTCAGTCTCTCAGTGTTTCAGTCTCTCAGTGTCTCAGGTTCTCAGTGTCTCAGGGACTCAGTGTCTCTGTGTCTCAGGGTCTCAGGGTCTCATTGCCTTAGTCTCTCATGCCCTCAGTCTCTCAGTCTCTCTGGGTCTCTGGGTCTCTGGGTCTCTTGGTCTCTGGGTCTTTGGGTCTCAGTCTCTCAGTCTCTCCGTGTCTCAGTGTCTCAGTGTCTCAGTGTCTCAGCGTCTCAGTGTCTCAGTGTCTCAGGATATCAGGGTCTCAGGGTCTCAGTGTCTCAGTGTCTCATTGACTCAGGGTCTCAGTGTCTCAGGGTCACCGGGTCTCAGGGTCTCAGGGTCTCAGGGTCTCTGGGTCTCAGTCTCTCAGTGTCTCAGTGTCTCAGGGTCTCAGGGTCTAAGTGTCTCAGGGTCTCAGTGTATCAGGGTTTCAGGGTCTCAGGGTCTCAGGGTCTCAGGGTCTCAGTCTCTCAGTGACTCAGTCTCTCAGTCTCTCAGTCTCTCAGTGTCTCAGTGTCTCAGTCTCTCAGTCGCTCAGTCTCTCAGTCTCTCTGTCTCTCAGTGTATCATTCTCTCAGTCTCTCAGTCTCTCCGAGTCTCAGTGTCTCAGTCTCTCAGGGTCTCAGTGTCTCAGGGTCTCAGTGTCTCAGTGTCTCAGGGTCTCAGTGTCTCAGAGCCTTAGTCTCTCAGGCCCTCAGTCTCTCAGGGTCTCTGGGTCTCAGTCTCTCAGTCTCTCAGTCTCACAGTGTCTCAGTGTTTCAGGGTCTCAGTGTCTCAGGATCTCAGGATCTCAGTGTCTCAGGGTCTCGGTGTCTCCGGGTCTCAGGGTCTTAGTCTCTCAGTCACTCAGTCCCTCAGTCTCGCAGTGTCACAGTGTCTCAGGCTCTCTGGGTCTCAGTCTCTCAGTCTCTCAGTGTCTCAGTGTCTAAGTGTCTCAGGGTCTCAGGGTCTCAGTGTCTCTGTCTCTCAGTCTCTCAGTCTCTCATTCTCATTCTCTCAGTCTCTCAGTCTCTCAGTGTCTCAGGTTCTCAGTGTCTCAGGGTCTCAGTGTCTCAGTGTCTCAGGGCCTCTGGGTCTCTGGGTCTCGGGGTCTCTGGGTCTCAGCGTGTCAGTGTCTCAGAGTCTCAGGGTCCCATGTTCTCAGGGTCCCTGGGTCTCAGTGTCGAAGTGTCTCAGTCTCTCAGTTTCTCAGTGACTCAGTGTCTCAGTGTCTCAGGGCCTCTGGGTCTCTGGGTCTCAGTGTCTCAGGTTCTCAGTGTCTCAATTTCTCAGGGTCTCAGTGTCTCAGTCTCTCAGGGTCTCAGTGTCTCAGGGTCTCAGAGTCTCAGTGCCTTATTCTCTCAGGCCCTCAGTCTCTCAGTCTCTCAGGGTCTCAGGGCCTCTGGCTCTCTGGGTCTCAGTCTCTCAGTCTCTCAGCCTCTCAGTCTCTCAGTGTCTCAGGGTCTCAGTGTCTCAGGATCTCAGGATCTCAGGATCTCAGTGTCTCACTGTCTCAGGGTCTCAGGGTCTTAGTCTCTCATCCCTCAGTCTCTCAGTTTCTCTGTGTCTCTGGGTCTCAGTGTCTCAGTGAATCAGTGTCTCAGTGTCTCAGGGTCTCAGTGTCTCAGGATCTCAGGATGTCAGGATCTCAGTGTCTCAGGGTCTCAGTGTCTCAGGGTCTCAGTGGCTCAGTCTCTCAGGGTCTCAGTGTCTCAGGGTCTCAGAGTCTCAGTGCCTTATTCTCTCAGGCCCTCAGTCTCTCAGTCTCTCAGGGTCTCTGGGTCTCTGGCTCTCTGGGTCTCAGTCTCTCAGTCTCTCAGCCTCTCAGTCTCTCAGTGTCTCAGGGTCTCAGTGTCTCAGGATCTCAGGATCTCAGGATCTCAGTGTCTCACTGTCTCAGGGTCTCAGGGTCTTAGTCTCTCATCCCTCATTCTCTCAGTTTCTCTGTGTCTCTGGGTCTCAGTGTCTTAGTGTCTCAGGGTCTCAGTGTCTCAGGATCTCAGGATGTCAGGATCTCAGTGTCTCAGTGTCTCAGGGTCTCAGTGTCTCAGGGTCTCAGGGTCTTAGTCTCTCAGTCACTCAGTCTCTCAGTCTCTCAGAGTCTCAGGCTCTCTGGGTCTCTGGGTCTCAGTCTCTCAGTCTCTCAGTGTCTCAGTGTCTCAGGGTCTCAGGGTCTCAGTGTCTCAGTGTCTCAGTCTCTCAGTCTCTCAGTCTCTCATTCTCTCATTCTCTCAGTCTCTCAGTCTCTCAGTGTCTCAGTGTCTCAGGTTCTCAGTGTCTCAGGGCCTCTGGGTCTCTGGGTCTCTGGGTCTCAGTGTGTCAGTGTCTAAGAGTCTCAGGGTCCCATGGTCTCAGGGTCACTGTGTCTCAGTGTCGAAGTCTCTCAGTCTCTCAGTTTCTCAGTGTCTCTGTGTCTCAGTGTCTCAGGGCCTCTGGGTCTCAGAGTCTCAGGGTCTCAGTGTCTCAGCGTCTCAGTGTCTCTGGGTCTCAGTCTCTCATTCTCTCTGTCTCTCAGTTTCTCAGTGTCTCAGAGTCTCAATGTCTCGTGTCTCAGGGCCTCTGTGTGTCTGGGTCTTAGGGTCTCAGGGTCTCAGGGTCTCAGTGTCTCAGTGTTTCAGGGTCTCAGTATCGCTGGGTGTCTGGGTCTCGGTCTCTCATTCTCTCTGTCTCTCAGTTTCTCAGTGTCTCAGTGTCTCAGTGTCTCAGTGTCTCAGTGTCTCAGGGTCTCAGTGTCTCACTGTCTCAGTATCTCAGGGTCTCAGTGTCTCAGGGTCTCAGTCTCTCAGTCTCTCAATCTCTCAGTCTCTCAGTCTCTCATTGTATCAGTCTCTCAGTCTCTCAGTGTATCAGTCTCTCAGTCTCTCAGTGTCTCAGGTTCTCAGTGTCTCAGGGTCTCAGTGTCTCTGTATCTCAGGGTCTCAGGGTCTCAGGGCCTTAGTCTCTCATGCACTCAGTCTCTCAGACTCTCTGGGTCTCTTGGTCTCTGCTTCTCTGGGACTCAGTCTCTCAGTCTCTCAGTGTCTCAGTGTCTCAGTATCTCAGCGTCTCAGTGTCTCAGTGTCTCAGGATCTCAGGGTCTCAGTGTCTCAGTGTCTCATTGACTCAGGGTCTCAGTGTCTCAGTGTCTCAGGGTCACCGGGTCTCAGGGTCTCAGTGTCCCAGGGTCTCAGGGTCTCTGGGTCTCAGTCTCTCAGTGTCTCAGTGTCTCAGGGTCTCAGGGTCTCAGGGTGTCAGGGTCTCAGGTTTTCAGTCTCTCAGTCTCTCAGTCTCTCATGGTCTCAGTGTCTCAGTCTCTCAGGGTCTCAGTGTCTCTGGGTCTCAGTGTCTCAGTGTCTCAGGGTCTCAGGATCTCAGGATCTCAGTGTCTCACTGTCTCAGGGTCTCAGGGTCTTAGTCTCTCATCCCTCAGTCTCTCAGTTTCTCTGTGTCTCTGGGTCTCAGTGTCTCAGTGAATCAGTGTCTCAGTGTCTCAGGGTCTCAGTGTCTCAGGATCTCAGGATGTCAGGATCTCAGTGTCTCAGGGTCTCAGTGTCTCAGGGTCTCAGTGGCTCAGTCTCTCAGGGTCTCAGTGTCTCAGGGTCTCAGAGTCTCAGTGCCTTATTCTCTCAGGCCCTCAGTCTCTCAGTCTCTCAGGGTCTCTGGGTCTCTGGCTCTCTGGGTCTCAGTCTCTCAGTCTCTCAGCCTCTCAGTCTCTCAGTGTCTCAGGGTCTCAGTGTCTCAGGATCTCAGGATCTCAGGATCTCAGTGTCTCACTGTCTCAGGGTCTCAGGGTCTTAGTCTCTCATCCCTCATTCTCTCAGTTTCTCTGTGTCTCTGGGTCTCAGTGTCTTAGTGTCTCAGGGTCTCAGTGTCTCAGGATCTCAGGATGTCAGGATCTCAGTGTCTCAGTGTCTCAGGGTCTCAGTGTCTCAGGGTCTCAGGGTCTTAGTCTCTCAGTCACTCAGTCTCTCAGTCTCTCAGAGTCTCAGGCTCTCTGGGTCTCTGGGTCTCAGTCTCTCAGTCTCTCAGTGTCTCAGTGTCTCAGGGTCTCAGGGTCTCAGTGTCTCAGTGTCTCAGTCTCTCAGTCTCTCAGTCTCTCATTCTCTCATTCTCTCAGTCTCTCAGTCTCTCAGTGTCTCAGTGTCTCAGTGTCTCAGGGTCTCAGTGTCTCAGGTTCTCAGTGTCTCAGGGCCTCTGGGTCTCTGGGTCTCTGGGTCTCAGTGTGTCAGTGTCTAACAGTCTCAGGGTCCCATGGTCTCAGGGTCACTGTGTCTCAGTGTCGAAGTCTCTCAGTCTCTCAGTTTCTCAGTGTCTCTGTGTCTCAGTGTCTCAGGGCCTCTGGGTCTCTGGGTCTCAGAGTCTCAGGGTCTCAGTGTCTCAGCGTCTCAGTGTCTCTGGGTCTCAGTCTCTCATTCTCTCTGTCTCTCAGTTTCTCAGTGTCTCAGAGTCTCAATGTCTCGTGTCTCAGGGCCTCTGTGTGTCTGGGTCTTAGGGTCTCAGGGTCTCAGGGTCTCAGTGTCTCAGTGTTTCAGGGTCTCAGTATCGCTGGGTGTCTGGGTCTCGGTCTCTCATTCTCTCTGTCTCTCAGTTTCTCAGTGTCTCAGTGTCTCAGTGTCTCAGTGTCTCAGTGTCTCAGGGTCTCAGTGTCTCACTGTCTCAGTATCTCAGGGTCTCAGTGTCTCAGGGTCTCAGTCTCTCAGTCTCTCAATCTCTCAGTCTCTCAGTCTCTCATTGTATCAGTCTCTCAGTCTCTCAGTGTATCAGTCTCTCAGTCTCTCAGTGTCTCAGGTTCTCAGTGTCTCAGGGTCTCAGTGTCTCTGTATCTCAGGGTCTCAGGGTCTCAGGGCCTTAGTCTCTCATGCACTCAGTCTCTCAGACTCTCTGGGTCTCTTGGTCTCTGCTTCTCTGGGACTCAGTCTCTCAGTCTCTCAGTGTCTCAGTGTCTCAGTATCTCAGCGTCTCAGTGTCTCAGTGTCTCAGGATCTCAGGGTCTCAGTGTCTCAGTGTCTCATTGACTCAGGGTCTCAGTGTCTCAGTGTCTCAGGGTCACCGGGTCTCAGGGTCTCAGTGTCCCAGGGTCTCAGGGTCTCTGGGTCTCAGTCTCTCAGTGTCTCAGTGTCTCAGGGTCTCAGGGTCTCAGGGTGTCAGGGTCTCAGGTTTTCAGTCTCTCAGTCTCTCAGTCTCTCATGGTCTCAGTGTCTCAGTCTCTCAGGGTCTCAGTGTCTCTGGGTCTCAGTGTCTCAGTGTCTCAGGGTCTCAGTGTATCACAGTTTCAGGGTCTCAGGATCTCAGGGTCTCAGGGTCTCAGTCTCTCAGTGTCTCAGTCTCTCAGGGTCTCAGTGTCTCAGTCTCTCAGTCTCTCAGTCTCAGGGTCTCAGGGCCTCAGTGTCTCACTGTCTCAGTGTCTCAGGTCTCAGTGACTCAGAGTCTCAGTGTCTCAGTCTCTCAGACTCTCAGTCGCTCAGTCTCTCAGTCTCTCTGTCTCTCTGTCTCTCAGTGTGTCATTCTCTCAGTGTCTCAGTTTCTCAGGGTCTCAGTGTCTCAGGGTCTCAGTGTCTCAGGGTCTCAGTTTCTCAGAGCCTTAGTCTCTCAGGCCCTCAGTCTCTCAGGGTCTCTGGGTCTCTGGCTCTCTGGGTCTCAGTCTCTCAGTCTCTCAGTCTCTCAGTGTCTCAGTGTTTCAGGGTTTCAGTGTCTCAGTGTCTCAGGGTCTCAGTGTCTCAGGGTCTCAGTGTCTCAGAGCCTTAGTCTCTCAGGCCCTCAGTCTCTCTGGGTCTCTGGCTCTCTGGGTCTCAGTCTCTCAGTCTCTCAGTCTCTCAGGATCTCAGTGTCTCAGGGTCTCGGTGTCTCAGGGTCTCAGGGTCTTAGTCTCTCAGTCACTCAGTTTCTCAGTCTCTCAGTCTCTCAGTGTCTCAGTGTCTCAGGGTCTCAGGGTCTCAATGTCTCAGTCTCTCAGTCTCTCAGTCTCTCATTCTCTCATTCTCTCAGTCTCTCAGTCTCTCAGTGACTCAGTGTCTCAGGTTCTCAGTGTCTCAGGGTCTCAGTGTCTCAGGGCCTCTGGGTCTCTGGGTCTCAGTGTGTCAGTGTCTCAGAGTCTCAGGGTCCCATGGTCTCACGGTCCCTGGGTCTCAGTGTCGAAGTCTCTCAGTCTCTCAGTTTCTCAGTGTCTCAGTGTCTCAGGGCCTCTGGGTCTCTGCGTCTCAGGGTCTCAGTGTTTCAGTGTCTCTGGGTCTCTGGGTCTCAGTCTCTCATTCTCTCTGTCTCTCAGTTTTTCAGTGTCTCAGTGTCTCGTGTATCAGGGCTTCTGGGTCTCTGGGTCTCAGGGTCTCAGGGTCTCAGTGTCTCAGTGTCTCAGGGTCTCAGTGTCTCTGGGTCTCTGGGTCTCAGGGTCTCAGGGTCTCAGGGTCTCAGTGTCTCAGGGTCTCAGTGTCTCTGGGTCTCTGGGTCTCAGTCTCTCATTCTCTCTGTCTCTCAGTTTCTCAGGGTCTCAGGGTCTCAGTGTCTCACTATCTCAGTATCTCAGGGTCTCAGTCTCTCAGTCTCTCAATCTCTCAGTCTCTCAGTCTCTCATTGTATCAGTCTCTCAGACTCTCAGTCTCTCAGTGTATCTGTCTCTCAGTGTCTCAGGTTCTCAGTGTCCCAGGGTCTCAGTGTCTCTGTGTCTCAGGGTCTCAGGGCCTTAGTCTCTCATGCCCTCAGTCTCTCAGTCTCTCTGGGTCTCTGGGTCTCTTGGTCTCTGGGCCTCTGGGTCTCAGTCTCTCAGTCTCTCCGTGTCTCAGTGTCTCAGTGTCTCAGCGTCTCAGTGTCTCAGTGTCTCAGGATCTCAGGGTCTCAGGGTCTCAGGGTCTCAGTGTCTCAGTGTCTCAGGATCTCAGGGTCTCAGGGTCTCAGGGTCTCAGTGTCTCAGTGTCTCATTGACTCAGGGTCTCAGTGTCTCAGGGTCACCGGGTCTCAGGGTCTCAGGGTCTCTGGGTCTCAGTCTCTCAGTCTCTCAGTGTCTCAGGGTCTCAGGGTCTAAGTGTCTCAGGGTCTCAGTGTATCAGGGTTTCAGGGTCTCAGGGTCTCAGGGTCTCAGTCTCTCAGTGACTCAGTCTCTCAGTCTCTCAGGGTCTCAGTGTCTCAGTCTCTCAGGGTCTCAGTGTCTCAGTGTCTCAGTCTCTCAGTGTCTCAGTCTCTCAGGGTCTCAGTGTCTCAGGGTCTCAGTGTCTCAAGCCTTAGTCTCTCAGGCCCTCAGTCTCTCAGGGTCTCTGGGTCTCTGGGTCTCAGTCTCTCAGTCTCTCAGTCTCACAGTGTCTCAGTGTTTCAGGGTCTCAGTTTCTCAGGATCTCAGTGTCTCAGGGTCTCGGTGTCTCAGGGTCTCAGGGTCTTAGTCTCTCAGTCACTCAGTCTCTCAGTCTCGCAGTGTCTCAGGGCCTCTGGGTCTCTGCGTCTCAGGGTCTCAGTACTTCAGTGTCTCAGGGTCTCAGTGTCTCTGGGTCTCTGAGTCTCAGTCTCTCATTCTCTCTGTCTCTCAGTTTTTCAGTGTCTCAGTGTCTCGTGTATCAGAGCCTCTGGGTCTCTGGGTCTCAGGGTCTCAGGGTCTCAGGGTCTCAGTGTCTCAGTGTCTCAGGGTCTCAGTGTCTCTGGGTCTCTGGGTCTCAGGGTCTCAGGGTCTCAGTGTCTCAGTGTCTCAGTGTCTCAGGGTCTCAGTGTCTCTGGGTCTCTGGGTCTCAGTCTCTCATTCTCTCTGTCTCTCAGTTTCTCAGTGTCTCAGTGTCTCAGGGTCTCAGTGTCTCACTATCTCAGTATCTCAGTCTCTCAGTGTCTCAGTGTCTAAGTGTCTCAGGGTCTCAGGGTCTCAGTGTCTCTGTCTCTCAGTCTCTCAGTCTCTCATTCTCATTCTCTCAGTCTCTCAGTCTCTCAGTGTCTCAGGTTCTCAGTGTCTCAGGGTCTCAGTGTCTCAGTGTCTCAGGGCCTCTGGGTCTCTGGGTCTCGGGGTCTCTGGGTCTCAGCGTGTCAGTGTCTCAGAGTCTCAGGGTCCCATGTTCTCAGGGTCCCTGGGTCTCAGTGTCGAAGTGTCTCAGTCTCTCAGTTTCTCAGTGACTCAGTGTCTCAGTGTCTCAGGGCCTCTGGGTCTCTGGGTCTCAGTGTCTCAGGTTCTCAGTGTCTCAATTTCTCAGGGTCTCAGTGTCTCAGACTCTCAGGGTCTCAGTGTCTCAGGGTCTCAGAGTCTCAGTGCCTTATTCTCTCAGGCCCTCAGTCTCTCAGTCTCTCAGGGTCTCAGGGCCTCTGGCTCTCTGGGTCTCAGTCTCTCAGTCTCTCAGCCTCTCAGTCTCTCAGTGTCTCAGGGTCTCAGTGTCTCAGGATCTCAGGATCTCAGGATCTCAGTGTCTCACTGTCTCAGGGTCTCAGGGTCTTAGTCTCTCATCCCTCAGTCTCTCAGTTTCTCTGTGTCTCTGGGTCTCAGTGTCTCAGTGAATCAGTGTCTCAGTGTCTCAGGGTCTCAGTGTCTCAGGATCTCAGGATGTCAGGATCTCAGTGTCTCAGGGTCTCAGTGTCTCAGGGTCTCAGTGGCTCAGTCTCTCAGGGTCTCAGTGTCTCAGGGTCTCAGAGTCTCAGTGCCTTATTCTCTCAGGCCCTCAGTCTCTCAGTCTCTCAGGGTCTCTGGGTCTCTGGCTCTCTGGGTCTCAGTCTCTCAGTCTCTCAGCCTCTCAGTCTCTCAGTGTCTCAGGGTCTCAGTGTCTCAGGATCTCAGGATCTCAGGATCTCAGTGTCTCACTGTCTCAGGGTCTCAGGGTCTTAGTCTCTCATCCCTCATTCTCTCAGTTTCTCTGTGTCTCTGGGTCTCAGTGTCTTAGTGTCTCAGGGTCTCAGTGTCTCAGGATCTCAGGATGTCAGGATCTCAGTGTCTCAGTGTCTCAGGGTCTCAGTGTCTCAGGGTCTCAGGGTCTTAGTCTCTCAGTCACTCAGTCTCTCAGTCTCTCAGAGTCTCAGGCTCTCTGGGTCTCTGGGTCTCAGTCTCTCAGTCTCTCAGTGTCTCAGTGTCTCAGGGTCTCAGGGTCTCAGTGTCTCAGTGTCTCAGTCTCTCAGTCTCTCAGTCTCTCATTCTCTCATTCTCTCAGTCTCTCAGTCTCTCAGTGTCTCAGTGTCTCAGGTTCTCAGTGTCTCAGGGCCTCTGGGTCTCTGGGTCTCTGGGTCTCAGTGTGTCAGTGTCTAAGAGTCTCAGGGTCCCATGGTCTCAGGGTCACTGTGTCTCAGTGTCGAAGTCTCTCAGTCTCTCAGTTTCTCAGTGTCTCTGTGTCTCAGTGTCTCAGGGCCTCTGGGTCTCTGGGTCTCAGAGTCTCAGGGTCTCAGTGTCTCAGCGTCTCAGTGTCTCTGGGTCTCAGTCTCTCATTCTCTCTGTCTCTCAGTTTCTCAGTGTCTCAGAGTCTCAATGTCTCGTGTCTCAGGGCCTCTGTGTGTCTGGGTCTTAGGGTCTCAGGGTCTCAGGGTCTCAGTGTCTCAGTGTTTCAGGGTCTCAGTATCGCTGGGTGTCTGGGTCTCGGTCTCTCATTCTCTCTGTCTCTCAGTTTCTCAGTGTCTCAGTGTCTCAGTGTCTCAGTGTCTCAGTGTCTCAGGGTCTCAGTGTCTCACTGTCTCAGTATCTCAGGGTCTCAGTGTCTCAGGGTCTCAGTCTCTCAGTCTCGCAATCTCTCAGTCTCTCAGTCTCTCATTGTATCAGTCTCTCAGTCTCTCAGTGTATCAGTCTCTCAGTCTCTCAGTGTCTCAGGTTCTCAGTGTCTCAGGGTCTCAGTGTCTCTGTATCTCAGGGTCTCAGGGTCTCAGGGCCTTAGTCTCTCATGCACTCAGTCTCTCAGACTCTCTGGGTCTCTTGGTCTCTGCTTCTCTGGGACTCAGTCTCTCAGTCTCTCAGTGTCTCAGTGTCTCAGTATCTCAGCGTCTCAGTGTCTCAGTGTCTCAGGATCTCAGGGTCTCAGTGTCTCAGTGTCTCATTGACTCAGGGTCTCAGTGTCTCAGTGTCTCAGGGTCACCGGGTCTCAGGGTCTCAGTGTCCCAGGGTCTCAGGGTCTCTGGGTCTCAGTCTCTCAGTGTCTCAGTGTCTCAGGGTCTCAGGGTCTCAGGGTGTCAGGGTCTCAGGTTTTCAGTCTCTCAGTCTCTCAGTCTCTCATGGTCTCAGTGTCTCAGTCTCTCAGGTCTCAGTGTCTCTGGTCTCAGTGTCTCAGTGTCTCAGGGTCTCAGGATCTCAGGATCTCAGTGTCTCACTGTCTCAGGGTCTCAGGGTCTTAGTCTCTCATCCCTCAGTCTCTCAGTTTCTCTGTGTCTCTGGGTCTCAGTGTCTCAGTGAATCAGTGTCTCAGTGTCTCAGGGTCTCAGTGTCTCAGGATCTCAGGATGTCAGGATCTCAGTGTCTCAGGGTCTCAGTGTCTCAGGGTCTCAGTGGCTCAGTCTCTCAGGGTCTCAGTGTCTCAGGGTCTCAGAGTCTCAGTGCCTTATTCTCTCAGGCCCTCAGTCTCTCAGTCTCTCAGGGTCTCTGGGTCTCTGGCTCTCTGGGTCTCAGTCTCTCAGTCTCTCAGCCTCTCAGTCTCTCAGTGTCTCAGGGTCTCAGTGTCTCAGGATCTCAGGATCTCAGGATCTCAGTGTCTCACTGTCTCAGGGTCTCAGGGTCTTAGTCTCTCATCCCTCATTCTCTCAGTTTCTCTGTGTCTCTGGGTCTCAGTGTCTTAGTGTCTCAGGGTCTCAGTGTCTCAGGATCTCAGGATGTCAGGATCTCAGTGTCTCAGTGTCTCAGGGTCTCAGTGTCTCAGGGTCTCAGGGTCTTAGTCTCTCAGTCACTCAGTCTCTCAGAGTCTCAGGCTCTCTGGGTCTCTGGGTCTCAGTCTCTCAGTCTCTCAGTGTCTCAGTGTCTCAGGGTCTCAGGGTCTCAGTGTCTCAGTGTCTCAGTCTCTCAGTCTCTCAGTCTCTCATTCTCTCATTCTCTCAGTCTCTCAGTCTCTCAGTGTCTCAGTGTCTCAGGTTCTCAGTGTCCTCAGGGCCTCTGGGTCTCTGGGTCTCTGGGTCTCAGTGTGTCAGTGTCTAAGAGTCTCAGGGTCCCATGGTCTCAGGGTCACTGTGTCTCAGTGTCGAAGTCTCTCAGTCTCTCAGTTTCTCAGTGTCTCTGTGTCTCAGTGTCTCAGGGCCTCTGGGTCTCTGGGTCTCAGAGTCTCAGGGTCTCAGTGTCTCAGCGTCTCAGTGTCTCTGGGTCTCAGTCTCTCATTCTCTCTGTCTCTCAGTTTCTCAGTGTCTCAGAGTCTCAATGTCTCGTGTCTCAGGGCCTCTGTGTGTCTGGGTCTTAGGGTCTCAGGGTCTCAGGGTCTCAGTGTCTCAGTGTTTCAGGGTCTCAGTATCGCTGGGTGTCTGGGTCTCGGTCTCTCATTCTCTCTGTCTCTCAGTTTCTCAGTGTCTCAGTGTCTCAGTGTCTCAGTGTCTCAGTGTCTCAGGGTCTCAGTGTCTCACTGTCTCAGTATCTCAGGGTCTCAGTGTCTCAGGGTCTCAGTCTCTCAGTCTCTCAATCTCTCAGTCTCTCAGTCTCTCATTGTATCAGTCTCTCAGTCTCTCAGTGTATCAGTCTCTCAGTCTCTCAGTGTCTCAGGTTCTCAGTGTCTCAGGGTCTCAGTGTCTCTGTATCTCAGGGTCTCAGGGTCTCAGGGCCTTAGTCTCTCATGCACTCAGTCTCTCAGACTCTCTGGGTCTCTTGGTCTCTGCTTCTCTGGGACTCAGTCTCTCAGTCTCTCAGTGTCTCAGTGTCTCAGTATCTCAGCGTCTCAGTGTCTCAGTGTCTCAGGATCTCAGGGTCTCAGTGTCTCAGTGTCTCATTGACTCAGGGTCTCAGTGTCTCAGTGTCTCAGGGTCACCGGGTCTCAGGGTCTCAGTGTCCCAGGGTCTCAGGGTCTCTGGGTCTCAGTCTCTCAGTGTCTCAGTGTCTCAGGGTCTCAGGGTCTCAGGGTGTCAGGGTCTCAGGTTTTCAGTCTCTCAGTCTCTCATGGTCTCAGTGTCTCAGTCTCTCAGGGTCTCAGTGTCTCTGGGTCTCAGTGTCTCAGTGTCTCAGGGTCTCAGTGTATCACAGTTTCAGGGTCTCAGGATCTCAGGGTCTCAGGGTCTCAGTCTCTCAGTGTCTCAGTCTCTCAGGGTCTCAGTGTCTCAGTCTCTCAGTCTCTCAGTCTCAGGGTCTCAGGGCCTCAGTGTCTCACTGTCTCAGTGTCTCAGGTCTCAGTGACTCAGAGTCTCAGTGTCTCAGTCTCTCAGACTCTCAGTCGCTCAGTCTCTCAGTCTCTCTGTCTCTCTGTCTCTCAGTGTGTCATTCTCTCAGTGTCTCAGTTTCTCAGGGTCTCAGTGTCTCAGGGTCTCAGTGTCTCAGGGTCTCAGTTTCTCAGAGCCTTAGTCTCTCAGGCCCTCAGTCTCTCAGGGTCTCTGGGTCTCTGGCTCTCTGGGTCTCAGTCTCTCAGTCTCTCAGTGTCTCAGTGTTTCAGGGTTTCAGTGTTTCAGGGTTTCAGTGTCTCAGTGTCTCAGGGTCTCAGTGTCTCAGGGTCTCAGTGTCTCAGAGCCTTAGTCTCTCAGGCCCTCAGTCTCTCTGGGTCTCTGGCTCTCTGGGTCTCAGTCTCTCAGTCTCTCAGTCTCTCAGGATCTCAGTGTCTCAGGGTCTCGGTGTCTCAGGGTCTCAGGGTCTTAGTCTCTCAGTCACTCAGTTTCTCAGTCTCTCAGTCTCTCAGTGTCTCAGTGTCTCAGGGTCTCAGGGTCTCAATGTCTCAGTCTCTCAGTCTCTCAGTCTCTCATTCTCTCATCTCTCAGTCTCTCAGTCTCTCAGTGACTCAGTGTCTCAGGTTCTCAGTGTCTCAGGTCTCAGTGTCTCAGGGCCTCTGGGTCTCTGGGTCTCAGTGTGTCAGTGTCTCAGAGTCTCAGGGTCCCATGGTCTCACGGTCCCTGGGTCTCAGTGTCGAAGTCTCTCAGTCTCTCAGTTTCTCAGTGTCTCAGTGTCTCAGGGCCTCTGGGTCTCTGCGTCTCAGGGTCTCAGTGTTTCAGTGTCTCTGGGTCTCTGGGTCTCAGTCTCTCATTCTCTCTGTCTCTCAGTTTTTCAGTGTCTCAGTGTCTCGTGTATCAGGGCTTCTGGGTCTCTGGGTCTCAGGGTCTCAGGGTCTCAGTGTCTCAGTGTCTCAGGTCTCAGTGTCTCTGGGTCTCTGGGTCTCAGGGTCTCAGGGTCTCAGGGTCTCAGTGTCTCAGGGTCTCAGTGTCTCTGGGTCTCTGGGTCTCAGTCTCTCATTCTCTCTGTCTCTCAGTTTCTCAGGGTCTCAGGGTCTCAGTGTCTCACTATCTCAGTATCTCAGGGTCTCAGTCTCTCAGTCTCTCAATCTCTCAGTCTCTCAGTCTCTCATTGTATCAGTCTCTCAGACTCTCAGTCTCTCAGTGTATCTGTCTCTCAGTGTCTCAGGTTCTCAGTGTCCCAGGGTCTCAGTGTCTCTGTGTCTCAGGGTCTCAGGGCCTTAGTCTCTCATGCCCTCAGTCTCTCAGTCTCTCTGGGTCTCTGGGTCTCTTGGTCTCTGGGCCTCTGGGTCTCAGTCTCTCAGTCTCTCCGTGTCTCAGTGTCTCAGTGTCTCAGCGTCTCAGTGTCTCAGTGTCTCAGGATCTCAGGGTCTCAGGGTCTCAGGGTCTCAGTGTCTCAGTCTCTCAGTCTCTCAGTGTCTCAGGGTCTCAGGGTCTAAGTGTCTCAGGGTCTCAGTGTATCAGGGTTTCAGGGTCTCAGGGTCTCAGGGTCTCAGTCTCTCAGTGACTCAGTCTCTCAGTCTCTCAGGGTCTCAGTGTCTCAGTCTCTCAGGGTCTCAGTGTCTCAGTGTCTCAGTCTCTCAGTGTCTCAGTCTCTCAGGGTCTCAGTGTCTCAGGGTCTCAGTGTCTCAAGCCTTAGTCTCTCAGGCCCTCAGTCTCTCAGGGTCTCTGGGTCTCTGGGTCTCAGTCTCTCAGTCTCTCAGTCTCACAGTGTCTCAGTGTTTCAGGGTCTCAGTGTCTCAGGATCTCAGTGTCTCAGGGTCTCGGTGTCTCAGGGTCTCAGGGTCTTAGTCTCTCAGTCACTCAGTCTCTCAGTCTCGCAGTGTCTCAGGGCCTCTGGGTCTCTGCGTCTCAGGGTCTCAGTACTTCAGTGTCTCAGGGTCTCAGTGTCTCTGGGTCTCTGAGTCTCAGTCTCTCATTCTCTCTGTCTCTCAGTTTTTCAGTGTCTCAGTGTCTCGTGTATCAGAGCCTCTGGGTCTCTGGGTCTCAGGGTCTCAGGGTCTCAGGGTCTCAGTGTCTCAGTGTCTCAGGGTCTCAGTGTCTCTGGGTCTCTGGGTCTCAGGGTCTCAGGGTCTCAGTGTCTCAGTGTCTCAGGGTCTCAGTGTCTCTGGGTCTCTGGGTCTCAGTCTCTCATTCTCTCTGTCTCTCAGTTTCTCAGTGTCTCAGTGTCTCAGGGTCTCAGTGTCTCACTATCTCAGTATCTCAGTGTCTCAGTGTCTCAGGGTCTCAGTCTCTCAATCTCTCAGTCTCTCAGTCTCTCATTGTATCAGTCTCTCAGACTCTCAGTCTCTCAGTGTATCAGTCTCTCAGTGTCTCAGTGTCCCAGGGTCTCAGTGTCTCTGTGTCTCAGGGTCTCAGGGCCTTAGTCTCTCATGCCCTCAGTCTCTCAGTCTCTCTGGGTCTCTGGGTCTCTTAGTCTCTGGGTCTCTGGGTCTCAGTCTCTCAGTCTCTCCGTGTCTCAGTGTCTCAGTGTCTCAGCGTCTCAGTGTCTCAGTGTCTCATTGACTCAGGGTCTCAGTGTCTCAGGGTCACCGGGTCTCAGGGTCTCAGGGTCTCAGGGTCTCTGGGTCTCAGTCTCTCAGTGTCTCAGTGTCTCAGGGTCTCAGGGTCTCAGTGTCTCAGAGCCTTAGACTCTCAGTCTCTCAGTCTCTCAGTCTCACAGTGTCTCAGTGTTTCAGGGTCTCAGTGTCTCAGGATCTCAGTGTCTCAGGGTCTCGGTGTCTCAGGGTCTCAGGGTCTTAGTCTCTCAGTCACTCAGTGTCTCAGTGTCTAAGTGTCTCAGGGTCTCAGGGTCTCAGGGTCTCAGTGTCTCTGTCTCTCAGTCTCTCATTCTCATTCTCTCAGTCTCTCAGTCTCTCAGTGTCTCAGGTTCTCAGTGTCTCAGGGTCTCAGTGTCTCAGTGTCTCAGGGCCTCTGGGTCTCTGGTTCTCTGGGTCTCAGTGTGTCAGTGTCTCAGAGTCTCAGGGTCCCATGGTCTCAGGGTCCCTGGGTCTCAGTGTCGAAGACTCTCAGTCTCTCAGTTTCTCAGTGACTCAGTGTCTCAGTGTCTCAGGGCCTCTGGGTCTCTGGGTCTCAGTGTCTCAGGGTCTCAGTGTCTCAATCTCTCAGGGTCTCAGTGTCTCAGTCTCTCAGGGTCTCAGTGTCTCAGGGTCTCAGAGTCTCAGTGCCTTATTCTCTCAGGCCCTCAGTCTCTCAGTCTCTCAGGGTCTCTGGCTCTCTGGGTCTCAGTCTCTCAGTCTCTCAGCCTCTCAGTCTCTCACTGTCTCAGGGTCTCAGTGTCTCAGGATCACAGGATCTCAGGATCTCAGTGTCTCACTGTCTCAGGGTCTCAGGGTCTTAGTCTCTCAGCCCTCAGTCTCTCAGTTTCTCTGTGTCTCTGGGTCTCTGTGTCTTAGTGAATCAGTGTCTCAGTGTCTCAGGGTCTCAGTGTCTCAGGGTCTCAGGGTCTTTGTCTCTCAGTCACTCAGTCTCTCAGTCTCTCAGTGTCTCAGGCTCTCTGGGTCTCTGGGTCTCAGTCTCTTAGTCTCTCAGTGTCTCAGTGTCTCAGGGTCTCAGGGTCTCAGTGTCTCAGTCTCTCAGTCTCTCAGTCTCTCAGTCTCTCATTCTCTCATTCTCTCAGTCTCTCAGTCTCTCAGTGTCTCAGTGTCTCAGGTTCTCAGTGTCTCAGCTTCTCAGTGTCTCAGTGTCTTAGGGCCTCAGGGTCTCTGGGTCTCAGTGTGTCAGTGTCTCAGAGTCTCAGGGTCCCATTCTCCCAGTCTCTCATTCTCTCATTCTCTCAGTCTCTCAGTCTCTCAGTGTCTCAGTGTCTCAGGTTCTCAGTGTCTCAGGGTCTCAGTGTCTCAGTGTCTCAGGGCCTCTGGGTCTCAGGGTCACTGGGTCTCAGTGTCGAAGTCTCTCAGTCTCTCAGTTTCTCAGTGTCTCTGTGTCCCAGGGCCTCTGGGTCTCTGGGTCTCAGGGTCTCAGGGTCTCAGTGTCTCAGGGTCTCAGTGTCTCTGGGTCTCTGGGTCTCTGTCTTTCATTCTCTCTGTCTCTCAGTTTCTCAGTGTCGCAGTGTCTCAGTGTTTCAGTGACTCAGGGTCTCAGTGTCTCACTGTCTCAGTATCTCAGGGTCTCAGTGTCTCAGGGTCTCAGTCTCTCAGTCTCTCAATCTCTCAGTCTCTCAGTCTCTCATTGTATCAGTCTCTCAAACTCTCAGTCTCTCAGTATATCAGTCTCTCTGTCTCTCAGTGTCTCAGGTTCTCAGTGTCTCAGCGTCTCAGTGTCTCTGTGTCTCAGGGTCTCAGGGTCTCAGGGCCTTAGTCTCTCATGCCCTCAGTCTCTCAGTCTCTCTGGGTCTCTTGGTCTCTGCTTCTCTGGGACTCAGTCTCTCAGTCTCTCAGTGTCTCAGTGTCTCAGTGTCTCAGTGTCTCAGCGTCTCAGTGTCTCAGTGTCTCAGGATCTCAGGGTCTCAGTGTCTCAGTGTCTCATTGACTCAGGGTCTCAGTGTCTCAGGGTCACCGGGTCTCAGGGTCTCAGTGTCCCAGGGTCTCATGGTCTCTGGGTCTCAGTCTCTCAGTGTCTCAGGGTCTCACTATCTCAGTATCTCAGGGTCTCAATGTCTCAGGGTCTCAGTCTCTCAGTCTCTCAATCTCTCAGTCTCTCAGTCTCTCATTGTATCAGTCTCTCAAACTCTCAGTCTCTCAGTGTATCAGACTCTCAGTGTCTCAGGTTCTCAGTGTCTCAGGGTCTCAGTGTCTCTGTGTCTCAGGGTATCAGGGTCTCAGGGCCTTAGTCTCTCATGCCCTCAGTCTCTCAGTCTCTCTGGGTGTCTGGATCTCTGGGTCTCTTGGTCTCTGGGTCTCTGTGTCTCAGTCTCTCAGTCTCTCAGTCGCTCAGTGTCTCAGTGTCTCAGGGTGTCAGTGTCTCAGTGTCTCATTGACTCAGGGTCTCAGTGTCTCACGGTCACCGGGTCTCTGTGTCTCAGGGTCTCAGGGTCTCTGGGTCTCAGTCTCTCAGTGTCTCAGTGTCTCAAGGTCTCAGGGTCTAAGTGTCTCAGGGTCTCAGTGTATCAGGGTCTCAGGGTCTCAGTCTCTCAGTGTCTCAGTCTCTCAGTCTCTCAGGGTCTCAGTGTCTCAGTCTCTCAGGGTCTCAGTGTCTCAGTCTCTCAGTTTCTCAGTGTCTCAGGGTCTCAGGGCCTCAGTGTCTCACTGTCTCAGTGTCTCAGGTCTCAGTGACACAGAGTCTCAGTGTCTCAGTCTCTCAGTCGCTCAGTCTCTCAGTCTCCCTGTCTCTCAGTGTATCATTCTCTCAGTCTCTCAGTCTCTCCGTGTCTCAGTGTCTCAGTCTCTCAGGGTCTCAGTGTCTCAGTGTCTCAGGGTCTCAGTGTCTCAGAGCCTTAGTCTCTCAGGCCCTCAGTCTCTCAGGGTTTCTGGGTCTCTGGGTCTCTGGGTCTCTGGGTCTCAGTCTCTCAGTCTCTCAGTCTCTCAGTCTCACAGTGTCTCAGTGTTTCAGGGTCTCAGTGTCTCAGGATCTCAGGATCTCAGTGTCTCAGGGTCTCGGTGTCTCAGGGTCTCAGGGTCTTAGTCTCTCAGTCACTCAGTCTCTCAGTCTCGCAGTGTCTCAGTGTCTCAGGCTCTCTGGGTCTCTGGGTCTCTGGGTCTCAGTTTCTCAGTCTCTCAGTGTCTCAGTGTCTCAGTGTCTCAGGGTCTCAGGGTCTCAGTGTCTCTGTCTCCCAGTCTCTCAGTCTCTCATTCTCTCATTCTCTCAGTCTCTCAGTCTCTCAGTGTCTCAGTCTCTCAGTGTCTCAGGGTCTCAGTGTCTCAGGATCTCAGGATCTCAGGATCTCAGTGTCTCACTGTCTCAGGGTCTCAGGGTCTTAGTCTCTCATCCCTCAGTCTCTCAGTTTCTCTGTGTCTCTGGGTCTCAGTGTCTCAGTGAATCAGTGTCTCAGGGTCTCAGTGTCTCAGGGCCTTTGGGTCTCTGGGTCTCAGTGTGTCAGTGTCTCAGAGTCTCAGGGCCCCATGTTCTCAGGGTCCCTGGGTCTCAGTGTCGAAGTCTCTCAGTCTCTCAGTTTCTCAGTGACTCAGTGTCTCAGGGCCTCTGGGTCTCTGGGTCTCAGTGTCTCAGTGTCTCAGGGTCTCAGTGTCTCAATCTCTCAGGGTCTCAGTGTCTCAGTCTCTCAGGGTCTCAGTGTCTCAGGGTCTCAGTGTCTCAGGATCTCAGGATGTCAGGATCTCAGTGTCTCAGGGTCTCAGTGTCTCAGGGTCTCAGGGTCTTAGTCTCTCAGTCACTCAGTCTCGCAGTGTCTCAGTGTCTCAGGCTCTCTGGGTCTCTGGGTCTCTGGGTCTCAGTTTCTCAGTCTCTCAGTGTCTCAGTGTCTCAGTGTCTCAGGGTCTCAGCGTCTCAGTGTCTCTGTCTCTCAGTCTCTCAGTCTCTCATTCTCTCATTCTCTCAGTCTCTCAGTCTCTCAGTGTCTCAGGTTCTCAGTGTCTCAGGGTCTCAGTGTCTCAGTGTCTCAGGGCATTTGGGTCTCTGGGTCTCTGGGTTTCAGTGTGTCAATGTCTCAGAGTCTCAGGGTCCCATGTTCTCAGGGTCCCTGGGTCTCAGTGTCGAAGTCTCTCAGTCTCTCAGTTTCTCAGTGACTCAGTGTCTCAGTGTCTCAGGGCCTCTGGGTCTCTGGATCTCAGTGTCTCAGGGTGTCAGTGTCTCAATCTCTCAGGGTCTCAGTGTCTCAGTCTCTCAGGGTCTCAGTGTCTCAGGGTCTCAGAGTCTCAGTGCCTTATTCTCTCAGGCCCTCAGTCTCTCAGTCTCTCAGTGTCTCTGGGTCTCTGGCTCTCTGGGTCTCAGTCTCTCAGTCTCTCAGCCTCTCAGTCTCTCAGTGTCTCAGGGTCTCAGTGTCTCAGGATCTCAGGATCTCAGGATCTCAGTGTCTCACTGTCTCAGGGTCTCAGGGTCTTAGTCTCTCATCCCTCAGTCTCTCAGTTTCTCTGTGTCTCTGGGTCTCAGTGTCTCAGTGAATCAGTGTCTCAGTGTCTCAGGGTCTCAGTGTCTCAGGATCTCAGGATGTCAGGATCTCAGTGTCTCAGGGTCTCAGTGTCTCAGGGTCTCAGGGTCTTAGTCTCTCAGTCACTCAGTCTCGCAGTGTCTCAGTGTCTCAGGCTCTCTGGGTCTGTGGGTCTCTGGGTCTCAGTTTCTCAGTCTCTCAGTGTCTCAGTGTCTCAGTGTCTCAGGGTCTCAGGGTCTCAGTGTCTCTGTCTCTCAGTCTCTCAGTCTCTCATTCTCTCATTCTCTCAGTCTCTCAGTCTCTCAGTGTCTCAGGTTCTCAGTGTCTCAGGGTTTCAGTGTCTCAGTGTCTCAGGGCATTTGGGTCTCTGGGTCTCTGGGTCTCAGTGTGTCAGTGTCTCAGTGTCTCAGGGTCCCATGTTCTCAGGGTCCCTGGGTCTCAGTGTCGAAGTCTCTCAGTCTCTCAGTTTCTCAGTGACTCAGTGTCTCAGTGTCTCAGGGCCTCTTGGTCTCTGGGTCTCAGTGTCTCAGGGTCTCAGTGTCTCAATCTCTCAGGGTCTCAGTGTCTCAGTCTCTCAGGGTCTCAGTGTCTCAGGGTCTCCGATTCTCAGTGCCTTATTCTCTCAGGCCCTCAGTCTCTCAGTCTCTCAGGGTCTCAGGCTCTCTGGCTCTCTGGGTCTCAGTCTCTCAGTCTCTCAGCCTCTCAGTCTCTCAGTGTCTCAGGGTCTCAGTGTCTCAGGATCTCAGGATCTCAGTGTCTCACTGTCTCAGGGTCTCAGGGTCTTAGTCTCTCATCCCTCATTCTCTCAGTTTCTCTGTGTCTCTGGGTCTCAGTGTCTCAGTGAATCAGTGTCTCAGTGTCTCAGGGTCTCAGTGTCTCAGGATCTCAGGATGTCAGGATCTCAGTGTCTCAGTGTCTCAGGGTCTCAGTGTCTCAGGTTCTCAGGGTCTTAGTCTCTCAGTCACTCAGTCTCTCAGTCTCTCAGTGTCTCAGGCTCTCTGGGTCTCTGGGTCTCAGTCTCTCAGTCTCTCAGTGTCTCAGTGTCTCAGGGTCTCAGGGTCTCAGTGTCTCAGTGTCTCAGTCTCTCAGTCTCTCAGTCTCTCATTCTCTCAGTCTCTCAGTCTCTCAGTCTCTAAGTGTCTCAGTGTCTCGTGTCTCAGGGCCTCTGGGTGTCTGGGTCTCAGGGTCTCAGGGTCTCAGGGTCTCAGTGTCTCAGTGTTTCAGGGTCTCAGTATCTCTGGGTCTCTGGGTCTCGGTCTCTCATTCTCTCTGTCTCTCAGTTTCTCAGTGTCTCAGTGTCTCAGTGTCTCAGTGTCTCAGGGTCTCAGTGTCTCACTGTCTCAGTATCTCAGGGTCTCAGTGTCTCAGGGTCTCAGTCTCTCAGTCTCTCAATCTCTCAGACTCTCAGTCTCTCAGTGTTTCAGTCTCTCAGTGTCTCAGGTTCTCAGTGTCTCAGGGACTCAGTGTCTCAGTCTCTCAGGGTCTCAGTGTCTCAGTCTCTCAGGTTCTCAGTGTCTCAGGGTCTCAGTGTCTCAGTGCCTTATTCTCTCAGGCCCTCAGTCTCTCAGGGTCTCTGGCTCTCTGGCTCTCTGGGTCTCAGTCTCTCAGTCTCTCTGCCTCTCTGTCTCTCAGTGTCTCAGTGTCTCAGGGTCTCAGTGTCTCAGTGTCTCAGGATCTCAGGGTCTCAGGGTCTCAGTGTCTCAGTGTCTCATTGTCTCATTGTCTCAGGGTCACAGTGTCTCAGGGTCACAGGGTCTCAGCGTCTCAGGGTCTCAGGGTCTCAGGGTCTCTGGGTATCAGTCTCTCAGTGCCTCAGTGTCTCAGGGTCCCTGGGTCTCAGTGTCGAAGTCTCTCAGTCTCTCAGTTTCTCAGGGTCTCAGTCATTCAGTGTCTCAGTCTCTCAGTCTCTCAGGGTCTCAGTGTCTCAGTCTCTCGGGGTCTCAGTGTCTCAGTCTCTCAGTCGCTCAGTCGCTCAGTCTCTCAGTCTCTCAGTGTATCATTCTCTCAGTCTCTCAGTCTCTCAGTGTCTCAGTGTCTCAGTCTCTCAGGGTCTCAGTGTCTCAGGGTCTCAGTGTCTCAGTCTCTCAGGGTCTCTGTGTCTCAGTCTCTCAGGTTCTCAGTGTCTCAGGGTCTCAGTGTCTCAGTGCCTTATTCTCTCAGGCCCTCAGTCTCTCAGGGTCTCTGGCTCTCTGGCTCTCTGGGTCTCAGTCTCTCAGTCTCTCTGCCTCTCAGTCTCTCAGTGTCTCAGTGTCTCAGTGTCTCAGGGTCTCAGTGTCTCAGGATCTCAGGATCTCAGGATCTCAGGATCTCAGTGTCTCAGTGTCTCAGGGTCTCAGGGTCTTAGTCTCTCAGCCCTCAGTCTCTCAGTTTCTCTGTGTCTCTGGGTCTCTGGGTCTCAGTGTCTCAGTGTCTCAGTGAATCAGTGTCTCAGTGTCTCAGTGTCTCAGGGTCTCAGTGTCTCAGGATCTCAGGATGTCAGGATCTCAGTGTCTCAGTGTCTCAGGGTCTCAGTGTCTCAGGGTCTCAGGGTCTTAGTCTCTCAGTCACTCAGTCTCTCAGTCTCTCAGAGTCTCAGGCTCTCTGGGTCTCTGGGTCTCAGTCTCTCAGTCTCTCAGACTCTCAGTGTCTCAGTGTCTCTGGGTCTCAGGGTTTCAGTGTCTCAGGTTCTCAGTGTCTCAGGGTCTCAGTGTCTCAGTGTCTCAGGGCCTCTGGGTCTCTGGGTCTCTGGGTCTCAGTGTGTCAGTGTCTCAGAGTCTCAGGGTCCCATGGTATCAGGGTCCCTGGGTCTCAGTGTCGAAGTCTCTCAGTCTCTCAGTTTCTCAGTGTCTCAGTGTCTCGTGTCTCAGGGCCTCTGGGTCTCTGGGTCTCAGGGTCTCAGTGTCTCAGGGTCTCAGTGTCTCTGGGTCTCTGGGTCTCAGTCTCTCATTCTCTCTGTCTCTCAGTTTCTCAGTGTCGCAGTGTCTCAGGGTCTCAGTGTCTCACTATCTCAGTATCTTTGGGTCTCAGTGTCTCAGGGTCTCAGTCTCTCAGTCTCTCAATCTCTCAGACTCTCAGTCTCTCAGTGTTTCAGTCTCTCAGTGTCTCAGGTTCTCAGTGTCTCAGGGACTCAGTGTCTCTGTGTCTCAGGGTCTCATTGCCTTAGTCTCTCATGCCCTCAGTCTCTCAGTCTCTCTGGGTCTCTGGGTCTCTGGGTCTCTTGGTCTCTGGGTCTCTGGGTCTCAGTCTCTCAGTCTCTCCGTGTCTCAGTGTCTCAGTGTCTCAGCGTCTCAGTGTCTCAGTGTCTCAGGATCTCAGGGTCTCAGGGTCTCAGTGTCTCAGTGTCTCATTGACTCAGGGTCTCAGTGTCTCAGGGTCACCGGGTCTCAGGGTCTCAGGGTCTCTGGGTCTCAGTCTCTCAGTGTCTCAGTGTCTCAGGGTCTCAGGGTCTAAGTGTCTCAGGGTCTCAGTGTATCAGGGTTTCAGGGTCTCAGGGTCTCAGGGTCTCAGGGTCTCAGTCTCTCAGTGACTCAGTCTCTCAGTCTCTCAGTCTCTCAGTGTCTCAGTGTCTCAGTCTCTCAGTCGCTCAGTCTCTCAGTCTCTCTGTCTCTCAGTGTATCATTCTCTCAGTCTCTCAGTCTCTCCGAGTCTCAGTGTCTCAGTCTCTCAGGGTCTCAGTGTCTCAGGGTCTCAGTGTCTCAGTGTCTCAGGGTCTCAGTGTCTCAGAGCCTTAGTCTCTCAGGCCCTCAGACTCTCAGGGTCTCTGGGTCTCAGTCTCTCAGTCTCTCAGTCTCACAGTGTCTCAGTGTTTCAGGGTCTCAGTGTCTCAGGATCTCAGGATCTCAGTGTCTCAGGGTCTCGGTGTCTCAGGGTCTCAGGGTCTTAGTCTCTCAGTCACTCAGTCCCTCAGTCTCGCAGTGTCACAGTGTCTCAGGCTCTCTGGGTATCAGTCTCTCAGTCTCTCAGTGTCTCAGTGTCTAAGTGTCTCAGGGTCTCAGGGTCTCAGTGTCTCTGTCTCTCAGTCTCTCAGTCTCTCATTCTCATTCTCTCAGTCTCTCAGTCTCTCAGTGTCTCAGGTTCTCAGTGTCTCAGGGTCTCAGTGTCTCAGTGTCTCAGGGCCTCTGGGTCTCTGGGTCTCGGGGTCTCTGGGTCTCAGCGTGTCAGTGTCTCAGAGTCTCAGGGTCCCATGTTCTCAGGGTCCCTGGGTCTCAGTGTCGAAGTGTCTCAGTCTCTCAGTTTCTCAGTGACTCAGTGTCTCAGTGTCTCAGGGCCTCTGGGTCTCTGGGTCTCAGTGTCTCAGGGTCTCAGTGTCTCAATCTCTCAGGGTCTCAGTGTCTCAGTCTCTCAGGGTCTCAGTGTCTCAGGGTCTCAGAGTCTCAGTGCCTTATTCTCTCAGGCCCTCAGTCTCTCAGTCTCTCAGGGTCTCAGGGCCTCTGGCTCTCTGGGTCTCAGTCTCTCAGTCTCTCAGCCTCTCAGTCTCTCAGTGTCTCAGGGTCTCAGTGTCTCAGGATCTCAGGATCTCAGGATCTCAGTGTATCACTGTCTCAGGGTCTCAGGGTCTTAGTCTCTCATCCCTCAGTCTCTCAGTTTCTCTGTGTCTCTGGGTCTCAGTGTCTCAGTGAATCAGTGTCTCAGTGTCTCAGGGTCTCAGTGTCTCAGGATCTCAGGATGTCAGGATCTCAGTGTCTCAGGGTCTCAGTGTCTCAGGGTCTCAGTGGCTCAGTCTCTCAGGGTCTCAGTGTCTCAGGGTCTCAGAGTCTCAGTGCCTTATTCTCTCAGGCCCTCAGTCTCTCAGTCTCTCAGGGTCTCTGGGTCTCTGGCTCTCTGGGTCTCAGTCTCTCAGTCTCTCAGCCTCTCAGTCTCTCAGTGTCTCAGGGTCTCAGTGTCTCAGGATCTCAGGATCTCAGGATCTCAGTGTCTCACTGTCTCAGGGTCTCAGGGTCTTAGTCTCTCATCCCTCATTCTCTCAGTTTCTCTGTGTCTCTGGGTCTCAGTGTCTTAGTGTCTCAGGGTCTCAGTGTCTCAGGATCTCAGGATGTCAGGATCTCAGTGTCTCAGTGTCTCAGGGTCTCAGTGTCTCAGGGTCTCAGGGTCTTAGTCTCTCAGTCACTCAGTCTCTCAGTCTCTCAGAGTCTCAGGCTCTCTGGGTCTCTGGGTCTCAGTCTCTCAGTCTCTCAGTGTCTCAGTGTCTCAGGGTCTCAGGGTCTCAGTGTCTCAGTGTCTCAGTCTCTCAGTCTCTCAGTCTCTCATTCTCTCATTCTCTCAGTCTCTCAGTCTCTCAGTGTCTCAGTGTCTCAGGTTCTCAGTGTCTCAGGGCCTCTGGGTCTCTGGGTCTCAGTGTGTCAGTGTCTAAGAGTCTCAGGGTCCCATGGTCTCAGGGTCACTGTGTCTCAGTGTCGAAGTCTCTCAGTCTCTCAGTTTCTCAGTGTCTCTGTGTCTCAGTGTCTCAGGGCCTCTGGGTCTCTGGGTCTCAGAGTCTCAGGGTCTCAGTGTCTCAGCGTCTCAGTGTCTCTGGGTCTCAGTCTCTCATTCTCTCTGTCTCTCAGTTTCTCTGTGTCTCAGAGTCTCAATGTCTCGTGTCTCAGGGCCTCTGTGTGTCTGGGTCTTAGGGTCTCAGGGTCTCAGGGTCTCAGTGTCTCAGTGTTTCAGGGTCTCAGTATCTCTGGGTGTCTGGGTCTCGGTCTCTCATTCTCTCTGTCTCTCAGTTTCTCAGTGTCTCAGTGTCTCAGTGTCTCAGTGTCTCAGGGTCTCAGTGTCTCACTGTCTCAGTATCTCAGGGTCTCAGTGTCTCAGGGTCTCAGTCTCTCAGTCTCTCAATCTCTCAGTCTCTCAGTCTCTCATTGTATCAGTCTCTCAGTCTCTCAGTGTATCAGTCTCTCAGTCTCTCAGTGTCGCAGGTTCTCAGTGTCTCAGGGTCTCAGTGTCTCTGTATCTCAGGGTCTCAGGGTCTCAGGGCCTTAGTCTCTCATGCACTCAGTCTCTCAGACTCTCTGGGTCTCTTGGTCTCTGCTTCTCTGGGACTCAGTCTCTCAGTCTCTCAGTGTCTCAGTGTCTCAGTGTCTCAGCGTCTCAGTGTCTCAGTGTCTCAGGATCTCAGGGTCTCAGTGTCTCAGTGTCTCATTGACTCAGGGTCTCAGTGTCTCAGGGTCACCGGGTCTCAGGGTCTCAGTGTCCCAGGGTCTCAGGGTCTCTGGGTCTCAGTCTCTCAGTGTCTCAGTGTCTCAGGGTCTCAGGGTCTCAGGGTGTCAGGGTCTCAGGTTTTCAGTCTCTCAGTGTCTCAGTCTCTCAGTCTCTCAGGGTCTCAGTGTCTCAGTCTCTCAGGGTCTCAGTGTCTCTGGGTCTCAGTGTCTCAGTGTCTCAGGGTCTCAGTGTATCACAGTTTCAGGGTCTCAGGATCTCAGGGTCTCAGGGTCTCAGGGTCTCAGTCTCTCAGTGTCTCAGTCTCTCAGGGTCTCAGTGTCTCAGTCTCTCAGTCTCTCAGTCTCAGGGTCTCAGGGCCTCAGTGTCTCACTGTCTCAGTGTCTCAGGTCTCAGTGACTCAGAGTCTCAGTGTCTCAGTCTCTCAGACTCTCAGTCGCTCAGTCTCTCAGTCTCTCTGTCTCTCTGTCTCTCAGTGTGTCATTCTCTCAGTGTCTCAGTTTCTCAGGGTCTCAGTGTCTCAGGGTCTCAGTGTCTCAGGGTCTCAGTTTCTCAGAGCCTTAGTCTCTCAGGCCCTCAGTCTCTCAGGGTCTCTGGGTCTCTGGCTCTCTGGGTCTCAGTCTCTCAGTCTCTCAGTGTCTCAGTGTTTCAGGGTTTCAGTGTCTCAGTGTCTCAGGGTCTCAGTGTCTCAGGGTCTCAGTGTCTCAGAGCCTTAGTCTCTCAGGCCCTCAGTCTCTCTGGGTCTCTGGCTCTCTGGGTCTCAGTCTCTCAGTCTCTCAGTCTCTCAGGATCTCAGTGTCTCAGGGTCTCGGTGTCTCAGGGTCTCAGGGTCTTAGTCTCTCAGTCACTCAGTTTCTCAGTCTCTCAGTCTCTCAGTGTCTCAGTGTCTCAGGGTCTCAGGGTCTCAATGTCTCAGTCTCTCAGTCTCTCAGTCTCTCATTCTCTCATTCTCTCAGTCTCTCAGTCTCTCAGTGACTCAGTGTCTCAGGGTCTCAGTGTCTCAGTGTCTCAGTCTCTCAGTCTCTCAGTCTCTCATTCTCTCATTCTCTCAGTCTCTCAGTCTCTCAGTGTCTCAGTGTCTCAGGTTCTCAGTGTCTCAGGGCCTCTGGGTCTCTGGGTCTCTGGGTCTCAGTGTGTCAGTGTCTAAGAGTCTCAGGGTCCCATGGTCTCAGGGTCACTGTGTCTCAGTGTCGAAGTCTCTCAGTCTCTCAGTTTCTCAGTGTCTCTGTGTCTCAGTGTCTCAGGGCCTCTGGGTCTCTGGGTCTCAGAGTCTCAGGGTCTCAGTGTCTCAGCGTCTCAGTGTCTCTGGGTCTCAGTCTCTCATTCTCTCTGTCTCTCAGTTTCTCAGTGTCTCAGAGTCTCAATGTCTCGTGTCTCAGGGCCTCTGTGTGTCTGGGTCTTAGGGTCTCAGGGTCTCAGGGTCTCAGTGTCTCAGTGTTTCAGGGTCTCAGTATCTCTGGCTGTCTGGGTCTCGGTCTCTCATTCTCTCTGTCTCTCAGTTTCTCAGTGTCTCAGTGTCTCAGTATCTCAGTGTCTCAGGGTCTCAGTGTCTCACTGTCTCAGTATCTCAGGGTCTCAGTGTCTCAGGGTCTCAGTCTCTCAGTCTCTCAATCTCTCAGTCTCTCAGTCTCTCATTGTATCAGTCTCTCAGTCTCTCAGTGTATCAGTCTCTCAGTCTCTCAGTGTCTCAGGTTCTCAGTGTCTCAGGGTCTCAGTGTCTCTGTATCTCAGGGTCTCAGGGTCTCAGGGCCTTAGTCTCTCATGCACTCAGTCTCTCAGACTCTCTGGGTCTCTTGGTCTCTGCTTCTCTGGGACTCAGTCTCTCAGTCTCTCAGTGTCTCAGTGTCTCAGTGTCTCAGCGTCTCAGTGTCTCAGTGTCTCAGGATCTCAGGGTCTCAGTGTCTCAGTGTCTCATTGACTCAGGGTCTCAGTGTCTGAGGGTCACCGGGTCTCAGGGTCTCAGTGTCCCAGGGTCTCAGGGTCTCTGGGTCTCAGTCTCTCAGTGTCTCAGTGTCTCAGGGTCTCAGGGTCTCAGGGTGTCAGGGTCTCAGGTTTTCAGTCTCTCAGTGTCTCAGTCTCTCAGTCTCTCAGGGTCTCAGTGTCTCAGTCTCTCAGGGTCTCAGTGTCTCTGGGTCTCAGTGTCTCAGGGTCTCAGTGTATCACAGTTTCAGGGTCTCAGGATCTCAGGGTCTCAGGGTCTCAGGGTCTCAGTCTCTCAGTGTCTCAGTCTCTCAGGGTCTCAGTGTCTCAGTCTCTCAGTCTCTCAGTCTCAGGGTCTCAGGGCCTCAGTGTCTCACTGTCTCAGTGTCTCAGGTCTCAGTGACTCAGAGTCTCAGTGTCTCAGTCTCTCAGACTCTCAGTCGCTCAGTCTCTCAGTCTCTCTGTCTCTCTGTCTCTCAGTGTGTCATTCTCTCAGTGTCTCAGTTTCTCAGGGTCTCAGTGTCTCAGGGTCTCAGTGTCTCAGGGTCTCAGTTTCTCAGAGCCTTAGTCTCTCAGGCCCTCAGTCTCTCAGGGTCTCTGGGTCTCTGGCTCTCTGGGTCTCAGTCTCTCAGTCTCTCAGTCTCTCAGTGTCTCAGTGTTTCAGGGTTTCAGTGTCTCAGTGTCTCAGGGTCTCAGTGTCTCAGGGTCTCAGTGTCTCAGAGCCTTAGTCTCTCAGGCCCTCAGTCTCTCTGGGTCTCTGGCTCTCTGGGTCTCAGTCTCTCAGTCTCTCAGTCTCTCAGGATCTCAGTGTCTCAGGGTCTCGGTGTCTCAGGGTCTCAGGGTCTTAGTCTCTCAGTCACTCAGTTTCTCAGTCTCTCAGTCTCTCATTGTCTCAGTGTCTCAGGGTCTCAGGGTCTCAATGTCTCAGTCTCTCAGTCTCTCAGTCTCTCATTCTCTCATTCTCTCAGTCTCTCAGTCTCTCAGTGACTTAGTGTCTCAGGTTCTCAGTGTCTCAGGGTCTCAGTGTCTCAGGGCCTCTGGGTCTCTGGGTCTCTGGGTCTCAGTGTGTCAGTGTCTCAGAGTCTCAGGGTCCCATGGTCTCACGGTCCCTGGGTCTCAGTGTCGAAGTCTCTCAGTCTCTCAGTTTCTCAGTGTCTCAGTGTCTCAGGGCCTCTGGGACTCTGCGTCTCAGGGTCTCAGTGTTTCAGTGTCTCTGGGTCTCTGGGTCTCAGTCTCTCATTCTCTCTGTCTCTCAGTTTTTCAGTGTCTCAGTGTCTCGTGTATCAGGGCCTCTGGGTCTCTGGGTCTCAGGGTCTCAGGGTCTCAGGGTCTCAGTGTCTCAGTGTCTCAGGGTCTCAGTGTCTCTGGGTCTCTGGGTCTCAGGGTCTCAGGGTCTCAGGGTCTCAGTGTCTCAGGGTCTCAGTGTCTCTGGGTCTCTGGGTCTCAGTCTCTCATTCTCTCTGTCTCTCAGTTTCTCAGGGTCTCAGGGTCTCAGTGTCTCACTATCTCAGTATCTCAGGGTCTCAGTCTCTCAGTCTCTCAATCTCTCAGTCTCTCAGTCTCTCATTGTATCAGTCTCTCAGACTCTCAGTCTCTCAGTGTATCTGTCTCTCAGTGTCTCAGGTTCTCAGTGTCCCAGGGTCTCAGTGTCTCTGTGTCTCAGGGTCTCAGGGCCTTAGTCTCTCATGCCCTCAGTCTCTCAGTCTCTCTGGGTCTCTGGGTCTCTTGGTCTCTGGGCCTCTGGGTCTCAGTCTCTCAGTCTCTCCGTGTCTCAGTGTCTCAGTGTCTCAGCGTCTCAGTGTCTCAGTGTCTCAGGATCTCAGGGTCTCAGGGTCTCAGGGTCTCAGTGTCTCAGTGTCTCAGGATCTCAGGGTCTCAGGGTCTCAGGGTCTCAGTGTCTCAGTGTCTCATTGACTCAGGGTCTCAGTGTCTCAGGGTCACCGGGTCTCAGGGTCTCAGGGTCTCTGGGTCTCAGTCTCTCAGTCTCTCAGTGTCTCAGGGTCTCAGGGTCTAAGTGTCTCAGGGTCTCAGTGTATCAGGGTTTCAGGGTCTCAGGGTCTCAGGGTCTCAGGGTCTCAGTCTCTCAGTGACTCAGTCTCTCAGTCTCTCAGGGTCTCAGTGTCTCAGTCTCTCAGGGTCTCAGTGTCTCAGTGTCTCAGTCTCTCAGTGTCTCAGTCTCTCAGGGTCTCAGTGTCTCAGGGTCTCAGTGTCTCAAGCCTTAGTCTCTCAGGCCCTCAGTCTCTCAGGGTCTCTGGGTCTCTGGGTCTCTGGGTCTCAGTCTCTCAGTCTCTCAGTCTCACAGTGTCTCAGTGTTTCAGGGTCTCAGTGTCTCAGGATCTCAGTGTCTCAGGGTCTCGGTGTCTCAGGGTCTCAGGGTCTTAGTCTCTCAGTCACTCAGTCTCTCAGTCTCGCAGTGTCTCAGGGCCTCTGGGTCTCTGCGTCTCAGGGTCTCAGTACTTCAGTGTCTCAGGGTCTCAGTGTCTCTGGGTCTCTGAGTCTCAGTCTCTCATTCTCTCTGTCTCTCAGTTTTTCAGTGTCTCAGTGTCTCAGTGTCTCGTGTATCAGAGCCTCTGGGTCTCTGGGTCTCAGGGTCTCAGGGTCTCAGGGTCTCAGTGTCTCAGTGTCTCAGGGTCTCAGTGTCTCTGGGTCTCTGGGTCTCAGGGTCTCAGGGTCTCAGTGTCTCAGTGTCTCAGTGTCTCAGGGTCTCAGTGTCTCTGGGTCTCTGGGTCTCAGTCTCTCATTCTCTCTGTCTCTCAGTTTCTCAGTGTCTCAGTGTCTCAGGGTCTCAGTGTCTCACTATCTCAGTATCTCAGTGTCTCAGTGTCTCAGGGTCTCAGTCTCTCAATCTCTCAGTCTCTCAGTCTCTCATTGTATCAGTCTCTCAGACTCTCAGTCTCTCAGTGTATCAGTCTCTCAGTGTCTCAGTGTCCCAGGGTCTCAGTGTCTCTGTGTCTCAGGGTCTCAGGGTCTCAGGGCCTTAGTCTCTCATGCCCTCAGTCTCTCAGTCTCTCTGGGTCTCTGGGTCTCTTAGTCTCTGGGTCTCTGGGTCTCAGTCTCTCAGTCTCTCCGTGTCTCAGTGTCTCAGTGTCTCAGCGTCTCAGTGTCTCAGTGTCTCAGGATCTCAGGGTCTCAGGGTCTCAGGGTCTCAGTGTCTCAGTGTCTCATTGACTCAGGGTCTCAGTGTCTCAGGGTCACCGGGTCTCAGGGTCTCAGGGTCTCAGGGTCTCTGGGTCTCAGTCTCTCAGTGTCTCAGTGTCTCAGGGTCTCAGGGTCTCAGTGTCTCAGAGCCTTAGACTCTCAGTCTCTCAGTCTCTCAGTCTCTCAGTCTCACAGTGTCTCAGTGTTTCAGGGTCTCAGTGTCTCAGGATCTCAGTGTCTCAGGGTCTCGGTGTCTCAGGGTCTCAGGGTCTTAGTCTCTCAGTCACTCAGTGTCTCAGTGTCTAAGTGTCTCAGGGTGTCAGGGTCTCAGGGTCTCAGTGTCTCTGTCTCTCAGTCTCTCAGTCTCTCATTCTCATTCTCTCAGTCTCTCAGTCTCTCAGTGTCTCAGGTTCTCAGTGTCTCAGGGTCTCAGTGTCTCAGTGTCTCAGGGCCTCTGGGTCTCTGGTTCTCTGGGTCTCAGTGTGTCAGTGTCTCAGAGTCTCAGGGTCCCATGGTCTCAGTGTCCCTGGGTCTCAGTGTCGAAGACTCTCAGTCTCTCAGTTTCTCAGTGACTCAGTGTCTCAGTGTCTCAGGGCCTCTGGGTCTCTGGGTCTCAGTGTCTCAGGGTCTCAGTGTCTCAATCTCTCAGGGTCTCAGTGTCTCAGTCTCTCAGGGTCTCAGTGTCTCAGGGTCTCAGAGTTTCAGTGCCTTATTCTCTCAGGCCCTCAGTCTCTCAGTCTCTCAGGGTCTCTGGCTCTCTGGGTCTCAGTCTCTCAGTCTCTCAGCCTCTCAGTCTCTCACTGTCTCAGGGTCTCAGTGTCTCAGGATCACAGGATCTCAGGATCTCAGTGTCTCACTGTCTCAGGGTCTCAGGGTCTTAGTCTCTCAGCCCTCAGTCTCTCAGTTTCTCTGTGTCTCTGGGTCTCTGTGTCTTAGTGAATCAGTGTCTCAGTGTCTCAGGGTCTCAGTGTCTCAGGATCTCAGGATGTCAGGATCTCAGTGTCTCAGTTTCTCAGGGTCTCAGTGTCTCAGGGTCTCAGGGTCTTTGTCTCTCAGTCACTCAGTCTCTCAGTCTCTCAGTGTCTCAGGCTCTCTGGGTCTCTGGGTCTCAGTCTCTTAGTCTCTCAGTGTCTCAGTGTCTCAGGGTCTCAGGGTCTCAGTGTCTCAGTCTCTCAGTCTCTCAGTCTCTCAGTCTCTCATTCTCTCATTCTCTCAGTCTCTCAGTCTCTCAGTGTCTCAGTGTCTCAGGTTCTCAGTGTCTCAGGGTCTCAGTGTCTCAGTGTCTTAGGGCCTCAGGGTCTCTGGGTCTCAGTGTGTCAGTGTCTCAGAGTCTCAGGGTCCCATTCTCCCAGTCTCTCATTCTCTCATTCTCTCAGTCTCTCAGTCTCTCAGTGTCTCAGTGTATCAGGTTCTCAGTGTCTCAGGGTCTCAGTGTCTCAGTGTCTCAGGGCCTCTGGGTCTCAGGGTCACTGGGTCTCAGTGTCGAAGTCTCTCAGTCTCTCAGTTTCTCAGTGTCTCTGTGTCCCAGGGCCTCTGGGTCTCTGGGTCTCAGGGTCTCAGGGTCTCAGTGTCTCAGTGTCTCTGTGTCTCAGGGTCTCAGGGTCTCAGGGCCTTAGTCTCTCATGCCCTCAGTCTCTCAGTCTCTCTGGGTCTCTTGGTCTCTGCTTCTCTGGGACTCAGTCTCTCAGTCTCTCAGTGTCTCAGTGTCTCAGTGTCTCAGTGTCTCAGTGTCTCAGCGTCTCAGTGTCTCAGTGTCTCAGGATCTCAGGGTCTCAGTGTCTCAGTGTCTCATTGACTCAGGGTCTCAGTGTCTCAGGGTCACCGGGTCTCAGGGTCTCAGTGTCCCAGGGTCTCATGGTCTCTGGGTCTCAGTCTCTCAGTGTCTCAGTGTCTCAGGGTCTCACTATCTCAGTATCTCAGGGTCTCAGTGTCTCAGGGTCTCAGTCTCTCAGTCAATCAATCTCTCAGTCTCTCAGTCTCTCATTGTATCAGTCTCTCAAACTCTCAGTCTCTCAGTGTATCAGTCTCTCAGTGTCTCAGGTTCTCAGTGTCTCAGGGTCTCAGTGTCTCTGTGTCTCAGGGTCTCAGGGTCTCAGGGCCTTAGTCTCTCATGCCCTCAGTCTCTCAGTCTCTCTGGGTGTCTGGATCTCTGGGTCTCTTGGTCTCTGGGTCTCTGTGTCTCAGTCTCTCAGTGTCTCAGTGTCTCAGGGTGTCAGTGTCTCAGTGTCTCATTGACTCAGGGTCTCAGTGTCTCACGGTCACCGGGTCTCTGTGTCTCTGGGTCTCAGGGTCTCTGGGTCTCAGTCTCTCAGTGTCTCAGTGTCTCAAGGTCTCAGGGTCTAAGTGTCTCAGGGTCTCAGTGTATCAGGGTCTCAGGGTCTCAGTCTCTCAGTGTCTCAGTCTCTCAGTCTCTCAGGGTCTCAGTGTCTCAGTCTCTCAGGGTCTCAGTGCCTCAGTCTCTCAGTTTCTCAGTGTCTCAGGGTCTCAGGGCCTCAGTGTCTCACTGTCTCAGTGTCTCAGGTCTCAGTGACACAGAGTCTCAGTGTCTCAGTCTCTCAGTCGCTCAGTCTCTCAGTCTCCCTGTCTCTCAGTGTATCATTCTCTCAGTCTCTCAGTCTCTCCGTGTCTCAGTGTCTCAGTCTCTCAGGGTCTCAGTGTCTCAGTGTCTCAGGGTCTCAGTGTCTCAGAGCCTTAGTCTCTCAGGCCCTCAGTCTCTCAGGGTTTCTGGGTCTCTGGGTCTCTGGGTCTCTGGGTCTCAGTCTCTCAGTCTCTCAGTCTCTCAGTCTCTCAGTCTCACAGTGTCTCAGTGTTTCAGGGTCTCAGTGTCTCAGGATCTCAGGATCTCAGTGTCTCAGGGTCTCGGTGTCTCAGGGTCTCAGGGTCTTAGTCTCTCAGTCACTCAGTCTCTCAGTCTCGCAGTGTCTCAGTGTCTCAGGCTCTCTGGGTCTCTGGGTCTCAGTTTCTCAGTCTCTCAGTGTCTCAGTGTCTCAGGGTCTCAGTGTCTCTGTCTCTCAGTCTCTCATTCTCATTCTCTCAGTCTCTCAGTCTCTCAGTCTCTCAGTCTCACAGTGTCTCAGTGTTTCAGGGTCTCAGTGTCTCAGGATCTCAGGATCTCAGTGTCTCAGGGTCTCGGTGTCTCAGGGTCTCAGGGTCTTAGTCTCTCAGTCACTCAGTCTCTCAGTCTCGCAGTGTCTCAGTGTCTCAGGCTCTCTGGGTCTCTGGGTCTCTGGGTCTCAGTTTCTCAGTCTCTCAGTGTCTCAGTGTCTCAGTGTCTCAGGGTCTCAGGGTCTCAGTGTCTCTGTCTCCCAGTCTCTCAGTCTCTCATTCTCTCATTCTCTCAATCTCTCAGTCTCTCAGTGTCTCAGTCTCTCAGTGTCTCAGGGTCTCAGTGTCTCAGGATCTCAGGATCTCAGGATCTCAGTGTCTCACTGTCTCAGGGTCTCAGGGTCTTAGTCTCTCATCCCTCAGTCTCTCAGTTTCTCTGTGTCTCTGGGTCTCAGTGTCTCAGTGAATCAGTGTCTCAGGGTCTCAGTGTCTCAGGGCCTTTGGGTCTCTGGGTCTCTGGGTCTCAGTGTGTCAGTGTCTCAGAGTCTCAGGGCCCCATGTTCTCAGGGTCCCTGGGTCTCAGTGTCGAAGTCTCACAGTCTCTCAGTTTCTCAGTGACTCAGTGTCTCAGTGTCTCAGGGCCTCTGTGTCTCTGGGTCTCAGTGTCTCAGTGTCTCAGGGTCTCAGTGTCTCAATCTCTCAGGGTCTCAGTGTCTCAGTCTCTCAGGGTCTCAGTGTCTCAGGGTCTCAGAGTCTCAGTGCCTTATTCTCTCAGTCTCTCAGGGTCTCTGGCTCTCTGGCTCTCTGGGTCTCAGTCTCTCAGTCTCTCAGCCTCTCAGTCTCTCAGTGTCTCAGGGTCTCAGTGTCTCAGGATCTCAGGATCTCAGGATCTCAGTGTCTCACTGTCTCAGGGTCTCAGGGTCTTAGTCTCTCATCCCTCAGTCTCTCAGTTTCTCTGTGTCTCTGGGTCTCAGTGTCTCAGTGAATCAGTGTCTCAGTGTCTCAGGGTCTCAGTGTCTCAGGATCTCAGGATGTCAGGATCTCAGTGTCTCAGTGTCTCAGTGTCTCAGGGTTTCAGTGTCTCAGGGTCTCAGGGTCTTAGTCTCTCAGTCACTCAGTCTCTCAGTCTCTCAGTTTCTCAGGCTCTCTGGGTCTCTGGGTCTCAGTCTCTCAGTCTCTCAGTGTCTCAGTGTCTCAGGGTCTCAGGGTCTCAGTGTCTCAGTCTCTCAGTCTCTCATTCTCTCATTCTCTCAGTCTCTCAGTCTCTCAGTGTCTCAGTGTCTCAGGTTCTCAGTGTCTCAGGGCCTCTGGGTCTCTGGGTCTCTGGGTCTCAGTGTGTCAGTGTCTCAGAGTCTCAGGGTCCCATGTTCTCAGGGTCACTGGGTCTCAGTGTCGAAGTCTCCCAGTCTCTCAGTTTCTCAGTGCCTCTGTGTCTCAGTGTCTCAGGGCCCCTGGGTCTCTGGGTCTCAGGGTCTCAGGGTCTCAGTGTCTCAGGGTCTCAGTGTCTCTGGGTCTCTGGGTATCAGTCTCTCATTCTCTCTGTCTCTCAGTTTCTCAGTGTCTCAGTGTCTCAGTGTCTCAATGTCTCGTGTCTCAGGGCCTCTGGGTGTCTGTGTCTCAGGGTCTCAGGGTCTCAGGGTCTCAGGGTCTCAGTGTCTCAGGGTCTCAGTGTCTCTGGGTCTCTGGGTCTCTGTCTCTCATTCTCTCTGTCTCTCAGTTTCTCAGTGTCTCAGTGTCTCAGTGTCTCAGTGTCTCAGTGTCTCAGGGTCTCAGTGTCTCACTGTCTCAGTATCTCAGGGCCTCAGTGTCTCAGGGTCTCAGTCTCTCAGTCTCTCAATCTCTCAGTCTCTCAGTCTCTCAGTCTCTCATTGTATCAGTCTCTCAAACTCTCAGTCTCTCAGTGTGTCAGTCTCTCAGTCTCTCAGTGTCTCAGGTTCTCAGTGTCTCAGCGTCTCAGTGTCTCTGTGTCTCAGGGTCTCAGGGCCTTAGACTCTCATGCCCTCAGTCTCTCAGACTCTCTGGGTCTCTTGGTCTCTGCTTCTCTGGGACTCAGTCTCTCAGTCTCTCAGTGTCTCAGTGTCTCAGCGTCTCAATGTCTCAGTGTCTCAGGATCTCAGGGTCTCAGTGTCTCAGTGTCTCATTGACTCAGGGTCTCAGTGTCTCAGGGTCACAGGGTCTCAGGGTCTCAGTGTCCCAGGGTCTCAGGGTCTCTGGGTCTCAGTCTCTCAGTGTCTCAGTGTCTCAGGGTCTCAGGGTCTCAGGGTCTCAGGGTCTCAGTCTCTCAGTGTCTCAGTCTCTCAGTCTCTCAGTCTCTCAGGGTCTCAGTGTCTCAGTCTCTCAGGGTCTCAGTGTCTCAGGGTCTCAGGGCCTCAGTGTCTCAGGGTCTCAGTGTATCACGGTTTCAGGGTCTCAGGGTCTCAGGGTCTCAGCGACTCAGTGTCTCAGTCTCTCAGTGTCTCAGTGTCTCAGTCTCTCAGTCTCTCAGGGTCTCAGTGTCTCAGTCTCTCAGTGTCTCAGTCTCAGGGTCTCAGGGCCTCAGTGTCTCACTGTCTCAGTGTCTCAGGTCTCAGTAACTCAGTCTCTCAGTGTCTCAGTGTCTCAGTGTCTCAGGGTCTCAGGGTCTCAGTGTCTCTGTCTCCCAGTCTCTCAGTCTCTCATTCTCTCATTCTCTCAGTCTCTCAGTCTCTCAGTGTCTCAGTCTCTCAGTGTCTCAGGGTCTCAGTGTCTCAGGATCTCAGGATCTCAGGATCTCAGTGTCTCACTGTCTCAGGGTCTCAGGGTCTTAGTCTCTCATCCTTCAGTCTCTCAGTTTCTCTGTGTCTCTGGGTCTCAGTGTCTCAGTGAATCAGTGTCTCAGGGTCTCAGTGTCTCAGGGCCTTTGGGTCTCTGGGTCTCTGGGTCTCAGTGTGTCAGTGTCTCAGAGTCTCAGGGTCCCATGTTCTCAGGGTCCCTGGGTCTCAGTGTCGAAGTCTCTCAGTCTCTCAGTTTCTCAGTGACTCAGTGTCTCAGTGTCTCAGGGCCTCTGGGTCTCTGGGTCTCAGTGTCTCAGGGTCTCAGTGTCTCAATCTCTCAGGGTCTCAGTGTCTCAGTCTCTCAGGGTCTCAGTGTCTCAGGGTCTCAGAGTCTCAGTGCCTTATTCTCTCAGTCTCTCAGGGTCTCTGGCTCTCTGGCTCTCTGGGTCTCAGTCTCTCAGTCTCTCAGCCTCTCAGTCTCTCAGTGTCTCAGGGTCTCAGTGTCTCAGGATCTCAGGATCTCAGGATCTCAGTGTCTCACTGTCTCAGGGTCTCAGGGTCTTAGTCTCTCATCCCTCAGTCTCTCAGTTTCTCTGTGTCTCTGGGTCTCAGTGTCTCAGTGAATCAGTGTCTCAGTGTCTCAGGGTCTCAGTGTCTCAGGATCTCAGGATGTCAGGATCTCAGTGTCTCAGTGTCTCAGTGTCTCAGGGTTTCAGTGTCTCAGGGTCTCAGGGTCTTAGTCTCTCAGTCACTCAGTCTCTCAGTCTCTCAGTTTCTCAGGCTCTCTGGGTCTCTGGGTCTCAGTCTCTCAGTCACTCAGTCTCTCAGTCTCTCAGTGTCTCAGGCTCTCTGGGTCTCTGGGTCTCAGTCTCTTAGTCTCTCAGTGTCTCAGTGTCTCAGGGTCTCAGGGTCTCAGTGTCTCAGTCTCTCAGTCTCTCAGTCTCTCAGTCTCTCATTCTCTCATTCTCTCAGTCTCTCAGTCTCTCAGTGTCTCAGTGTCTCAGGTTCTCAGTGTCTCAGGGTCTCAGTGTCTCAGTGTCTTAGGGCCTCAGGGTCTCTGGGTCTCAGTGTGTCAGTGTCTCAGAGTCTCAGGGTCCCATTCTCCCAGTCTCTCATTCTCTCATTCTCTCAGTCTCTCAGTCTCTCAGTGTCTCAGTGTCTCAGGTTCTCAGTGTCTCAGGGTCTCAGTGTCTCAGTGTCTCAGGGCCTCTGGGTCTCAGGGTCACTGGGTCTCAGTGTCGAAGTCTCTCAGTCTCTCAGTTTCTCAGTGTCTCTGTGTCCCAGGGCCTCTGGGTCTCTGGGTCTCAGGGTCTCAGGGTCTCAGTGTCTCAGTGTCTCTGTGTCTCAGGGTCTCAGGGTCTCAGGGCCTTAGTCTCTCATGCCCTCAGTCTCTCAGTCTCTCTGGGTCTCTTGGTCTCTGCTTCTCTGGGACTCAGTCTCTCAGTCTCTCAGTGTCTCAGTGTCTCAGTGTCTCAGTGTCTCAGCGTCTCAGTGTCTCAGTGTCTCAGGATCTCAGGGTCTCAGTGTCTCAGTGTCTCATTGACTCAGGGTCTCAGTGTCTCAGGGTCACCGGGTCTCAGGGTCTCAGTGTCCCAGGGTCTCATGGTCTCTGGGTCTCAGTCTCTCAGTGTCTCAGTGTCTCAGGGTCTCACTATCTCAGTATCTCAGGGTCTCAGTGTCTCAGGGTCTCAGTCTCTCAGTCTCTCAATCTCTCAGTCTCTCAGTCTCTCATTGTATCAGTCTCTCAAACTCTCAGTCTCTCAGTGTATCAGTCTCTCAGTGTCTCAGGTTCTCAGTGTCTCAGGGTCTCAGTGTCTCTGTGTCTCAGGGTCTCAGGGTCTCAGGGCCTTAGTCTCTCATGCCCTCAGTCTCTCAGTCTCTCTGGGTGTCTGGATCTCTGGATCTCTTGGTCTCTGGGTCTCTGTGTCTCAGTCTCTCAGTCTCTCAGTCTCTCAGTGTCTCAGTGTCTCAGGGTGTCAGTGTCTCAGTGTCTCATTGACTCAGGGTCTCAGTGTCTCACGGTCACCGGGTCTCTGTGTCTCAGGGTCTCAGGGTCTCTGGGTCTCAGTCTCTCAGTGTCTCAGTGTCTCAAGGTCTCAGGGTCTAAGTGTCTCAGGGTCTCAGTGTATCAGGGTCTCAGGGTCTCAGTCTCTCAGTGTCTCAGTCTCTCAGTCTCTCAGGGTCTCAGTGTCTCAGTCTCTCAGGGTCTCAGTGCCTCAGTCTCTCAGTTTCTCAGTGTCTCAGGGTCTCAGGGCTTCAGTGTCTCACTGTCTCAGTGTCTCAGGTCTCAGTGACACAGAGTCTCAGTGTCTCAGTCTCTCAGTCGCTCAGTCTCTCAGTCTCCCTGTCTCTCAGTGTATCATTCTCTCAGTCTCTCAGTCTCTCCGTGTCTCAGTGTCTCAGTCTCTCAGGGTCTCAGTGTCTCAGTGTCTCAGGGTCTCAGTGTCTCAGAGCCTTAGTCTCTCAGGCCCTCAGTCTCTCAGGGTTTCTGGGTCTCTGGGTCTCTGGGTCTCTGGGTCTCAGTCTCTCAGTCTCTCAGTCTCTCAGTCTCACAGTGTCTCAGTGTTTCAGGGTCTCAGTGTCTCAGGATCTCAGGATCTCAGTGTCTCAGGGTCTCGGTGTCTCAGGGTCTCAGGGTCTTAGTCTCTCAGTCACTCAGTCTCTCAGTCTCGCAGTGTCTCAGTGTCTCAGGCTCTCTGGGTCTCTGGGTCTCAGTTTCTCAGTCTCTCAGTGTCTCAGTGTCTCAGGGTCTCAGTGTCTCTGTCTCTCAGTCTCTCAGTCTCTCATTCTCATTCTCTCAGTCTCTCAGTCTCTCAGTCTCTCAGTCTCACAGTGTCTCAGTGTTTCAGGGTCTCAGTGTCTCAGGATCTCAGGATCTCAGTGTCTCAGGGTCTCGGTGTCTCAGGGTCTCAGGGTCTTAGTCTCTCAGTCACTCAGTCTCTCAGTCTCGCAGTGTCTCAGTGTCTCAGGCTCTCTGGGTCTCTGGGTCTCTGGGTCTCAGTTTCTCAGTCTCTCAGTGTCTCAGTGTCTCAGTGTCTCAGGGTCTCAGGGTCTCAGTGTCTCTGTCTCCCAGTCTCTCAGTCTCTCATTCTCTCATTCTCTCAGTCTCTCAGTCTCTCAGTGTCTCAGTCTCTCAGTGTCTCAGGGTCTCAGTGTCTCAGGATCTCAGGATCTCAGGATCTCAGTGTCTCACTGTCTCAGGGTCTCAGGGTCTTAGTCTCTCATCCCTCAGTCTCTCAGTTTCTCTGTGTCTCTGGGTCTCAGTGTCTCAGTGAATCAGTGTCTCAGGGTCTCAGTGTCTCAGGGCCTTTGGGTCTCTGGGTCTCTGGGTCTCAGTGTGTCAGTGTCTCAGAGTCTCAGGGCCCCATGTTCTCAGGGTCCCTGGGTCTCAGTGTCGAAGTCTCACAGTCTCTCAGTTTCTCAGTGACTCAGTGTCTCAGTGTCTCAGGGCCTCTGGGTCTCTGGGTCTCAGTGTCTCAGTGTCTCAGGGTCTCAGTGTCTCAATCTCTCAGGGTCTCAGTGTCTCAGTCTCTCAGGGTCTCAGTGTCTCAGGGTCTCAGAGTCTCAGTGCCTTATTCTCTCAGTCTCTCAGGGTCTCTGGCTCTCTGGCTCTCTGGCTCTCTGGGTCTCAGTCTCTCAGTCTCTCAGCCTCTCAGTCTCTCAGTGTCTCAGGGTCTCAGTGTCTCAGGATCTCAGGATCTCAGGATCTCAGTGTCTCACTGTCTCAGGGTCTCAGGGTCTTAGTCTCTCATCCCTCAGTCTCTCAGTTTCTCTGTGTCTCTGGGTCTCAGTGTCTCAGTGAATCAGTGTCTCAGTGTCTCAGGGTCTCAGTGTCTCAGGATCTCAGGATGTCAGGATCTCAGTGTCTCAGTGTCTCAGTGTCTCAGGGTTTCAGTGTCTCAGGGTCTCAGGGTCTTAGTCTCTCAGTCACTCAGTCTCTCAGTCTCTCAGTTTCTCAGGCTCTCTGGGTCTCTGGGTCTCAGTCTCTCAGTCTCTCAGTGTCTCAGTGTCTCAGGGTCTCAGGGTCTCAGTGTCTCAGTCTCTCAGTCTCTCATTCTCTCATTCTCTCAGTCTCTCAGTCTCTCAGTGTCTCAGTGTCTCAGGTTCTCAGTGTCTCAGGGCCTCTGGGTCTCTGGGTCTCTGGGTCTCAGTGTGTCAGTGTCTCAGAGTCTCAGGGTCCCATGTTCTCAGGGTCACTGGGTCTCAGTGTCGAAGTCTCCCAGTCTCTCAGTTTCTCAGTGCCTCTGTGTCTCAGTGTCTCAGGGCCCCTGGGTCTCTGGGTCTCAGGGTCTCAGGGTCTCAGTGTCTCAGGGTCTCAGTGTCTCTGGGTCTCTGGGTATCAGTCTCTCATTCTCTCTGTCTCTCAGTTTCTCAGTGTCTCAGTGTCTCAGTGTCTCAATGTCTCGTGTCTCAGGGCCTCTGGGTGTCTGTGTCTCAGGGTCTCAGGGTCTCAGGGTCTCAGGGTCTCAGTGTCTCAGGGTCTCAGTGTCTCTGGGTCTCTGGGTCTCTGTCTCTCATTCTCTCTGTCTCTCAGTTTCTCAGTGTCTCAGTGTCTCAGTGTCTCAGTGTCTCAGTGTCTCAGGGTCTCAGTGTCTCACTGTCTCAGTATCTCAGGGCCTCAGTGTCTCAGGGTCTCAGTCTCTCAGTCTCTCAATCTCTCAGTCTCTCAGTCTCTCAGTCTCTCATTGTATCAGTCTCTCAAACTCTCAGTCTCTCAGTGTGTCAGTCTCTCAGTCTCTCAGTGTCTCAGGTTCTCAGTGTCTCAGCGTCTCAGTGTCTCTGTGTCTCAGGGTCTCAGGGCCTTAGACTCTCATGCCCTCAGTCTCTCAGACTCTCTGGGTCTCTTGGTCTCTGCTTCTCTGGGACTCAGTCTCTCAGTCTCTCAGTGTCTCAGTGTCTCAGCGTCTCAATGTCTCAATGTCTCAGGATCTCAGGGTCTCAGTGTCTCAGTGTCTCATTGACTCAGGGTCTCAGTGTCTCAGGGTCACAGGGTCTCAGGGTCTCAGTGTCCCAGGGTCTCAGGGTCTCTGGGTCTCAGTCTCTCAGTGTCTCAGTGTCTCAGGGTCTCAGGGTCTCAGGGTCTCAGTCTCTCAGTGTCTCAGTCTCTCAGTCTCTCAGTCTCTCAGGGTCTCAGTGTCTCAGTCTCTCAGGGTCTCAGTGTCTCAGGGTCTCAGGGCCTCAGTGTCTCAGGGTCTCAGTGTATCACGGTTTCAGGGTCTCAGGGTCTCAGGGTCTCAGCGACTCAGTGTCTCAGTCTCTCAGTGTCTCAGTGTCTCAGTCTCTCAGTCTCTCAGGGTCTCAGTGTCTCAGTCTCTCAGTGTCTCAGTCTCAGGGTCTCAGGGCCTCAGTGTCTCACTGTCTCAGTGTCTCAGGTCTCAGTAACTCAGTCTCTCAGTGTCTCAGTGTCTCAGTGTCTCAGGGTCTCAGGGTCTCAGTGTCTCTGTCTCCCAGTCTCTCAGTCTCTCATTCTCTCATTCTCTCAGTCTCTCAGTCTCTCAGTGTCTCAGTCTCTCAGTGTCTCAGGGTCTCAGTGTCTCAGGATCTCAGGATCTCAGGATCTCAGTGTCTCACTGTCTCAGGGTCTCAGGGTCTTAGTCTCTCATCCTTCAGTCTCTCAGTTTCTCTGTGTCTCTGGGTCTCAGTGTCTCAGTGAATCAGTGTCTCAGGGTCTCAGTGTCTCAGGGCCTTTGGGTCTCTGGGTCTCTGGGTCTCAGTGTGTCAGTGTCTCAGAGTCTCAGGGTCCCATGTTCTCAGGGTCTCTGGGTCTCAGTGTCTCAGGGTCTCAGTGTCTCAGTCTCTCAGGGTCTCAGTGTCTCAGGGTCTCAGAGTCTCAGTGCCTTATTCTCTCAGTCTCTCAGGGTCTCTGGCTCTCTGGCTCTCTGGGTCTCAGTCTCTCAGTCTCTCAGCCTCTCAGTCTCTCAGTGTCTCAGGGTCTCAGTGTCTCAGGATCTCAGGATCTCAGGATCTCAGTGTCTCACTGTCTCAGGGTCTCAGGGTCTTAGTCTCTCATCCCTCAGTCTCTCAGTTTCTCTGTGTCTCTGGGTCTCAGTGTCTCAGTGAATCAGTGTCTCAGTGTCTCAGGGTCTCAGTGTCTCAGGATCTCAGGATGTCAGGATCTCAGTGTCTCAGTGTCTCAGTGTCTCAGGGTTTCAGTGTCTCAGGGTCTCAGGGTCTTAGTCTCTCAGTCACTCAGTCTCTCAGTCTCTCAGTTTCTCAGGCTCTCTGGGTCTCTGGGTCTCAGTCTCTCAGTCTCTCAGTGTCTCAGTGTCTCAGGGTCTCAGGGTCTCAGTCTCTCAGTCTCTCATTCTCTCATTCTCTCAGTCTCTCAGTCTCTCAGTGTCTCAGGGTCTCAGTGTCTCAGGTTCTCAGTGTCTCAGGGCCTCTGGGTCTCTGGGTCTCTGGGTCTCAGTGTGTCAGTGTCTCAGATTCTCAGGGTCCCATGGTCTCAGGGTCACTGGGTCTCAGTGTCGAAGTCTTCCAGTCTCTCAGTTTCTCAGTGCCTCTGTGTCTCAGTGTCTCAGGGCCTCTGGGTCTCTGGGTCTCAGGGTCTCAGGGTCTCAGTGTCTCAGGGTCTCAGTGTCTCTGGGTCTCTGGGTATCAGTCTCTCATTCTCTCTGTCTCTCAGTTTCTCAGTGTCTCAGTGTCTCAGTGTCTCAATGTCTCGTGTCTCAGCGCCTCTGGGTGTCTGTGTCTCAGGGTCTCAGGGTCTCAGGGTCTCAGTGTCTCAGGGTCTCAGTGTCTCTGGGTCTCTGGGTCTCTGTCTCTCATTCTCTCTGTCTCTCAGTTTCTCAGTGTCTCAGTGTCTCAGTGTCTCAGGGTCTCAGTGTCTCACTGTCTCAGTATCTCAGGGCCTCAGTGTCTCAGGGTCTCAGTCTCTCAGTCTCTCAATCTCTCAGTCTCTCAGTCTCTCAGTCTCTCATTGTATCAGTCTCTCAAACTCTCAGTCTCTCAGTGTATCAGTCTCTCAGTCTCTCAGTGTCTCAGGTTCTCAGTGTCTCAGCGTCTCAGTGTCTCTGTGTCTCAGGGTCTCAGGGTCTCAGGTCCTTAGTCTCTCATGCCCTCAGTCTCTCAGACTCTCTGGGTCTCTTGGTCTCTGCTTCTCTGGGACTCAGTCTCTCAGTCTCTCAGTGTCTCAGTGTCTCAGTGTCTCAGCGTCTCAATGTCTCAGTGTCTCAGGATCTCAGGGTCTCAGTGTCTCAGTGTCTCATTGACTCAGGGTCTCAGTGTCTCAGGGTCACAGGGTCTCAGGGTCTCAGTGTCCCAGGGTCTCAGGGTCTCTGGGTCTCAGTCTCTCAGTGTCTCAGTGTCTCAGGGTCTCAGGGTCTCAGGGTCTCAGGGTCTCAGTCTCTCTGTGTCTCAGTCTCTCAGTCTCTCAGGGTCTCAGTGTCTCAGTCTCTCAGGGTCTCAGTGTCTCAGGGTCTCAGGGCCTCAGTGTCTCAGGGTCTCAGTGTATCACGGTTTCAGGGTCTCAGGGTCTCAGGGTCTCAGCGTCTCAGTGTCTCAGTCTCTCAGTGTCTCAGTCTCTCAGTCTCTCAGGGTCTCAGTGTCTCAGTCTCTCAGTGTCTCAGTCTCAGGGTCTCAGGGCCTCAGTGTCTCACTGTCTCAGTGTCTCAGGTCTCAGTAACTCAGAGTCTCAGTGTCTCAGTCTCTCAGACTCTCAGTCGCTCAGTCTCTCATTCGCTCTGTCTCTCAGTGTGTCATTCTCTCAGTGTCTCAGTCTCTCAGGGTCTCAGTGTCTCAGGGTCTCAGGGTCTCAGTGTCTCAGTGTCTCAGGGTCTCAGTGTCTCAGAGCCTTAGTCTCTCAGGCCCTCAGTCTCTCAGGGTCTCTGGGTCTCTGGCTCTCTGGGTCTCAGTCTCTCAGTCTCTCAGTCTCTCAGTCTCTCAGTTTCTCAGTGTCTCAGTGTTTCAGGGTCTCAGTGTCTCAGGATCTCAGGATCTCAGTGTCTCAGGGTCTCGGTGTCTCAGGGTCTCAGGGTCTTAGTCTCTCAGTCACTCAGTTTCTCAGTCTCTCAGTCTCTCAGTCTCTCAGTGTCTCAGTGTCTCAGGGTCTCAGGGTCTCAATGTCTCAGTCTCTCAGTCTCTCAGTCTCTCATTCTCTCATTCTCTCAGTCTCTCAGTCTCTCAGTGACTCAGTGTCTCAGGTTCTCAGTGTCTCAGGGTCTCAGTGTCTCAGGGCCTCTGGGTCTCTGGGTCTCTGGGTCTCAGTGTGTCAGTGTCTCAGAGTCTCAGGGTCCCATGGTCTCACGGTCCCTGGGTCTTAGTGTTGAAGTCTCTCAGTCTCTCAGTTTCTCAGTGTCTCAGTGTCTCAGTGTCTCAGGGCCTCTGGGTCTCTGCGTCTCAGGGTCTCAGTGTCTCAGGGACTCAGGGTCTCAGTGTCTCAGTGTCTCAGGGTCTCAGTGTCTCTGGGTCTCTGGGTCTCAGTCTCTCATTCTCTCTGTCTCTCAGTTTCTCAGTGTCTCAGTGTCTCAGCGTCTCAGTGTCTCAGTGTCTCAGGATCTCAGCGTCTCAGGGTCTCAGTGTCTCAGTGTCTCATTGACTCAGGGTCTCAGTGTCTCTGGGTCTCAGGGTCTCAGGGTCTCAGTCTCTCAGTGTCTCAGGGTCTCAGGGTCTAAGTGTCTCAGGGTCTCAGTGTATCAGGGTTTCAGGGTCTCAGGGTCTCAGGGTCTCAGGGTCTCAGTCTCTCAGTGACTCAGTCTCTCAGTCTCTCAGGGTCTCAGTGTCTCAGTCTCTCAGGGTCTCAGTGTCTCAGTCTCTCAGTGTCTCAGTGTCTCAGGGTCTCAGGGCTTCAGTGTATCATTCTCTCAGTCTCTCAGTCTCTCCGAGTCTCTGTGTGTCAGTCTCTCAGGGTCTCAGTGTCTCAGGGTCTCAGGGTCTCTGGGTCTCAGTCTCTCAGTGTCTCAGGGTCTCAGTCTCTCAGTGTCTCAGTCTCTCAGTCTCTCAGTCTCTCAGGGTCTCAGTGTCTCAGTCTCTCAGGGTCTCAGTGTCTCAGGGTCTTGGCCTCAATGTCTCAGGGTCTCAGTATATCACGGTTTCAGGGTCTCAGGGTCTCAGGGTCTCAGCGTCTCAGTGTCTCAGTCTCTCAGTGTCTCAGTCTCTCAGTCTCTCAGGGTCTCAGTGTCTCAGTCTCTCAGTGTCTCAGTCTCAGGGTCTCAGGGCCTCAGTGTCTCACTGTCTCAGTGTCTCAGGTCTCAGTGACTCAGAGTCTCAGTGTCTCAGTCTCTCAGACTCTCAGTAGCTCAGTCTCTCAGTCTCTCTGTCTCTCAGTGTGTCATTCTCTCAGTGTCTCAGTCTCTCAGTGTCTCAGTGTCTTAGGGTCTCAGTGTCTCAGAGCCTTAGTCTCTCAGGCCCTCAGTCTCTCAGGGTCTTTGGGTCTCTGGCTCTCTGGGTCTCAGTCCCTCAGTCTCTCAGTCTCTCAGTCTCTCAGTTTCTCAGTGTCTCAGTGTTTCAGGGTCTCAGTGTCCCAGGGTCTCAGGGTCTCTGGGTCTCAGTCTCTCAGTGTCTCAGTGTCTCAGGGTCTCAGGGTCTCAGGGTCTCAGGGTCTCAGGTTCTCAGGGTCTCAGTCTCTCAGTGTCTCAGTCTCTCAGTCTCTCAGGGTCTCAGTGTCTCAGTCTCTCAGGGTCTCAGTGTCTCAGGGTCTCAGGGTCTCAGTGTCTCAGGGTCTCAGTGTCTCAGGGTCTCAGTGTCTCAGGGTCTCAGGGTCTCAGTGTCTCAGGGTCTCAGTGTCTCAGTCTCTCAGGGTCTCAGTGTCTCAGGGTCTCAGGGTTTCAGGGTCTCAGGGTCTCAGGGTCTCAGCGTCTCAGTGTCTCAGTCTCTCAGTCTCTCAGTCTCTCAGTCTCTCAGTCTCTCAGGGTCTCAGTGTCTCAGTCTCTCAGTGTCTCAGTCTCAGGGTCTCAGGGCCTCAGTGTCTCAGGTCTCAGTGACTCAGAGTCTCAGTGTCTCAGTCTCTCAGACTCTCAGTCGCTCAGTCTCTCAGTCTCTCTGTCTCTCAGTGTGTCATTCTCTCAGTGTCTCAGTCTCTCAGGGTCTCAGTGTCTCAGGGTCTCAGGGTCTCAGTGTCTCAGTGTCTCAGGGTCTCAGTGTCTCAGAGCCTTAGTCTCTCAGGCCCTCAGTCTCTCAGGGTCTCTGGGTCTCTGGCTCTCTGGGTCTCAGTCTCTCAGTCTCTCAGTCTCTCCGTCTCTCAGTTTCTCAGAGTCTCAGTGTTTCAGGGTCTCAGTGTCTCAGGATCTCAGGATCTCAGTGTCTCAGGGTCTCGGTGTCTCAGGGCCTCAGGGTCTTAGTCTCTCAGTCACTCAGTTTCTCAGTCTCTCAGTCTCTCAGTGTCTCAGTGTCTCAGGGTCTCAGGGTCTCAATGTCTCAGTCTCTCAGTCTCTCAGTCTCTCATTCTCTCATTCTCTCAGTCTCTCAGTCTCTCAGTGACTCAGTGTCTCAGGTTCTCAGTGTCTCAGGGTCTCAGTGTCTCAGTGTCGCAGGGCCTCTGGGTCTCTGGGTCTCTGGGTCTCAGTGTGTCAGTGTCTCAGAGTCTCAGGGTCCCATGGTCTCACGGTCCCTGGGTCTTAGTGTCGAAGTCTCTCAGTCTCTCAGTTTCTCAGTGTCTCAGTGTCTCAGTTTCTCAGGGCCTCTGGGTCTCTGCGTCTCAGGGTCTCAGTGTTTCAGTGTCTCAGGGTCTCAGTGTCTCTGGGTCTCCGGGTCTCAGTCTCTCATTCTCTCTGTCTCTCAGTTTCTCAGTGTCTCAGTGTCTCAGTGTCTCAGTGTCTCGTGTATCAGGGCCTCTGGGTCTCTGGGTCTCAGGGTCTCAGGGTCTCAGTGTCTCAGTGTCTCAGTGTTTCTGGGTCTCTGGGTCTCAGTCACTCATTCTCTCTGTCTCTCAGTTTCTCAGTGTCTCAGTGTCTCAGTGTCTCAGTGTCTCAGCATCTCAGTGTCTCAGTGTCTCAGGATCTCAGGGTCTCAGGGTCTCAGTGTCTCAGTGTCTCATTGACTCAGGGTCTCAGTGTCTCAGGGTCACCGGGTCTCAGGGTCTCAGTGTCTCAGTCTCTCAGGGTCTCAGTGTCTCAGGGTCTCAGAGTCTCAGTGCCTTATTCTCTCAGTCTCTCAGGGTCTCTGGCTCTCTGGCTCTCTGGGTCTCAGTCTCTCAGTCTCTCAGCCTCTCAGTCTCTCAGTGTCTCAGGGTCTCAGTGTCTCAGGATCTCAGGATCTCAGGATCTCAGTGTCTCACTGTCTCAGGGTCTCAGGGTCTTAGTCTCTCATCCCTCAGTCTCTCAGTTTCTCTGTGTCTCTGGGTCTCAGTGTCTCAGTGAATCAGTGTCTCAGTGTCTCAGGGTCTCAGTGTCTCAGGATCTCAGGATGTCAGGATCTCAGTGTCTCAGTGTCTCAGTGTCTCAGGGTTTCAGTGTCTCAGGGTCTCAGGGTCTTAGTCTCTCAGTCACTCAGTCTCTCAGTCTCTCAGTTTCTCAGGCTCTCTGGGTCTCTGGGTCTCAGTCTCTCAGTCTCTCAGTGTCTCAGTGTCTCAGGGTCTCAGGGTTTCAGTGTCTCAGTCTCTCAGTCTCTCATTCTCTCATTCTCTCTGTCTCTCAGTTTCTCAGTGTCTCAGTGTCTCAGTGTCTCAGTGTCTCAGTGTCTCAGGGTCTCAGTGTCTCACTGTCTCAGTATCTCAGGGCCTCAGTGTCTCAGGGTCTCAGTCTCTCAGTCTCTCAATCTCTCAGTCTCTCAGTCTCTCAGTCTCTCATTGTATCAGTCTCTCAAACTCTCAGTCTCTCAGTGTGTCAGTCTCTCAGTCTCTCAGTGTCTCAGGGTCTCAGTGTCTCAGTCTCTCAGGGTCTCAGTGTCTCAGGGTCTCAGGGTTTCAGGGTCTCAGGGTCTCAGGGTCTCAGCGTCTCAGTGTCTCAGTCTCTCAGTCTCTCAGTCTCTCAGTCTCTCAGTCTCTCAGGGTCTCAGTGTCTCAGTCTCTCAGTGTCTCAGTCTCAGGGTCTCAGGGCCTCAGTGTCTCAGGTCTCAGTGACTCAGAGTCTCAGTGTCTCAGTCTCTCAGACTCTCAGTCGCTCAGTCTCTCAGTCTCTCTGTCTCTCAGTGTGTCATTCTCTCAGTGTCTCAGTCTCTCAGGGTCTCAGTGTCTCAGGGTCTCAGGGTCTCAGTGTCTCAGTGTCTCAGGGTCTCAGTGTCTCAGAGCCTTAGTCTCTCAGGCCCTCAGTCTCTCAGGGTCTCTGGGTCTCTGGCTCTCTGGGTCTCAGTCTCTCAGTCTCTCAGTCTCTCCGTCTCTCAGTTTCTCAGAGTCTCAGTGTTTCAGGGTCTCAGTGTCTCAGGATCTCAGGATCTCAGTGTCTCAGGGTCTCGGTGTCTCAGGGCCTCAGGGTCTTAGTCTCTCAGTCACTCAGTTTCTCAGTCTCTCAGTCTCTCAGTGTCTCAGTGTCTCAGGGTCTCAGGGTCTCAATGTCTCAGTCTCTCAGTCTCTCAGTCTCTCATTCTCTCATTCTCTCAGTCTCTCAGTCTCTCAGTGACTCAGTGTCTCAGGTTCTCAGTGTCTCAGGGTCTCAGTGTCTCAGTGTCGCAGGGCCTCTGGGTCTCTGGGTCTCTGGGTCTCAGTGTGTCAGTGTCTCAGAGTCTCAGGGTCCCATGGTCTCACGGTCCCTGGGTCTTAGTGTCGAAGTCTCTCAGTCTCTCAGTTTCTCAGTGTCTCAGTGTCTCAGTTTCTCAGGGCCTCTGGGTCTCTGCGTCTCAGGGTCTCAGTGTTTCAGTGTCTCAGGGTCTCAGTGTCTCTGGGTCTCCGGGTCTCAGTCTCTCATTCTCTCTGTCTCTCAGTTTCTCAGTGTCTCAGTGTCTCAGTGTCTCAGTGTCTCGTGTATCAGGGCCTCTGGGTCTCTGGGTCTCAGGGTCTCAGGGTCTCAGTGTCTCAGTGTCTCAGTGTTTCTGGGTCTCTGGGTCTCAGTCACTCATTCTCTCTGTCTCTCAGTTTCTCAGTGTCTCAGTGTCTCAGTGTCTCAGTGTCTCAGCATCTCAGTGTCTCAGTGTCTCAGGATCTCAGGGTCTCAGGGTCTCAGTGTCTCAGTGTCTCATTGACTCAGGGTCTCAGTGTCTCAGGGTCACCGGGTCTCAGGGTCTCAGGGTCTCAGTGTCTCAGTCTCTCAGGGTCTCAGTGTCTCAGGGTCTCAGAGTCTCAGTGCCTTATTCTCTCAGTCTCTCAGGGTCTCTGGCTCTCTGGCTCTCTGGGTCTCAGTCTCTCAGTCTCTCAGCCTCTCAGTCTCTCAGTGTCTCAGGGTCTCAGTGTCTCAGGATCTCAGGATCTCAGGATCTCAGTGTCTCACTGTCTCAGGGTCTCAGGGTCTTAGTCTCTCATCCCTCAGTCTCTCAGTTTCTCTGTGTCTCTGGGTCTCAGTGTCTCAGTGAATCAGTGTCTCAGTGTCTCAGGGTCTCAGTGTCTCAGGATCTCAGGATGTCAGGATCTCAGTGTCTCAGTGTCTCAGTGTCTCAGGGTTTCAGTGTCTCAGGGTCTCAGGGTCTTAGTCTCTCAGTCACTCAGTCTCTCAGTCTCTCAGTTTCTCAGGCTCTCTGGGTCTCTGGGTCTCAGTCTCTCAGTCTCTCAGTGTCTCAGTGTCTCAGGGTCTCAGGGTTTCAGTGTCTCAGTCTCTCAGTCTCTCATTCTCTCATTCTCTCTGTCTCTCAGTTTCTCAGTGTCTCAGTGTCTCAGTGTCTCAGTGTCTCAGTGTCTCAGGGTCTCAGTGTCTCACTGTCTCAGTATCTCAGGGCCTCAGTGTCTCAGGGTCTCAGTCTCTCAGTCTCTCAATCTCTCAGTCTCTCAGTCTCTCAGTCTCTCATTGTATCAGTCTCTCAAACTCTCAGTCTCTCAGTGTGTCAGTCTCTCAGTCTCTCAGTGTCTCAGGTTCTCAGTGTCTCAGCGTCTCAGTGTCTCTGTGTCTCAGGGTCTCAGGGCCTTAGACTCTCATGCCCTCAGTCTCTCAGACTCTCTGGGTCTCTTGGTCTCTGCTTCTCTGGGACTCAGTCTCTCAGTCTCTCAGTGTCTCAGTGTCTCAGCGTCTCAATGTCTCAGTGTCTCAGGATCTCAGGGTCTCAGTGTCTCAGTGTCTCATTGACTCAGGGTCTCAGTGTCTCAGGGTCACAGGGTCTCAGGGTCTCAGTGTCCCAGGGTCTCAGGGTCTCTGGGTCTCAGTCTCTCAGTGTCTCAGTGTCTCAGGGTCTCAGGGTCTCAGGGTCTCAGGGTCTCAGTCTCTCAGTGTCTCAGTCTCTCAGTCTCTCAGTCTCTCAGGGTCTCAGTGTCTCAGTCTCTCAGGGTCTCAGTGTCTCAGGGTCTCAGGGCCTCAGTGTCTCAGGGTCTCAGTGTATCACGGTTTCAGGGTCTCAGGGTCTCAGGGTCTCAGCGACTCAGTGTCTCAGTCTCTCAGTGTCTCAGTGTCTCAGTCTCTCAGTCTCTCAGGGTCTCAGTGTCTCAGTCTCTCAGTGTCTCAGTCTCAGGGTCTCAGGGCCTCAGTGTCTCACTGTCTCAGTGTCTCAGGTCTCAGTAACTCAGTCTCTCAGTGTCTCAGTGTCTCAGTGTCTCAGGGTCTCAGGGTCTCAGTGTCTCTGTCTCCCAGTCTCTCAGTCTCTCATTCTCTCATTCTCTCAGTCTCTCAGTCTCTCAGTGTCTCAGTCTCTCAGTGTCTCAGGGTCTCAGTGTCTCAGGATCTCAGGATCTCAGGATCTCAGTGTCTCACTGTCTCAGGGTCTCAGGGTCTTAGTCTCTCATCCTTCAGTCTCTCAGTTTCTCTGTGTCTCTGGGTCTCAGTGTCTCAGTGAATCAGTGTCTCAGGGTCTCAGTGTCTCAGGGCCTTTGGGTCTCTGGGTCTCTGGGTCTCAGTGTGTCAGTGTCTCAGAGTCTCAGGGTCCCATGTTCTCAGGGTCCCTGGGTCTCAGTGTCGAAGTCTCTCAGTCTCTCAGTTTCTCAGTGACTCAGTGTCTCAGTGTCTCAGGGCCTCTGGGTCTCTGGGTCTCAGTGTCTCAGGGTCTCAGTGTCTCAATCTCTCAGGGTCTCAGTGTCTCAGTCTCTCAGGGTCTCAGTGTCTCAGGGTCTCAGAGTCTCAGTGCCTTATTCTCTCAGTCTCTCAGGGTCTCTGGCTCTCTGGCTCTCTGGGTCTCAGTCTCTCAGTCTCTCAGCCTCTCAGTCTCTCAGTGTCTCAGGGTCTCAGTGTCTCAGGATCTCAGGATCTCAGGATCTCAGTGTCTCACTGTCTCAGGGTCTCAGGGTCTTAGTCTCTCATCCCTCAGTCTCTCAGTTTCTCTGTGTCTCTGGGTCTCAGTGTCTCAGTGAATCAGTGTCTCAGTGTCTCAGGGTCTCAGTGTCTCAGGATCTCAGGATGTCAGGATCTCAGTGTCTCAGTGTCTCAGTGTCTCAGGGTTTCAGTGTCTCAGGGTCTCAGGGTCTTAGTCTCTCAGTCACTCAGTCTCTCAGTCTCTCAGTTTCTCAGGCTCTCTGGGTCTCTGGGTCTCAGTCTCTCAGTCACTCAGTCTCTCAGTCTCTCAGTGTCTCAGGCTCTCTGGGTCTCTGGGTCTCAGTCTCTTAGTCTCTCAGTGTCTCAGTGTCTCAGGGTCTCAGGGTCTCAGTGTCTCAGTCTCTCAGTCTCTCAGTCTCTCAGTCTCTCATTCTCTCATTCTCTCAGTCTCTCAGTCTCTCAGTGTCTCAGTGTCTCAGGTTCTCAGTGTCTCAGGGTCTCAGTGTCTCAGTGTCTTAGGGCCTCAGGGTCTCTGGGTCTCAGTGTGTCAGTGTCTCAGAGTCTCAGGGTCCCATTCTCCCAGTCTCTCATTCTCTCATTCTCTCAGTCTCTCAGTCTCTCAGTGTCTCAGTGTCTCAGGTTCTCAGTGTCTCAGGGTCTCAGTGTCTCAGTGTCTCAGGGCCTCTGGGTCTCAGGGTCACTGGGTCTCAGTGTCGAAGTCTCTCAGTCTCTCAGTTTCTCAGTGTCTCTGTGTCCCAGGGCCTCTGGGTCTCTGGGTCTCAGGGTCTCAGGGTCTCAGTGTCTCAGTGTCTCTGTGTCTCAGGGTCTCAGGGTCTCAGGGCCTTAGTCTCTCATGCCCTCAGTCTCTCAGTCTCTCTGGGTCTCTTGGTCTCTGCTTCTCTGGGACTCAGTCTCTCAGTCTCTCAGTGTCTCAGTGTCTCAGTGTCTCAGTGTCTCAGCGTCTCAGTGTCTCAGTGTCTCAGGATCTCAGGGTCTCAGTGTCTCAGTGTCTCATTGACTCAGGGTCTCAGTGTCTCAGGGTCACCGGGTCTCAGGGTCTCAGTGTCCCAGGGTCTCATGGTCTCTGGGTCTCAGTCTCTCAGTGTCTCAGTGTCTCAGGGTCTCACTATCTCAGTATCTCAGGGTCTCAGTGTCTCAGGGTCTCAGTCTCTCAGTCTCTCAATCTCTCAGTCTCTCAGTCTCTCATTGTATCAGTCTCTCAAACTCTCAGTCTCTCAGTGTATCAGTCTCTCAGTGTCTCAGTTTCTCAGTGTCTCAGGGTCTCAGTGTCTCTGTGTCTCAGGGTCTCAGGGTCTCAGGGCCTTAGTCTCTCATGCCCTCAGTCTCTCAGTCTCTCTGGGTGTCTGGATCTCTGGATCTCTTGGTCTCTGGGTCTCTGTGTCTCAGTCTCTCAGTCTCTCAGTCTCTCAGTGTCTCAGTGTCTCAGGGTGTCAGTGTCTCAGTGTCTCATTGACTCAGGGTCTCAGTGTCTCACGGTCACCGGGTCTCTGTGTCTCAGGGTCTCAGGGTCTCTGGGTCTCAGTCTCTCAGTGTCTCAGTGTCTCAAGGTCTCAGGGTCTAAGTGTCTCAGGGTCTCAGTGTATCAGGGTCTCAGGGTCTCAGTCTCTCAGTGTCTCAGTCTCTCAGTCTCTCAGGGTCTCAGTGTCTCAGTCTCTCAGGGTCTCAGTGCCTCAGTCTCTCAGTTTCTCAGTGTCTCAGGGTCTCAGGGCCTCAGTGTCTCACTGTCTCAGTGTCTCAGGTCTCAGTGACACAGAGTCTCAGTGTCTCAGTCTCTCAGTCGCTCAGTCTCTCAGTCTCCCTGTCTCTCAGTGTATCATTCTCTCAGTCTCTCAGTCTCTCCGTGTCTCAGTGTCTCAGTCTCTCAGGGTCTAAGTGTCTCAGTGTCTCAGGGTCTCAGTGTCTCAGAGCCTTAGTCTCTCAGGCCCTCAGTCTCTCAGGGTTTCTGGGTCTCTGGGTCTCTGGGTCTCTGGGTCTCAGTCTCTCAGTCTCTCAGTCTCTCAGTCTCACAGTGTCTCAGTGTTTCAGGGTCTCAGTGTCTCAGGATCTCAGGATCTCAGTGTCTCAGGGTCTCGGTGTCTCAGGGTCTCAGGGTCTTAGTCTCTCAGTCACTCAGTCTCTCAGTCTCGCAGTGTCTCAGTGTCTCAGGCTCTCTGGGTCTCTGGGTCTCAGTTTCTCAGTCTCTCAGTGTCTCAGTGTCTCAGGGTCTCAGTGTCTCTGTCTCTCAGTCTCTCAGTCTCTCATTCTCATTCTCTCAGTCTCTCAGTCTCTCAGTCTCTCAGTCTCACAGTGTCTCAGTGTTTCAGGGTCTCAGTGTCTCAGGATCTCAGGATCTCAGTGTCTCAGGGTCTCGGTGTCTCAGGGTCTCAGGGTCTTAGTCTCTCAGTCACTCAGTCTCTCAGTCTCGCAGTGTCTCAGTGTCTCAGGCTCTCTGGGTCTCTGGGTCTCTGGGTCTCAGTTTCTCAGTCTCTCAGTGTCTCAGTGTCTCAGTGTCTCAGGGTCTCAGGGTCTCAGTGTCTCTGTCTCCCAGTCTCTCAGTCTCTCATTCTCTCATTCTCTCAGTCTCTCAGTCTCTCAGTGTCTCAGTCTCTCAGTGTCTCAGGGTCTCAGTGTCTCAGGATCTCAGGATCTCAGGATCTCAGTGTCTCACTGTCTCAGGGTCTCAGGGTCTTAGTCTCTCATCCCTCAGTCTCTCAGTTTCTCTGTGTCTCTGGGTCTCAGTGTCTCAGTGAATCAGTGTCTCAGGGTCTCAGTGTCTCAGGGCCTTTGGGTCTCTGGGTCTCTGGGTCTCAGTGTGTCAGTGTCTCAGAGTCTCAGGGCCCCATGTTCTCAGGGTCCCTGGGTCTCAGTGTCGAAGTCTCACAGTCTCTCAGTTTCTCAGTGACTCAGTGTCTCAGTGTCTCAGGGCCTCTGGGTCTCTGGGTCTCAGTGTCTCAGTGTCTCAGGGTCTCAGTGTCTCAATCTCTCAGGGTCTCAGTGTCTCAGTCTCTCAGGGTCTCAGTGTCTCAGGGTCTCAGAGTCTCAGTGCCTTATTCTCTCAGTCTCTCAGGGTCTCTGGCTCTCTGGCTCTCTGGCTCTCTGGGTCTCAGTCTCTCAGTCTCTCAGCCTCTCAGTCTCTCAGTGTCTCAGGGTCTCAGTGTCTCAGGATCTCAGGATCTCAGGATCTCAGTGTCTCACTGTCTCAGGGTCTCAGGGTCTTAGTCTCTCATCCCTCAGTCTCTCAGTTTCTCTGTGTCTCTGGGTCTCAGTGTCTCAGTGAATCAGTGTCTCAGTGTCTCAGGGTCTCAGTGTCTCAGGATCTCAGGATGTCAGGATCTCAGTGTCTCAGTGTCTCAGTGTCTCAGGGTTTCAGTGTCTCAGGGTCTCAGGGTCTTAGTCTCTCAGTCACTCAGTCTCTCAGTCTCTCAGTTTCTCAGGCTCTCTGGGTCTCTGGGTCTCAGTCTCTCAGTCTCTCAGTGTCTCAGTGTCTCAGGGTCTCAGGGTCTCAGTGTCTCAGTCTCTCAGTCTCTCATTCTCTCATTCTCTCAGTCTCTCAGTCTCTCAGTGTCTCAGTGTCTCAGGTTCTCAGTGTCTCAGGGCCTCTGGGTCTCTGGGTCTCTGGGTCTCAGTGTGTCAGTGTCTCAGAGTCTCAGGGTCCCATGTTCTCAGGGTCACTGGGTCTCAGTGTCGAAGTCTCCCAGTCTCTCAGTTTCTCAGTGCCTCTGTGTCTCAGTGTCTCAGGGCCCCTGGGTCTCTGGGTCTCAGGGTCTCAGGGTCTCAGTGTCTCAGGGTCTCAGTGTCTCTGGGTCTCTGGGTATCAGTCTCTCATTCTCTCTGTCTCTCAGTTTCTCAGTGTCTCAGTGTCTCAGTGTCTCAATGTCTCGTGTCTCAGGGCCTCTGGGTGTCTGTGTCTCAGGGTCTCAGGGTCTCAGGGTCTCAGGGTCTCAGTGTCTCAGGGTCTCAGTGTCTCTGGGTCTCTGGGTCTCTGTCTCTCATTCTCTCTGTCTCTCAGTTTCTCAGTGTCTCAGTGTCTCAGTGTCTCAGTGTCTCAGTGTCTCAGGGTCTCAGTGTCTCACTGTCTCAGTATCTCAGGGCCTCAGTGTCTCAGGGTCTCAGTCTCTCAGTCTCTCAATCTCTCAGTCTCTCAGTCTCTCAGTCTCTCATTGTATCAGTCTCTCAAACTCTCAGTCTCTCAGTGTGTCAGTCTCTCAGTCTCTCAGTGTCTCAGGTTCTCAGTGTCTCAGCGTCTCAGTGTCTCTGTGTCTCAGGGTCTCAGGGCCTTAGACTCTCATGCCCTCAGTCTCTCAGACTCTCTGGGTCTCTTGGTCTCTGCTTCTCTGGGACTCAGTCTCTCAGTCTCTCAGTGTCTCAGTGTCTCAGCGTCTCAATGTCTCAGTGTCTCAGGATCTCAGGGTCTCAGTGTCTCAGTGTCTCATTGACTCAGGGTCTCAGTGTCTCAGGGTCACAGGGTCTCAGGGTCTCAGTGTCCCAGGGTCTCAGGGTCTCTGGGTCTCAGTCTCTCAGTGTCTCAGTGTCTCAGGGTCTCAGGGTCTCAGGGTCTCAGTCTCTCAGTGTCTCAGTCTCTCAGTCTCTCAGTCTCTCAGGGTCTCAGTGTCTCAGTCTCTCAGGGTCTCAGTGTCTCAGGGTCTCAGGGCCTCAGTGTCTCAGGGTCTCAGTGTATCACGGTTTCAGGGTCTCAGGGTCTCAGGGTCTCAGCGACTCAGTGTCTCAGTCTCTCAGTGTCTCAGTGTCTCAGTCTCTCAGTCTCTCAGGGTCTCAGTGTCTCAGTCTCTCAGTGTCTCAGTCTCAGGGTCTCAGGGCCTCAGTGTCTCACTGTCTCAGTGTCTCAGGTCTCAGTAACTCAGTCTCTCAGTGTCTCAGTGTCTCAGTGTCTCAGGGTCTCAGGGTCTCAGTGTCTCTGTCTCCCAGTCTCTCAGTCTCTCATTCTCTCATTCTCTCAGTCTCTCAGTCTCTCAGTGTCTCAGTCTCTCAGTGTCTCAGGGTCTCAGTGTCTCAGGATCTCAGGATCTCAGGATCTCAGTGTCTCACTGTCTCAGGGTCTCAGGGTCTTAGTCTCTCATCCTTCAGTCTCTCAGTTTCTCTGTGTCTCTGGGTCTCAGTGTCTCAGTGAATCAGTGTCTCAGGGTCTCAGTGTCTCAGGGCCTTTGGTCTCTGGGTCTCTGGGTCTCAGTGTGTCAGTGTCTCAGAGTCTCAGGGTCCCATGTTCTCAGGGTCTCTGGGTCTCAGTGTCTCAGGGTCTCAGTGTCTCAGTCTCTCAGGGTCTCAGTGTCTCAGGGTCTCAGAGTCTCAGTGCCTTATTCTCTCAGTCTCTCAGGGTCTCTGGCTCTCTGGCTCTCTGGGTCTCAGTCTCTCAGTCTCTCAGCCTCTCAGTCTCTCAGTGTCTCAGGGTCTCAGTGTCTCAGGATCTCAGGATCTCAGGATCTCAGTGTCTCACTGTCTCAGGGTCTCAGGGTCTTAGTCTCTCATCCCTCAGTCTCTCAGTTTCTCTGTGTCTCTGGGTCTCAGTGTCTCAGTGAATCAGTGTCTCAGTGTCTCAGGGTCTCAGTGTCTCAGGATCTCAGGATGTCAGGATCTCAGTGTCTCAGTGTCTCAGTGTCTCAGGGTTTCAGTGTCTCAGGGTCTCAGGGTCTTAGTCTCTCAGTCACTCAGTCTCTCAGTCTCTCAGTTTCTCAGGCTCTCTGGGTCTCTGGGTCTCAGTCTCTCAGTCTCTCAGTGTCTCAGTGTCTCAGGGTCTCAGGGTCTCAGTGTCTCAGTCTCTCAGTCTCTCATTCTCTCATTCTCTCAGTCTCTCAGTCTCTCAGTGTCTCAGGGTCTCAGTGTCTCAGGTTCTCAGTGTCTCAGGGCCTCTGGGTCTCTGGGTCTCTGGGTCTCAGTGTGTCAGTGTCTCAGATTCTCAGGGTCCCATGGTCTCAGGGTCACTGGGTCTCAGTGTCGAAGTCTTCCAGTCTCTCAGTTTCTCAGTGCCTCTGTGACACAGTGAGCACGTGACTCTGGGTCTCTGGGTCTCAGGGTCTCAGGGTCTCAGTGTCTCAGGGTCTCAGTGTCTCTGGGTCTCTGGGTATCAGTCTCTCATTCTCTCTGTCTCTCAGTTTCTCAGTGTCTCAGTGTCTCAGTGTCTCAATGTCTCGTGTCTCAGCGCCTCTGGGTGTCTGTGTCTCAGGGTCTCAGGGTCTCAGGGTCTCAGTGTCTCAGGGTCTCAGTGTCTCTGGGTCTCTGGGTCTCTGTCTCTCATTCTCTCTGTCTCTCAGTTTCTCAGTGTCTCAGTGTCTCAGTGTCTCAGGGTCTCAGTGTCTCACTGTCTCAGTATCTCAGGGCCTCAGTGTCTCAGGGTCTCAGTCTCTCAGTCTCTCAATCTCTCAGTCTCTCAGTCTCTCAGTCTCTCATTGTATCAGTCTCTCAAACTCTCAGTCTCTCAGTGTATCAGTCTCTCAGTCTCTCAGTGTCTCAGGTTCTCAGTGTCTCAGCGTCTCAGTGTCTCTGTGTCTCAGGGTCTCAGGGTCTCAGGTCCTTAGTCTCTCATGCCCTCAGTCTCTCAGACTCTCTGGGTCTCTTGGTCTCTGCTTCTCTGGGACTCAGTCTCTCAGTCTCTCAGTGTCTCAGTGTCTCAGTGTCTCAGCGTCTCAATGTCTCAGTGTCTCAGGATCTCAGGGTCTCAGTGTCTCAGTGTCTCATTGACTCAGGGTCTCAGTGTCTCAGGGTCACAGGGTCTCAGGGTCTCAGTGTCCCAGGGTCTCAGGGTCTCTGGGTCTCAGTCTCTCAGTGTCTCAGTGTCTCAGGGTCTCAGGGTCTCAGGGTCTCAGGGTCTCAGTCTCTCTGTGTCTCAGTCTCTCAGTCTCTCAGGGTCTCAGTGTCTCAGTCTCTCAGGGTCTCAGTGTCTCAGGGTCTCAGGGCCTCAGTGTCTCAGGGTCTCAGTGTATCACGGTTTCAGGGTCTCAGGGTCTCAGGGTCTCAGCGTCTCAGTGTCTCAGTCTCTCAGTGTCTCAGTCTCTCAGTCTCTCAGGGTCTCAGTGTCTCAGTCTCTCAGTGTCTCAGTCTCAGGGTCTCAGGGCCTCAGTGTCTCACTGTCTCAGTGTCTCAGGTCTCAGTAACTCAGAGTCTCAGTGTCTCAGTCTCTCAGACTCTCAGTCGCTCAGTCTCTCATTCGCTCTGTCTCTCAGTGTGTCATTCTCTCAGTGTCTCAGTCTCTCAGGGTCTCAGTGTCTCAGGGTCTCAGGGTCTCAGTGTCTCAGTGTCTCAGGGTCTCAGTGTCTCAGAGCCTTAGTCTCTCAGGCCCTCAGTCTCTCAGGGTCTCTGGGTCTCTGGCTCTCTGGGTCTCAGTCTCTCAGTCTCTCAGTCTCTCAGTCTCTCAGTTTCTCAGTGTCTCAGTGTTTCAGGGTCTCAGTGTCTCAGGATCTCAGGATCTCAGTGTCTCAGGGTCTCGGTGTCTCAGGGTCTCAGGGTCTTAGTCTCTCAGTCACTCAGTTTCTCAGTCTCTCAGTCTCTCAGTCTCTCAGTGTCTCAGTGTCTCAGGGTCTCAGGGTCTCAATGTCTCAGTCTCTCAGTCTCTCAGTCTCTCATTCTCTCATTCTCTCAGTCTCTCAGTCTCTCAGTGACTCAGTGTCTCAGGTTCTCAGTGTCTCAGGGTCTCAGTGTCTCAGGGCCTCTGGGTCTCTGGGTCTTTGGGTCTCAGTGTGTCAGTGTCTCAGAGTCTCAGGGTCCCATGGTCTCACGGTCCCTGGGTCTTAGTGTTGAAGTCTCTCAGTCTCTCAGTTTCTCAGTGTCTCAGTGTCTCAGTGTCTCAGGGCCTCTGGGTCTCTGCGTCTCAGGGTCTCAGTGTCTCAGGGACTCAGGGTCTCAGTGTCTCAGTGTCTCAGGGTCTCAGTGTCTCTGGGTCTCTGGGTCTCAGTCTCTCATTCTCTCTGTCTCTCAGTTTCTCAGTGTCTCAGTGTCTCAGCGTCTCAGTGTCTCAGTGTCTCAGGATCTCAGCGTCTCAGGGTCTCAGTGTCTCAGTGTCTCATTGACTCAGGGTCTCAGTGTCTCTGGGTCTCAGGGTCTCAGGGTCTCTGGGTCTCAGTCTCTCAGTGTCTCAGGGTCTCAGGGTCTAAGTGTCTCAGGGTCTCAGTGTATCAGGGTTTCAGGGTCTCAGGGTCTCAGGGTCTCAGGGTCTCAGTCTCTCAGTGACTCAGTCTCTCAGTCTCTCAGGGTCTCAGTGTCTCAGTCTCTCAGGGTCTCAGTGTCTCAGTCTCTCAGTGTCTCAGTGTCTCAGGGTCTCAGGGCCTCAGTGTATCATTCTCTCAGTCTCTCAGTCTCTCCGAGTCTCTGTGTGTCAGTCTCTCAGGGTCTCAGTGTCTCAGGGTCTCAGGGTCTCTGGGTCTCAGTCTCTCAGTGTCTCAGGGTCTCAGTCTCTCAGTGTCTCAGTCTCTCAGTCTCTCAGTCTCTCAGGGTCTCAGTGTCTCAGTCTCTCAGGGTCTCAGTGTCTCAGGGTCTTGGCCTCAATGTCTCAGGGTCTCAGTATATCACGGTTTCAGGGTCTCAGGGTCTCAGGGTCTCAGCGTCTCAGTGTCTCAGTCTCTCAGTGTCTCAGTCTCTCAGTCTCTCAGGGTCTCAGTGTCTCAGTCTCTCAGTGTCTCAGTCTCAGGGTCTCAGGGCCTCAGTGTCTCACTGTCTCAGTGTCTCAGGTCTCAGTGACTCAGAGTCTCAGTGTCTCAGTCTCTCAGACTCTCAGTAGCTCAGTCTCTCAGTCTCTCTGTCTCTCAGTGTGTCATTCTCTCAGTGTCTCAGTCTCTCAGTGTCTCAGTGTCTCAGGGACTCAGGGTCTCAGTGTCTCAGTGTCTTAGGGTCTCAGTGTCTCAGAGCCTTAGTCTCTCAGGCCCTCAGTCTCTCAGGGTCTTTGGGTCTCTGGCTCTCTGGGTCTCAGTCCCTCAGTCTCTCAGTCTCTCAGTCTCTCAGTTTCTCAGTGTCTCAGTGTTTCAGGGTCTCAGTGTCCCAGGGTCTCAGGGTCTCTGGGTCTCAGTCTCTCAGTGTCTCAGTGTCTCAGGGTCTCAGGGTCTCAGGGTCTCAGGGTCTCAGGTTCTCAGGGTCTCAGTCTCTCAGTGTCTCAGTCTCTCAGTCTCTCAGGGTCTCAGTGTCTCAGTCTCTCAGGGTCTCAGTGTCTCAGGGTCTCAGGGTCTCAGTGTCTCAGGGTCTCAGTGTCTCAGGGTCTCAGTGTCTCAGGGTCTCAGGGTCTCAGTGTCTCAGGGTCTCAGTGTCTCAGTCTCTCAGGGTCTCAGTGTCTCAGGGTCTCAGGGTTTCAGGGTCTCAGGGTCTCAGGGTCTCAGCGTCTCAGTGTCTCAGTCTCTCAGTCTCTCAGTCTCTCAGTCTCTCAGTCTCTCAGGGTCTCAGTGTCTCAGTCTCTCAGTGTCTCAGTCTCAGGGTCTCAGGGCCTCAGTGTCTCAGGTCTCAGTGACTCAGAGTCTCAGTGTCTCAGTCTCTCAGACTCTCAGTCGCTCAGTCTCTCAGTCTCTCTGTCTCTCAGTGTGTCATTCTCTCAGTGTCTCAGTCTCTCAGGGTCTCAGTGTCTCAGGGTCTCAGGGTCTCAGTGTCTCAGTGTCTCAGGGTCTCAGTGTCTCAGAGCCTTAGTCTCTCAGGCCCTCAGTCTCTCAGGGTCTCTGGGTCTCTGGCTCTCTGGGTCTCAGTCTCTCAGTCTCTCAGTCTCTCCGTCTCTCAGTTTCTCAGTGTCTCAGTGTTTCAGGGTCTCAGTGTCTCAGGATCTCAGGATCTCAGTGTCTCAGGGTCTCGGTGTCTCAGGGCCTCAGGGTCTTAGTCTCTCAGTCACTCAGTTTCTCAGTCTCTCAGTCTCTCAGTGTCTCAGTGTCTCAGGGTCTCAGGGTCTCAATGTCTCAGTCTCTCAGTCTCTCAGTCTCTCATTCTCTCATTCTCTCAGTCTCTCAGTCTCTCAGTGACTCAGTGTCTCAGGTTCTCAGTGTCTCAGGGTCTCAGTGTCTCAGTGTCGCAGGGCCTCTGGGTCTCTGGGTCTCTGGGTCTCAGTGTGTCAGTGTCTCAGAGTCTCAGGGTCCCATGGTCTCACGGTCCCTGGGTCTTAGTGTCGAAGTCTCTCAGTCTCTCAGTTTCTCAGTGTCTCAGTGTCTCAGTTTCTCAGGGCCTCTGGGTCTCTGCGTCTCAGGGTCTCAGTGTTTCAGTGTCTCAGGGTCTCAGTGTCTCTGGGTCTCCGGGTCTCAGTCTCTCATTCTCTCTGTCTCTCAGTTTCTCAGTGTCTCAGTGTCTCAGTGTCTCAGTGTCTCGTGTATCAGGGCCTCTGGGTCTCTGGGTCTCAGGGTCTCAGGGTCTCAGTGTCTCAGTGTCTCAGTGTTTCTGGGTCTCTGGGTCTCAGTCACTCATTCTCTCTGTCTCTCAGTTTCTCAGTGTCTCAGTGTCTCAGTGTCTCAGTGTCTCAGCATCTCAGTGTCTCAGTGTCTCAGGATCTCAGGGTCTCAGGGTCTCAGTGTCTCAGTGTCTCATTGACTCAGGGTCTCAGTGTCTCAGGGTCACCGGGTCTCAGGGTCTCAGGGTCTCAGTGTCTCAGTCTCTCAGGGTCTCAGTGTCTCAGGGTCTCAGAGTCTCAGTGCCTTATTCTCTCAGTCTCTCAGGGTCTCTGGCTCTCTGGGTCTCAGTCTCTCAGTCTCTCAGCCTCTCAGTCTCTCAGTGTCTCAGGGTCTCAGTGTCTCAGGATCTCAGGATCTCAGGATCTCAGTGTCTCACTGTCTCAGGGTCTCAGGGTCTTAGTCTCTCATCCCTCAGTCTCTCAGTTTCTCTGTGTCTCTGGGTCTCAGTGTCTCAGTGAATCAGTGTCTCAGTGTCTCAGGGTCTCAGTGTCTCAGGATCTCAGGATGTCAGGATCTCAGTGTCTCAGTGTCTCAGTGTCTCAGGGTTTCAGTGTCTCAGGGTCTCAGGGTCTTAGTCTCTCAGTCACTCAGTCTCTCAGTCTCTCAGTTTCTCAGGCTCTCTGGGTCTCTGGGTCTCAGTCTCTCAGTCTCTCAGTGTCTCAGTGTCTCAGGGTCTCAGGGTTTCAGTGTCTCAGTCTCTCAGTCTCTCATTCTCTCATTCTCTCAGTCTCTCAGTCTCTCAGTGTCTCAGGGTCTCAGTGTCTCAGGTTCTCAGTGTCTCAGGGCCTCTGGGTCTCTGGGTCTCTGGGTCTCAGTGTGTCAGTGTCTCAGATTCTCAGGGTCCCATGGTCTCAGGGTCACTGGGTCTCAGTGTCGAAGTCTCCCAGTCTCTCAGTTTCTCAGTGCCTCTGTGTCTCAGTGTCTCAGGGCCTCTGGGTCTCTGGGTCTCAGGGTCTCAGGGTCTCAGTGTCTCAGGGTCTCAGTGTCTCTGGGTCTCTGGGTATCAGTCTCTCATTCTCTCTGTCTCTCAGTTTCTCAGTGTCTCAGTGTCTCAGTGTCTCAATGTCTCGTGTCTCAGCGCCTCTGGGTGTCTGTGTCTCAGGGTCTCAGGGTCTCAGGGTCTCAGTGTCTCAGGGTCTCAGTGTCTCTGGGTCTCTGGGTCTCTGTCTCTCATTCTCTCTGTCTCTCAGTTTCTCAGTGTCTCAGTGTCTCAGTGTCTCAGTGTCTCAGGGTCTCAGTGTCTCACTGTCTCAGTATCTCAGGGCCTCAGTGTCTCAGGGTCTCAGTCTCTCAGTCTCTCAATCTCTCAGTCTCTCAGTCTCTCAGTCTCTCATTGTATCAGTCTCTCAAACTCTCAGTCTCTCAGTGTATCAGTCTCTCAGTCTCTCAGTGTCTCAGGTTCTCAGTGTCTCAGCGTCTCAGTGTCTCTGTGTCTCAGGGTCTCAGGGTCTCAGGTCCTTAGTCTCTCATGCCCTCAGTCTCTCAGACTCTCTGGGTCTCTTGGTCTCTGCTTCTCTGGGACTCAGTCTCTCAGTCTCTCAGTGTCTCAGTGTCTCAGTGTCTCAGCGTCTCAATGTCTCAGTGTCTCAGGATCTCAGGGTCTCAGTGTCTCAGTGTCTCATTGACTCAGGGTCTCAGTGTCTCAGGGTCACAGGGTCTCAGGGTCTCAGTGTCCCAGGGTCTCAGGGTCTCTGGGTCTCAGTCTCTCAGTGTCTCAGTGTCTCAGGGTCTCAGGGTCTCAGGGTCTCAGGGTCTCAGGGTCTCAGTCTCTCTGTGTCTCAGTCTCTCAGTCTCTCAGGGTCTCAGTGTCTCAGTCTCTCAGGGTCTCAGTGTCTCAGGGTCTCAGGGCCTCAGTGTCTCAGGGTCTCAGTGTATCACGGTTTCAGGGTCTCAGGGTCTCAGGGTCTCAGCGTCTCAGTGTCTCAGTCTCTCAGTGTCTCAGTCTCTCAGCTCTCAGGGTCTCAGTGTCTCAGTCTCTCAGTGTCTCAGTCTCAGGGTCTCAGGGCCTCAGTGTCTCACTGTCTCAGTGTCTCAGGTCTCAGTAACTCAGAGTCTCAGTGTCTCAGTCTCTCAGACTCTCAGTCGCTCAGTCTCTCATTCGCTCTGTCTCTCAGTGTGTCATTCTCTCAGTGTCTCAGTCTCTCAGGGTCTCAGTGTCTCAGGGTCTCAGGGTCTCAGTGTCTCAGTGTCTCAGGGTCTCAGTGTCTCAGAGCCTTCGTCTCTCAGGCCCTCAGTCTCTCAGGGTCTCTGGGTCTCTGGCTCTCTGGGTCTCAGTCTCTCAGTCTCTCAGTCTCTCAGTCTCTCAGTTTCTCAGTGTCTCAGTGTTTCAGGGTCTCAGTGTCTCAGGATCTCAGGATCTCAGTGTCTCAGGGTCTCGGTGTCTCAGGGTCTCAGGGTCTTAGTCTCTCAGTCACTCAGTTTCTCAGTCTCTCAGTCTCTCAGTCTCTCAGTGTCTCAGTGTCTCAGGGTCTCAGGGTCTCAATGTCTCAGTCTCTCAGTCTCTCAGTCTCTCATTCTCTCATTCTCTCAGTCTCTCAGTCTCTCAGTGACTCAGTGTCTCAGGTTCTCAGTGTCTCAGGGTCTCAGTGTCTCAGGGCCTCTGGGTCTCTGGGTCTCTGGGTCTCAGTGTGTCAGTGTCTCAGAGTCTCAGGGTCCCATGGTCTCACGGTCCCTGGGTCTTAGTGTTGAAGTCTCTCAGTCTCTCAGTTTCTCAGTGTCTCAGTGTCTCAGTGTCTCAGGGCCTCTGGGTCTCTGCGTCTCAGGGTCTCAGTGTCTCAGGGTCTCAGGGTCTCAGTGTCTCAGTGTCTCAGGGTCTCAGTGTCTCTGGGTCTCTGGGTCTCAGTCTCTCATTCTCTCTGTCTCTCAGTTTCTCAGTGTCTCAGTGTCTCAGCGTCTCAGTGTCTCAGTGTCTCAGGATCTCAGCGTCTCAGGGTCTCAGTGTCTCAGTGTCTCATTGACTCAGGGTCTCAGTGTCTCTGGGTCTCAGGGTCTCTGGGTCTCAGTCTCTCAGTGTCTCAGTGTCTCAGGGTCTCAGGGTCTAAGTGTCTCAGGGTCTCAGTGTATCAGGGTTTCAGGGTCTCAGGGTCTCAGGGTCTCAGGGTCTCAGTCTCTCAGTGACTCAGTCTCTCAGTCTCTCAGGGTCTCAGTGTCTCAGTCTCTCAGGGTCTCAGTGTCTCAGTCTCTCAGTGTCTCAGTGTCTCAGGGTCTCAGGGCCTCAGTGTATCATTCTCTCAGTCTCTCAGTCTCTCCGAGTCTCTGTGTGTCAGTCTCTCAGGGTCTCAGTGTCTCAGGGTCTCAGGGTCTCTGGGTCTCAGTCTCTCAGTGTCTCAGGGTCTCAGTCTCTCAGTGTCTCAGTCTCTCAGTCTCTCAGTCTCTCAGGGTCTCAGTGTCTCAGTCTCTCAGGGTCTCAGTGTCTCAGGGTCTTGGCCTCAATGTCTCAGGGTCTCAGTATATCACGGTTTCAGGGTCTCAGGGTCTCAGCGTCTCAGTGTCTCAGTCTCTCAGTGTCTCAGTCTCTCAGTCTCTCAGGGTCTCAGTGTCTCAGTCTCTCAGTGTCTCAGTCTCAGGGTCTCAGGGCCTCAGTGTCTCACTGTCTCAGTGTCTCAGGTCTCAGTGACTCAGAGTCTCAGTGTCTCAGTCTCTCAGACTCTCAGTAGCTCAGTCTCTCAGTCTCTCTGTCTCTCAGTGTGTCATTCTCTCAGTGTCTCAGTCTCTCAGGGTCTCAGTGTCTCAGGGACTCAGGGTCTCAGTGTCTCAGTGTCTCAGGGTCTCAGTGTCTCAGAGCCTTAGTCTCTCAGGCCCTCAGTCTCTCAGGGTCTTTGGGTCTCTGGCTCTCTGGGTCTCAGTCCCTCAGTCTCTCAGTCTCTCAGTCTCTCAGTTTCTCAGTGTCTCAGTGTTTCAGGGTCTCAGTGTCCCAGGGTCTCAGGGTCTCTGGGTCTCAGTCTCTCAGTGTCTCAGTGTCTCAGGGTCTCAGGGTCTCAGGGTCTCAGGGTCTCAGGGTCTCAGTCTCTCAGTGTCTCAGTCTCTCAGTCTCTCAGGGTCTCAGTGTCTCAGTCTCTCAGGGTCTCAGTGTCTCAGGGTCTCAGGGTCTCAGTGTCTCAGGGTCTCAGTGTCTCAGGGTCTCAGTGTCTCAGGGTCTCAGGGTCTCAGTGTCTCAGGGTCTCAGTGTCTCAGTCTCTCAGGGTCTCAGTGTCTCAGGGTCTCAGGGTTTCAGGGTCTCAGGGTCTCAGGGTCTCAGCGTCTCAGTGTCTCAGTCTCTCAGTCTCTCAGTCTCTCAGTCTCTCAGTCTCTCAGGGTCTCAGTGTCTCAGTCTCTCAGTGTCTCAGTCTCAGGGTCTCAGGGACTCAGTGTCTCAGGTCTCAGTGACTCAGAGTCTCAGTGTCTCAGTCTCTCAGACTCTCAGTTGCTCAGTCTCTCAGTCTCTCTGTCTCTCAGTGTGTCATTCTCTCAGTGTCTCAGTCTCTCAGGGTCTCAGTGTCTCAGGGTCTCAGGGTCTCAGTGTCTCAGTGTCTCAGGGTCTCAGTGTCTCAGAGCCTTAGTCTCTCAGGCCCTCAGTCTCTCAGGGTCTCTGGGTCTCTGGCTCTCTGGGTCTCAGTCTCTCAGTCTCTCAGTCTCTCCGTCTCTCAGTTTCTCAGTGTCTCAGTGTTTCAGGGTCTCAGTGTCTCAGGATCTCAGTGTCTCAGGGTCTCTGGGTCTCAGGGTCTCAATGTCTCAGTCTCTCAGTTTCTCAGTCTCTCATTCTCTCATTCTCTCAGTCTCTCAGTCTCTCAGTGACTCAGTGTCTCAGGTTCTCAGTGTCTCAGGGTCTCAGTGTCTCAGTGTCGCAGGGCCTCTGGGTCTCTGGGTCTCTGGGTCTCAGTGTGTCAGTGTCTCAGAGTCTCAGGGTCCCATGGTCTCACGGTCCCTGGGTCTTAGTGTCGAAGTCTCTCAGTCTCTCAGTTTCTCAGTGTCTCAGTGTCTCAGTTTCTCAGGGCCTCTGGGTCTCTGCGTCTCAGGGTCTCAGTGTTTCAGTGTCTCAGGGTCTCAGTGTCTCTGGGTCTCCGGGTCTCAGTCTCTCATTCTCTCTGTCTCTCAGTTTCTCAGTGTCTCAGTGTCTCAGTGTCTCAGTGTCTCGTGTATCAGGGCCTCTGGGTCTCTGGGTCTCAGGGTCTCAGGGTCTCAGTGTCTCAGTGTCTCAGTGTTTCTGGGTCTCTGGGTCTCAGTCACTCATTCTCTCTGTCTCTCAGTTTCTCAGTGTCTCAGTGTCTCAGTGTCTCAGTGTCTCAGCATCTCAGTGTCTCAGTGTCTCAGGATCTCAGGGTCTCAGGGTCTCAGTGTCTCAGTGTCTCATTGACTCAGGGTCTCAGTGTCTCAGGGTCACCGGGTCTCAGGGTCTCAGGGTCTCTGGGTCTCAGTCTCTCAGTGTCTCAGTGTCTCAGGGTCTCAGGGTCTAAGTGTCTCAGGGTCTCATTGTATCAGGGTTTCAGGGTCTCAGGGTCTCAGGGTCTCAGGGTCTCAGGGTCTCAGTCTCTCAGTGACTCAGTCTCTCAGTCTCTCAGGGTCTCAGTGTCTCAGTCTCTCAGGGTCTCAGTGTCTCAGTGTCTCAGTCTCTCAGTGTCTCAGTGTCTCAGGGTCTGAGGGCCTCAGTGTCTCACTGTCTCAGTGTCTCAGGTCTCAGTGACACAGAGTCTCAGTGTCTCAGTCTCTCAGTCGCTCAGTCTCTCTGTCTCTCAGTGTATCATTCTCTCAGTCTCTCAGTCTCTCCGAGTCTCTGTGTGTCAGTCTCTCAGGGTCTCAGTGTCTCAGGGTCTCAGGGTCTCAGGGTCTCAGGTTCTCAGGGTCTCAGTCTCTCAGTGTCTCAGTCTCTCAGTCTCTCAGTCTCTCAGGATCTCAGTGTCTCAGTCTCTCAGGATCTCAGTGTCTCAGTCTCTCAGGGTCTCAGGGCCTCAGTGTCTCAGGGTCTCAGTGTATCACGGTTTCAGGGTCTCAGTGTCTCAGGGTCTCAGCGTCTCAGTGTCTCAGTCTCTCAGTGTCTCAGTCTCTCAGTCTCTCAGGGTCTCAGTGTCTCAGTCTCTCAGTGTCTCAGTCTCAGGGTCTCAGGGCCTCAGTGTCTCACTGTCTCAGTGTCTCAGGTCTCAGTGTCTCACTGTCTCTGTCTCTCAGTTTCTCAGTGTCTCAGTGTCTCAGTGTCTCGTGTATCAGGGCCTCTGGGTCTCTGGGTCTCAGGGTCTCAGGGTCTCAGTGTCTCAGTGTCTCAGGGTCTCAGTGTCTCTGGGTCTCTGGGACTCAGTCTCTCATTCTCTCTGTCTCTCAGTTTCTCAGTGTCTCAGCGTCTCAGTGTCTCAGTGTCTCAGTGTCTCAGGATCTCAGGGTCTCAGGGTCTCAGTGTCTCAGTGTCTCATTGACTCAGGGTCTCAGTGTCTCAGGGTCACCGTGTCTCAGGGTCTCAGGGTCTCTGGGTCTCAGTCCCTCAGTGTCTCAGTGTCTCAGGGTCTCAGGGTCTAAGTGTCTCAGGGTCTCAGTGTATCAGGGTTTCAGGGTCTCAGGGTCTCAGGGTCTCAGTCACTCAGTGACTCAGTCTCTCAGTCTCTCAGGGTCTCAGTGTCTCAGTCTCTCAGGGTCTCAGTGTCTCAGTCTCTCAGTGTCTCAGTGTCTCAGGATCTCAGGGTCTCAGGGTCTCAGGGTCTCAGTGTCTCAGTGTCTCATTGACTCAGGGTCCCAGTGTCTCAGGGTCACCGGGTCTCAGGGTCTCAGGGTCTCTGGGTCTCACTCTCTCAGTCTCTCAGTGTCTCAGGGTCTCAGGGTCTAAGTGTCTCAGGGTCTCAGTGTATCAGGGTTTCACCGTCTCAGGGTCTCAGGGTCTCAGGGTCTCAGTCTCTCAGTGACTCAGTCTCTCAGTCTCTCAGGGTCTCAGTGTCTCAGTCTCTCAGGGTCTCAGTGTCTCAGTGTCTCAGTCTCTCAGTGTCTCAGTCTCTCAGGGTCTCAGTGTCTCAGGGTCTCAGTGTCTCAAGCCTTAGTCTCTCAGGCCCTCAGTCTCTCAGGGTCTCTGGGTCTCTGGGTCTCAGTCTCTCAGTCTCTCAGTCTCACAGTGTCTCAGTGTTTCAGGGTCTCAGTGTCTCAGGATCTCAGTGTCTCAGGGTCTCGGTGTCTCAGGGTCTCAGGGTCTTAGTCTCTCAGTCACTCAGTCTCTCAGTCTCGCAGTGTCTCAGGGCCTCTGGGTCTCTGCGTCTCAGGGTCTCAGTGTCTCAGTGTCTCATTGACTCAGTGTCTCAGTGTCTCAGGATCTCAGCGTCTCAGGGTCTCAGTGTCTCAGTGTCTCATTGACTCAGGGTCTCAGGGTCTCTGGGTCTCAGTCTCTCAGTGTCTCAGGGTCTCAGGGTCTAAGTGTCTCAGGGTCTCAGTGTATCAGGGTTTCAGGGTCTCAGGGTCTCAGGGTCTCAGGGTCTCAGTCTCTCAGTGACTCAGTCTCTCAGTCTCTCAGGGTCTCAGTGTCTCAGTCTCTCAGGGTCTCAGTGTCTCAGTCTCTCAGTGTCTCAGTGTCTCAGGGTCTCAGGGCCTCAGTGTCTCACTGTCTCAGTGTCTCAGGTCTCAGTGACACAGAGTCTCAGTGTCTCAGTCTCTCAGTCGCTCAGTCTCTCAGTCTCTCTGTCTCTCAGTGTATCATTCTCTCAGTCTCTCAGTCTCTCCGAGTCTCTGTGTGTCAGTCTCTCAGGGTCTCAGTGTCTCAGGGTCTCAGGGTCTCTGGGTCTCAGTCTCTCAGTGTCTCAGGGTCTCAGTCTCTCAGTGTCTCAGTCTCTCAGTCTCTCAGGGTCTCAGTGTCTCAGTCTCTCAGGGTCTCAGTGTCTCAGTGTCTTGGCCTCAATGTCTCAGGGTCTCAGTATATCACGGTTTCAGGGTCTCAGGGTCTCAGGGTCTCAGCGTCTCAGTGTCTCAGTCTCTCAGTGTCTCAGTCTCTCAGTCTCTCAGGGTCTCAGTGTCTCAGTCTCTCAGTGTCTCAGTCTCAGGGTCTCAGGGACTCAGTGTCTCACTGTCTCAGTGTCTCAGGTCTCAGTGACTCAGAGTCTCAGTGTCTCAGTCTCTCAGACTCTCAGTAGCTCAGTCTCTCAGTCTCTCTGTCTCTCAGTGTGTCATTCTCTCAGTGTCTCAGTCTCTCAGGGTCTCAGTGTCTCAGGGACTCAGGGTCTCAGTGTCGCAGTGTCTCAGGGTCTCAGTGTCTCAGAGCCTTAGTCTCTCAGGCCCTCAGTCTCTCAGGGTCTTTGGGTCTCAGTCTCTCTGGGTCTCAGTCCCTCAGTCTCTCAGTCTCTCAGTCTCTCAGTTTCTCAGTGTCTCAGTGTTTCAGGGTCTCAGTGTCCCAGGGTCTCAGGGTCTCTGGGTCTCAGTCTCTCAGTGTCTCAGTGTCTCAGGGTCTCAGGGTCTCAGGGTCTCAGGGTCTCAGTCTCTCAGTGTCTCAGTCTCTCAGTCTCTCAGGGTCTCAGTGTCTCAGTCTCTCAGGGTCTCAGTGTCTCAGGGTCTCAGGGTCTCAGTGTCTCAGGGTCTCAGGGCCTCAATGTCTCAGCGTCTCAGTGTCTCAGTCTCTCAGTCTCTCAGTCTCTCAGTCTCTCAGTCTCTCAGGGTCTCAGTGTCTCAGTCTCTCAGTGTCTCAGTCTCAGGGTCTCAGGGCCTCAGTGTCTCAGGTCTCAGTGACTCAGAGTCTCAGTGTCTCAGTCTCTCAGACTCTCAGTCGCTCAGTCTCTCAGTCTCTCTGTCTCTCAGTGTGTCATTCTCTCAGTGTCTCAGTCTCTCAGGGTCTCAGTGTCTCAGGGTCTCTGGGTCTCAGTGTCTCAGTGTCTCAGGGTCTCAGTGTCTCAGAGCCTTAGTCTCTCAGGCCCTCAGTCTCTCAGGGTCTCTGGGTCTCTGGCTCTCTGGGTCTCAGTCTCTCAGTCTCTCAGTCTCTCCGTCTCTCAGTTTCTCAGTGTCTCAGTGTTTCAGGGTCTCAGTGTCTCAGGATCTCAGGATCTCAGTGTCTCAGGGTCTCGGTGTCTCAGGGTCTCAGGGTCTTAGTCTCTCAGTCACTCAGTTTCTCAGTCTCTCAGTCTCTCAGTGTCTCAGTGTCTCAGGGTCTCAGGGTCTCAATGTCTCAGTCTCTCAGTCTCTCAGTCTCTCATTCTCTCATTCTCTCAGTCTCTCAGTCTCTCAGTGACTCAGTGTCTCAGGTTCTCAGTGTCTCAGGGTCTCAGTGTCTCAGTGTCGCAGGGCCTCTGGGTCTCTGGGTCTCTGGGTCTCAGTGTGTCAGTGTCTCAGAGTCTCAGGGTCCCATGGTCTCACGGTCCCTGGGTCTTAGTGTCGAAGTCTCTCAGTCTCTCAGTTTCTCAGTGTCTCAGTGTCTCAGTTTCTCAGGGCCTCTGGGTCTCTGCGTCTCAGGGTCTCAGTGTTTCAGTGTCTCAGGGTCTCAGTGTCTCTGGGTCTCCGGGTCTCAGTCTCTCATTCTCTCTGTCTCTCAGTTTCTCAGTGTCTCAGTGTCTCAGTGTCTCAGTGTCTCGTGTATCAGGGCCTCTGGGTCTCTGGGTCTCAGGGTCTCAGGGTCTCAGTGTCTCAGTGTCTCAGTGTTTCTGGGTCTCTGGGTCTCAGTCACTCATTCTCTCTGTCTCTCAGTTTCTCAGTGTCTCAGTGTCTCAGTGTCTCAGCATCTCAGTGTCTCAGTGTCTCAGGATCTCAGGGTCTCAGGGTCTCAGTGTCTCAGTGTCTCATTGACTCAGGGTCTCAGTGTCTCAGGGTCACCGGGTCTCAGGGTCTCAGGGTCTCTGGGTCTCAGTCTCTCAGTGTCTCAGTGTCTCAGGGTCTCAGGGTCTAAGTGTCTCAGGGTCTCAGTGTATCAGGGTTTCAGGGTCTCAGGGTCTCAGGGTCTCAGGGTCTCAGTCTCTCAGTGACTCAGTCTCTCAGTCTCTCAGGGTCTCAGTGTCTCAGTCTCTCAGGGTCTCAGTGTCTCAGTGTCTCAGTCTCTCAGTGTCTCAGTGTCTCAGGGTCTGAGGGCCTCAGTGTCTCACTGTCTCAGTGTCTCAGGTCTCAGTGACACAGAGTCTCAGTGTCTCAGTCTCTCAGTCGCTCAGTCTCTCAGTCTCTCTGTCTCTCAGTGTATCATTCTCTCAGTCTCTCAGTCTCTCCGAGTCTCTGTGTGTCAGTCTCTCAGGGTCTCAGTGTCTCAGGGTCTCAGGGTCTCAGGGTCTCAGGTTCTCAGGGTCTCAGTCTCTCAGTGTCTCAGTCTCTCAGTCTCTCAGTCTCTCAGGATCTCAGTGTCTCAGTCTCTCAGGGTCTCAGTGTCTCAGGGTCTCAGGGTCTCAGTGTCTCAGGGTCTCAGTGTATCACGGTTTCAGGGTCTCAGTGTCTCAGGGTCTCAGCGTCTCAGTGTCTCAGTCTCTCAGTGTCTCAGTCTCTCAGTCTCTCAGGGTCTCAGTGTCTCAGTCTCTCAGTGTCTCAGTCTCAGGGTCTCAGGGCCTCAGTGTCTCATTGTCTCTGTCTCTCAGTTTCTCAGTGTCTCAGTGTCTCAGTGTCTCGTGTATCAGGGCCTCTGGGTCTCTGGGTCTCAGGGTCTCAGGGTCTCAGTGTCTCAGTGTCTCAGGGTCTCAGTGTCTCTGGGTCTCTGGGTCTCAGTCTCTCATTCTCTCTGTCTCTCAGTTTCTCAGTGTCTCAGTGTCTCAGCGTCTCAGTGTCTCAGTGTCTCAGTGTCTCAGGATCTCAGGGTCTCAGGGTCTCAGTGTCTCAGTGTCTCATTGACTCAGGGTCTCAGTGTCTCAGGGTCACCGTGTCTCAGGGTCTCAGGGTCTCTGGGTCTCAGTCCCTCAGTGTCTCAGTGTCTCAGGGTCTCTGGGTCTAAGTGTCTCAGGGTCTCAGTGTATCAGGGTTTCAGGGTCTCAGGGTCTCAGGGTCTCAGTCTCTCAGTGACTCAGTCTCTCAGTCTCTCAGGGTCTCAGTGTCTCAGTCTCTCAGGGTCTCAGTGTCTCAGTCTCTCAGTGTCTCAGTGTCTCAGGATCTCAGGGTCTCAGGGTCTCAGTGTCTCAGTGTCTCATTGACTCAGGGTCTCAGTGTCTCAGGGTCACCGGGTCTCAGGGTCTCAGGGTCTCTGGGTCTCACTCTCTCAGTCTCTCAGTGTCTCAGGGTCTCAGGGTCTAAGTGTCTCAGGGTCTCAGTGTATCAGGGTTTCAGGGTCTCAGGGTCTCAGGGTCTCAGGGTCTCAGTCTCTCAGTGACTCAGTCTCTCAGTCTCTCAGGGTCTCAGTGTCTCAGTCTCTCAGGGTCTCAGTGTCTCAGTGTCTCAGTCTCTCAGTGTCTCAGTCTCTCAGGGTCTCAGTGTCTCAGGGTCTCAGTGTCTCAAGCCTTAGTCTCTCAGGCCCTCAGTCTCTCAGGGTCTCTGGGTCTCTGGGTCTCAGTCTCTCAGTCTCACAGTGTCTCAGTGTTTCAGGGTCTCAGTGTCTCAGGATCTCAGTGTCTCAGGGTCTCGGTGTCTCAGGGTCTCAGGGTCTCAGTCTCTCAGTCACTCAGTCTCTCAGTCTCGCAGTGTCTCAGGGCCTCTGGTCTCTGCGTCTCAGGGTCTCAGTATTTCAGTGTCTCAGGGTCTCAGTGTCTCTGGGTCTCAGTCTCTCATTCTCTCTGCCTCTCAGTTTTTCAGTGTCTCAGTGTCTCAGTGTCTCGTGTATCAGAACCTCTGGGTCTCTGGGTCTCAGGGTCTCAGGGTCTCAGGGTCTCAGTGTCTCAGGGTCTCAGTGTCTCTGGGTCTCTGGGTCTCACGGTCTCAGGGTCTCAGTGTCTCAGTGTCTCAGTGTCTCAGGGTCTCAGTGTCTCTGGGTCTCTGGGTCTCAGTCTCTCATTCTCTCTGTCTCTCAGTTTCTCAGTGTCTCAGTGTCTCAGGGTCTCAGTGTCTCACTATCTCAGTATCTCAGTGTCTCAGTGTCTCAGGGTCTCAGTCTCTCAATCTCTCAGTCTCTCAGTCTCTCATTGTATCAGTCTCTCAGACTCTCAGTCTCTCAGTGTATCAGTCTCTCAGTGTCTCAGTGTCCCAGGGTCTCAGTGTCTCTGTGTCTCAGGGTCTCAGGGTCTCAGGGCCTTAGTCTCTCATGCCCTCAGTCTCTCAGTCTCTCTGGGTCTCTGGGTCTCTTAGTCTCTGGGTCTCTGGGTCTCAGTCTCTCAGTCTCTCCGTGTCTCAGTGTCTCAGTGTCTCAGCGTCTCAGTGTCTCAGTGTCTCAGGATCTCAGGGTCTCAGGGTCTCAGGGTCTCAGTGTCTCAGTGTCTCATTGACTCAGGGTCTCAGTGTCTCAGGGTCACCGGGTCTCAGGGTCTCAGGGTCTCTGGGTCTCAGTCTCTCAGTGTCTCAGTGTCTCAGGGTCTCAGGGTCTCAGTGTCTCAGAGCCTTAGACTCTCAGTCTCTCAGTCTCTCAGTCTCTCAGTCTCACAGTGTCTCAGTGTTTCAGGGTCTCAGTGTCTCAGGATCTCAGTGTCTCAGGGTCTCGGTGTCTCAGGGTCTCAGGGTCTTAGTCTCTCAGTCACTCAGTGTCTCAGTGTCTAAGTGTCTCAGGGTCTCAGGGTCTCAGGGTCTCAGTGTCTCTGTCTCTCAGTCTCTCAGTCTCTCATTCTCATTCTCTCAGTCTCTCAGTCTCTCAGTGTCTCAGGTTCTCAGTGTCTCAGGGTCTCAGTGTCTCAGTGTCTCAGGGCCTCTGGGTCTCTGGTTCTCTGGGTCTCAGTGTGTCAGTGTCTCAGAGTCTCAGGGTCCCATGGTCTCAGGGTCCCTGGGTCTCAGTGTCGAAGACTCTCAGTCTCTCAGTTTCTCAGTGACTCAGTGTCTCAGTGTCTCAGGGCCTCTGGGTCTCTGGGTCTCAGTGTCTCAGGGTCTCAGTGTCTCAATCTCTCAGGGTCTCAGTGTCTCAGTCTCTCAGGGTCTCAGTGTCTCAGGGTCTCAGAGTCTCAGTGCCTTATTCTCTCAGGCCCTCAGTCTCTCAGTCTCTCAGGGTCTCTGGCTCTCTGGGTCTCAGTCTCTCAGTCTCTCAGCCTCTCAGTCTCTCAGTGTCTCAGGGTCTCAGTGTCTCAGGATCACAGGATCTCAGGATCTCAGTGTCTCACTGTCTCAGGGTCTCAGGGTCTTAGTCTCTCAGCCCTCAGTCTCTCAGTTTATCTGTGTCTCTGGGTCTCTGTGTCTTAGTGAATCAGTGTCTCAGTGTCTCAGGGTCTCAGTGTCTCAGGATCTCAGGATGTCAGGATCTCAGTGTCTCAGTTTCTCAGGGTCTCAGTGTCTCAGGGTCTCAGGGTCTTTGTCTCTCAGTCACTCAGTCTCTCAGTCTCTCAGTGTCTCAGGCTCTCTGGGTCTCTGGGTCTCAGTCTCTTAGTCTCTCAGTGTCTCAGTGTCTCAGGGTCTCAGGGTCTCAGTGTCTCAGTCTCTCAGTCTCTCAGTCTCTCAGTCTCTCATTCTCTCATTCTCTCAGTCTCTCAGTCTCTCAGTGTCTCAGTGTCTCAGGTTCTCAGTGTCTCAGGGTCTCAGTGTCTCAGTGTCTTAGGGCCTCAGGGTCTCTGGGTCTCAGTGTGTCAGTGTCTCAGAGTCTCAGGGTCCCATTCTCCCAGTCTCTCATTCTCTCATTCCCTCAGTCTCTCAGTCTCTCAGTGTCTCAGGTTCTCAGTGTCTCAGGGTCTCAGTGTCTCAGTGTCTCAGGGCCTCTGGGTCTCAGGGTCACTGGGTCTCAGTGTCGAAGTCTCTCTGTCTCTCAGTTTCTCAGTGTCTCTGTGTCCCAGGGCCTCTGGGTCTCTGGGTCTCAGGGTCTCAGGGTCTCAGTGTCTCAGGGTCTCAGTGTCTCTGGGTCTATGGGTCTCTGTCTTTCATTCTCTCTGTCTCTCAGTTTCTCAGTGTCTCACTGTCTCAGTATCTCAGGGTCTCAGTGTCTCATGGTCTCAGTCTCTCAGTCTCTCAATCTCTCAGTCTCTCAGTCATTCATTGTATCAGTCTCTCAATCTCTCAGTCTCTCAGTGTATCAGTCTCTCTGTCTCTCAGTGTCTCAGGTTCTCAGTGTCTCAGCGTCTCAGTGTCTCTGTGTCTCAGGGTCTCAGGGTCTCAGGGCCTTAGTCTCTCATGCCCTCAGTCTCTCAGTCTCTCTGGGTCTCTTGGTCTCTGCTTCTCTGGGACTCAGTCTCTCAGTCTCTCAGTGTCTCAGTGTCTCAGTGTCTCAGTGTCTCAGTGTCTCAGCGTCTCAGTGTCTCAGTGTCTCAGGATCTCAGGGTCTCAGTGTCTCAGTGTCTCATTGACTCAGGGTCTCAGTGTCTCAGGGTCACCGGGTCTCAGGGTCTCAGTGTCCCAGGGTCTCATGGTCTCTGGGTCTCAGTCTCTCAGTGTCTCAGTGTCTCAGGGTCTCACTATCTCAGTATCTCAGGGTCTCAGTGTCTCAGGGTCTCAGTCTCTCAGTCTCTCAATCTCTCAGTCTCTCAGTCTCTCATTGTATCAGTCTCTCAAACTCTCAGTCTCTCAGTGTATCAGTCTCTCAGTGTCTCAGGTTCTCAGTGTCTCAGGGTCTCAGTGTCTCTGTGTCTCAGGGTCTCAGGGTCTCAGGGCCTTAGTCTCTCATGCCCTCAGTCTCTCAGTCTCTCTGGGTGTCTGGATCTCTGGGTCTCTTGGTCTCTGGGTCTCTGTGTCTCAGTCTCTCAGTCTCTCAGTCTCTCAGTGTCTCAGTGTCTCAGGGTGTCAGAGTCTCAGTGTCTCATTGACTCAGGGTCTCAGTGTCTCACGGTCACCGGGTCTCTGTGTCTCAGGGTCTCAGGGTCTCTGGGTCTCAGTCTCTCAGTGTCTCAGTGTCTCAAGGTCTCAGGGTCTAAGTGTCTCAGGGTCTCAGTGTATCAGGGTCTCAGGGTCTCAGTCTCTCAGTTTCTCAGTGTCTCAGGGTCTCAGGGCCTCAGTGTCTCACTGTCTCAGTGTCTCAGGTCTCAGAGACACAGAGTCTCAGTGTCTCAGTCTCTCAGTCGCTCAGTCTCTCAGTCTCCCTGTCTCTCAGTGTATCATTCTCTCAGTCTCTCAGTCTCTCCGTGTCTCAGTGTCTCAGTCTCTCAGTGTCTCAGTCTCTCAGTCTCTCAGGGTCTCAGTGTCTCAGTCTCTCAGGGTCTCAGTGTCTCAGTCTCTCAGTTTCTCAGTGTCTCAGGGTCTCAGGGCCTCAGTGTCTCACTGTCTCAGTGTCTCAGGTCTCGGTGTCTCAGGGTCTCAGGGTCTTAGTCTCTCAGTCACTCAGTCTCTCAGTCTCGCAGTGTCTCAGTGTCTCAGGCTCTCTGGGTCTCTGGGTCTCAGTTTCTCAGTCTCTCAGTGTCTCAGTGTCTCAGTGTCTCAGGGTCTCAGGGTCTCAGTGTCTCTGTCTCTCAGTCTCTCAGTCTCTCATTCTCATTCTCTCAGTCTCTCAGTCTCTCAGTCTCTCAGTCTCACAGTGTCTCAGTGTTTCAGGGTCTCAGTGTCTCAGGATTTCAGGATCTCAGTGTCTCAGGGTCTCGGTGTCTCAGGGTCTCAGGGTCTTAGTCTCTCAGTCACTCAGTCTCTCAGTCTCGCAGTGTCTCAGTGTCTCAGGCTCTCTGGGTCTCTGGGTCTCTGGGTCTCTGGGTCTCAGTTTCTCAGTCTCTCAGTGTCTCAGTGTCTCAGTGTCTCAGTGTCTCAGGGTCTCAGGGTCTCAGTGTCTCTGTCTCCCAGTCTCTCAGTCTCTCATTCTCTCATTCTCTCAGTCTCTCAGTCTCTCAGTGTCTCAGTCTCTCAGTGTCTCAGGGTCTCAGTGTCTCAGGATCTCAGGATCTCAGGATCTCAGTGTCTCACTGTCTCAGGGTCTCAGGGTCTTAGTCTCTCATCCCTCAGTCTCTCAGTTTCTCTGTGTCTCTGGGTCTCAGTGTCTCAGTGAATCAGTGTCTCAGGGTCTCAGTGTCTCAGGGCCTTTGGGTCTCTGGGTCTCTGGGTCTCAGTGTGTCAGTGTCTCAGAGTCTCAGGGTCCCATGTTCTCAGGGTCCCTGGGTCTCAGTGTCGAAGTCTCTCAGTCTCTCAGTTTCTCAGTGACTCAGTGTCTCAGTGTCTCAGGGCCTCTGGGTCTCTGGGTCTCAGTGTCTCAGGGTCTCAGTGTCTCAATCTCTCAGGGTCTCAGTGTCTCAGTCTCTCAGGGTCTCAGTGTCTCAGGGTCTCAGAGTCTCAGTGCCTTATTCTCTCAGTCTCTCAGGGTCTCTGGCTCTCTGGCTCTCTGGCTCTCTGGGTCTCAGTCTCTCAGTCTCTCAGCCTCTCAGTCTCTCAGTGTCTCAGAGTCTCAGTGTCTCAGGATCTCTGGATCTCAGGATCTCAGTGTCTCACTGTCTCAGGGTCTCAGGGTCTTAGTCTCTCATCCCTCAGTCTCTCAGTTTCTCTGTGTCTCTGGGTCTCAGTGTCTCAGTGAATCAGTGTCTCAGTGTCTCAGGGTCTCAGTGTCTCAGGATCTCAGGATGTCAGGATCTCAGTGTCTCAGTGTCTCAGTGTCTCAGGGTTTCAGTGTCTCAGGGTCTCAGGGTCTTAGTCTCTCAGTCACTCAGTCTCTCAGTCTCTCAGTTTCTCAGGCTCTCTGGGTCTCTGGGTCTCAGTCTCTCAGTCTCTCAGTGTCTCAGTGTCTCAGGGTCTCAGGGTCTCAGTGTCTCAGTGTCTCAGTCTCTCAGTCTCTCATTCTCTCATTCTCTCAGTCTCTCAGTCTCTCAGTGTCTCAGTGTCTCAGGTTCTCAGTGTCTCAGGGCCTCTGGGTCTCTGGGTCTCTGGGTCTCAGTGTGTCAGTGTCTCAGAGTCACAGGGTCCCATGGTCTCAGGGTCACTGGGTCTCAGTGTCGAAGTCTCCCAGTCTCTCAGTTTCTCAGTGCCTCTGTGTCTCAGTGTCTCAGGGCCTCTGGGTCTCTGGGTCTCAGGGTCTCAGGGTCTCAGTGTCTCAGGGTCTCAGTGTCTCTGGGTCTCTGGGTATCAGTCTCTCATTCTCTCTGTCTCTCAGTTTCTCAGTGTCTCAGTGTCTCAGTGTCTCAATGTCTCGTGTCTCAGGGCCTCTGGGTGTCTGTGTCTCAGGGTCTCAGGGTCTCAGTGTCTCAGGGTCTCAGTGTCTCTGGGTCTCTGGGTCTCTGTCTCTCATTCTCTCTGTCTCTCAGTTTCTCAGTGTCTCAGTGTCTCAGTGTCTCAGGGTCTCAGTGTCTCACTGTCTCAGTATCTCAGGGCCTCAGTGTCTCAGGGTCTCAGTCTCTCAGTCTCTCACTCTCTCAGTCTCTCAGTCTCTCAGTCTCTCATTGTATCAGTCTCTCAAACTCTCAGTCTCTCAGTGTATCAGTCTCTCAGTCTCTCAGTGTCTCAGGTTCTCAGTGTCTCAGTGTCTCAGTGTCTCTGTGTCTCAGGGTCACAGGGTCTCAGGGCCTTAGTCTCTCATGCCCTCAGTCTCTCAGACTCTCTGGGTCTCTTGGTCTCTGCTTCTCTGGGACTCAGTCTCTCAGTCTCTCAGTGTCTCAGTGTCTCAGTGTCTCAGCGTCTCAATGTCTCAGTGTCTCAGGATCTCAGGGTCTCAGTGTCTCAGTGTCTCATTGACTCAGGGTCTCAGTGTCTCAGGGTCACAGGGTCTCAGGGTCTCAGTGTCCCAGGGTCTCAGGGTCTCTGGGTCTCAGTCTCTCAGTGTCTCAGTGTCTCAGGGTCTCAGGGTCTCAGGGTCTCAGGGTCTCAGTCTCTCAGTGTCTCAGTCTCTCAGTCTCTCAGTCTCTCAGGGTCTCAGTGTCTCAGTCTCTCAGGGTCTCAGTGTCTCAGGGTCTCAGGGCCTCAGTGTCTCAGGGTCTCAGTGTATCACGGTTTCAGGGTCTCAGGGTCTCAGGGTCTCAGCGTCTCAGTGTCTCAGTCTCTCAGTGTCTCAGTCTCTCAGTCTCTCAGTGTCTCAGTGTCTCAGGATCTCAGTCTCTCAGTGTCTCAGTGTCTCAGTGTCTCAGGGTCTCAGGGTCTCAGTGTCTCTGTCTCCCAGTCTCTCAGTCTCTCATTCTCTCATTCTCTCAGTCTCTCAGTCTCTCAGTGTCTCAGTCTCTCAGTGTCTCAGGGTCTCAGTGTCTCAGGATCTCAGGATCTCAGGATCTCAGTGTCTCACTGTCTCAGGGTCTCAGGGTTTTAGTCTCTCATCCCTCAGTCTCTCAGTTTCTCTGTGTCTCTGGGTCTCAGTGTCTCAGTGAATCAGTGTCTCAGGGTCTCAGTGTCTCAGGGCCTTTGGGTCTCTGGGTCTCTGGGTCTCAGTGTGTCAGTGTCTCAGAATCTCAGGGCCCCATGTTCTCAGGGTCCCTGGGTCTCAGTGTCGAAGTCTCTCAGTCTCTCAGTTTCTCAGTGACTCAGTGTCTCAGTGTCTCAGGGCCTCTGGGTCTCTGGGTCTCAGTGTCTCAGGGTCTCAGTGTCTCAGTGTCTCAATCTCTCAGGGTCTCAGTGTTTCAGTCTCTCAGGGTCTCAGTGTCTCAGGGTCTCAGAGTCTCAGTGCCTTATTCTCTCAGTCTCTCAGGGTCTCTGGCTCTCTGGCTCTCTGGCTCTCTGGGTCTCAGTCTCTCAGTCTCTCAGCCTCCCAGTCTCTCAGTGTCTCAGGGTCTCAGTGTCTCAGGATCTCAGGATCTCAGGATCTCAGTGTCTCACTGTCTCAGGGTCTCAGGGTCTAAGTCTCTCATCCCTCAGTCTCTCAGTTTCTCTGTGTCTCTGGGTCTCAGTGTCTCAGTGAATCAGTGTCTCAGTGCCTCAGGGTCTCAGTGTCTCAGGATCTCAGGATGTCAGGATCTCAGTGTCTCAGTGTCTCAGGGTTTCAGTGTCTCAGGGTCTCAGGGTCTTAGTCTCTCAGTCACTCAGTCTCTCAGTCTCTCAGTTTCTCAGGCTCTCTGGGTCTCTGGGTCTCAGTCTCTCAGTCTCTCAGTGTCTCAGTGTCTCAGTGTCTCAGTCTCTCAGTCTCTCATTCTCTCATTCTCTCAGTCTCTCAGTCTCTCAGTGCCTCAGTGTCTCAGGTTCTCAGTGTCTCAGGGCCTCTGGGTCTCTGGGTCTCTGGGTCTCAGTGTGTCAGTGTCTCAGAGTCTCAGGGTCCCATGGTCTCAGGGTCACTGGGTCTCAGTGTCGAAGTCTCCCAGTCTCTCAGTTTCTCAGTGCCTCTGTGTCTCAGTGTCTCAGGGCCTCTGGGTCTCTGGGTCTCAGGGTCTCAGGGTCTCAGTGTCTCAGGGTCTCAGTGTCTCTGGGTCTCTGGGTATCAGTCTCTCATTCTCTCTGTCTCTCAGTTTCTCAGTGTCTCAGTGTCTCAGTGTCTCAATGTCTCGTGACTCAGGGCCTCTGGGTGTCTGTGTCTCAGGGTCTCATGGTCTCAGGGTCTCAGTGTCTCAGGGTCTCAGTGTCTCTGGGTCTCTGGGTCTCTGTCTCTCATTCTCTCTGTCTCTCAGTTTCTCAGTGTCTCAGTGTCTCAGTGTCTCAGTGTCTCAGTGTCTCAGGGTCTCAGTGTCTCACTGTCTCAGTATCTCAGGGCCTCAGTGTCTCAGGGTCTCAGTCTCTCAGTCTCTCAATCTCTCAGTCTCTCAGTCTCTCAGTCTCTCATTGTATCAGTCTCTCAAACTCTCAGTCTCTCAGTGTATCAGTCTCTCAGTCTCTCAGTGTCTCAGGTTCTCAGTGTCTCAGCGTCTCAGTGTCTCTGTGTCTCAGGGTCTCAGGGTCTCAGGGCCTTAGTCTCTCATGCCCTCAGTCTCTCAGACTCTCTGGGTCTCTTGGTCTCTGCTTCTCTGGGACTCAGTCTCTCAGTCTCTCAGTGTCTCAGTGTCTCAGCGTCTCAATGTCTCAGTGTCTCAGGATCTCAGGGTCTCAGTGTCTCAGTGTCTCATTGACTCAGGGTCTCAGTGTCTCAGGGTCACAGGGTCTCAGGGTCTCAGTGTCCCAGGGTCTCAGGGTCTCTGGGTCTCAGTCTCTCAGTGTCTCAGTGTCTCAGGGTCTCAGGGTCCAGGGTCTCAGTCTCTCAGTGTCTCAGTCTCTCAGTCTCTCAGTCTCTCAGGGTCTCAGTGTCTCAGTCTCTCAGGTTCTCAGTGTCTCAGGGTCTCAGGGCCTCAGTGTCTCAGGGTCTCAGTGTATCACGGTTTCAGGGTCTCAGGGTCTCAGGGTCTCAGCGTCTCAGTGTCTCAGTCTCTCAGTGTCTCAGTCTCTCAGTCTCTCAGCGTCTCAGTGTCTCAGTCTCTCAGTGTCTCAGTCTCAGGGTCTCAGGGCCTCACTGTCTCACTGTCTCAGTGTCTCAGGTCTCAGTAACTCAGTCTCTCAGTGTCTCAGTGTCTCAGGGTCTCAGGGTCTCAGTGTCTCTGTCTCCCAGTCTCTCAGTCTCTCATTCTCTCATTCTCTCAGTCTCTCAGTCTCTCAGTGTCTCAGTCTCTCAGTGTCTCAGGGTCTCAGTGTCTCAGGATCTCAGGATCTCAGGATCTCAGTGTCTCACTGTCTCTGTGTCTCAGGGTCTTAGTCTCTCATCCCTCAGTCTCTCAGTTTCTCTGTGTCTCTGGGTCTCAGTGTCTCAGTGAATCAGTGTCTCAGGGTCTCAGTGTCTCAGGGCCTTTGGGTCTCTGGGTCTCTGGGTCTCAGTGTGTCAGTGTCTCAGAGTCTCAGGGTCCCATGTTCTCAGGGTCCCTGGGTCTCAGTGTCGAAGTCTCTCAGTCTCTCAGTTTCTCAGTGACTCAGTGTCTCAGTGTCTCAGGGCCTCTGGGTCACTGGGTCTCAGTGTCTCAGGGTCTCAGTGTCTCAATCTCTCAGGGTCTCAGTGTCTCAGTCTCTCAGGGTCTCAGTGTCTCAGGGTCTCAGAGTCTCAGTGCCTTATTCTCTCAGTCTCTCAGGGTCTCTGGCTCTCTGGCTCTCTGGCTCTCTGGGTCTCAGTCTCTCAGTCTCTCAGCCTCTCAGTCTCTCAGTGTCTCAGGGTCTCAGTGTCTCAGGATCTCAGGATCTCAGGATCTCAGTGTCTCACTGTCTCAGGGTCTCAGGGTCTTAGTCTCTCATCCCTCAGTCTCTCAGTTTCTCTGTGTCTCTGGGTCTCAGTGTCTCAGTGAATCAGTGTCTCAGTGTCTCAGGGTCTCAGTGTCTCAGGATCTCAGGATGTCAGGATCTCAGTGTCTCAGTGTCTCAGTGTCTCAGTGTCTCAGGGTTTCAGTGTCTCAGGGTCTCAGGGTCTTAGTCTCTCAGTCACTCAGTCTCTCAGTCTCTCAGTTTCTCAGGCTCTCTGGGTCTCAGTCTCTCAGTCTCTCAGTGTCTCAGTGTCTCAGGGTCTCAGGGTCTCAGTGTCTCAGTCTCTCAGTCTCTCATTCTCTCATTCTCTCAGTCTCTCAGTCTCTCAGTGTCTCAGTGTCTCAGGTTCTCAGTGTCTCAGGGCCTCTGGGTCTCTGGGTCGCTGGGTCTCAGTGTGTCAGTGTCTCAGAGTCTCAGGGTCCCATGGTCTCAGGGTCACTGGGTCTCAGTGTCGAAGTCTCCCAGTCTCTCAGTTTCTCAGTGCCTCTGTGTCTCAGTGTCTCAGGGCCTCTGGGTCTCTGGGTCTCAGGGTCTCAGGGTCTCAGTGTCTCAGGGTCTCAGTGTCTCTGGGTCTCTGGGTATCAGTCTCTCATTCTCTCTGTCTCTCAGTTTCTCAGTGTCTCAGTGTCTCAGTGTCTCAATGTCTCGTGTCTCAGGGCCTCTGGGTGTCTGTGTCTCAGGGTCTCAGGGTCTCAGGGTCTCAGTGTCTCAGGGTCTCAGTGTCTCTGGGTCTCTGGGTCTCTGTCTCTCATTCTCTCTGTCTCTCAGTTTCTCAGTGTCTCAGTGTCTCAGTGTCTCAGTGTCTCAGGGTCTCAGTGTCTCACTGTCTCAGTATCTCAGGGCCTCAGTGTCTCAGGGTCTCAGTCTCTCAGTCTCTCAATCTCTCAGTCTCTCAGTCTCTCAGTCTCTCATTGTATCAGTCTCTCAAACTCTCAGTCTCTCAGTGTATCAGTCTCTCAGTCTCTCAGTGTCTCAGGTTCTCAGTGTCTCAGCGTCTCAGTGTCTCTGTGTCTCAGGGTCTCAGGGTCTCAGGGCCTTAGTCTTTCATGCCCTCAGTCTCTCAGACTCTCTGGGTCTCTTGGTCTCTGCTTCTCTGGGACTCAGTCTCTCAGTCTCTCAGTGTCTCAGTGTCTCAGTGTCTCAGCGTCTCAATGTCTCAGTGTCTCAGGATCTCAGGGTCTCAGTGTCTCAGTGTCTCATTGACTCAGGGTCTCAGTGTCTCAGGGTCACAGGGTCTCAGGGTCTCAGTGTCCCAGGGTCTCAGGGTCTCTGGGTCTCAGTCTCTCAGTGTCTCAGTGTCTCAGGGTCTCAGGGTCTCAGGGTCTCAGGGTCTCAGTCTCTCAGTGTCTCAGTCTCTCAGTCTCTCAGTCTCTCCGGGTCTCAGTGTCTCAGTCTCTCAGGGTCTCAGTGTCTCAGGGTCTCAGGGCCTCAGTGTCTCAGGGTCTCAGTGTATCACGGTTTCAGGGTCTCAGGGTCTCAGGGTCTCAGCGTCTCAGTGTCTCAGTCTCTCAGTGTCTCAGTCTCTCAGTCTCTCAGGGTCTCAGTGTCTCAGTCTCTCAGTGTCTCAGTCTCAGGGTCTCAGGGCCTCAGTGTCTCACTGTCTCAGTGTCTCAGGTCTCAGTAACTCAGAGTCTCAGTGTCTCAGTCTCTCAGACTCTCAGTCGCTCAGTCTCTCATTCTCTCTGTCTCTCAGTGTGTCATTCTCTCAGTGTCTCAGTCTCTCAGGGTCTCAGTGTCTCAGGGTCTCAGGGTCTCAGTGTCTCAGTGTCTCAGGGTCTCTGTGTCTCAGAGCCTTAGTCTCTCAGGCCCTCAGTCTCTCAGGGTCTCTGGGTCTCTGGCTCTCTGGGTCTCAGTCTCTCAGTCTCTCAGTCTCTCAGTCTCTCAGTTTCTCAGTGTCTCAGTGTTTCAGGGTCTCAGTGTCTCAGGATCTCAGGATCTCAGTGTCTCAGGGTCTCGGTGTCTCAGGGTCTCAGGGTCTTAGTCTCTCAGTCACTCAGTTTCTCAGTCTCTCAGTCTCTCAGTGTATCAGTGTCTCAGGGTCTCAGGGTCTCAATGTCTCAGTCTCTCAGTCTCTCAGTCTCTCATTTTCTCATTCTCTCAGTCTCTCAGTCTCTCAGTCTCTCAGTGACTCAGTGTCTCAGGTTCTCAGTGTCTCAGGGTCTCAGTGTCTCAGGGCCTCTGGGTCTCTGGGTCTCTGGGTCTCAGTGTGTCAGTGTCTCAGGGCCTCTGAGTCTCAGGGTCCCATGGTCTCACGGTCCCTGGGTCTTAGTGTTGAAGTCTCTCAGTCTCTCACTTTCTCAGTGTCTCAGTGTCTCAGTGTCTCAGGGCCTCTGGGTCTCTGCGTCTCAGGGTCTCAGTGTCTCAGGGTCTCAGGGTCTCAGTGTCTCAGTGTCTCAGGGTCTCAGTGTCTCTGGGTCTCTGGGTTTCAGTCTCTCATTCTCTCTGTCTCTCAGTTTCTCAGTGTCTCAGTGTCTCAGCGTCTCAGTGTCTCAGTGTCTCAGGATCTCAGCGTCTCAGGGTCTCAGTGTCTCATTGACTCAGGGTCTCAGTGTCTCAGGGTCACCGGGTCTCAGGGTCTCAGGGTCTCAGGGTCTCTGGGTCTCAGTCTCTCAGTGTCTTAGTGTCTCAGGGTCTCAGGGTCTAAGTGTCTCAGGGTCTCAGTGTATCAGGGTTTCAGGGTCTCAGGGTCTCAGGGTCTCAGTCTCTCAGTGACTCAGTCTCTCAGTCTCTCAGGGTCTCAGTGTCTCAGTCTCTCAGGGTCTCAGTGTCTCAGTGTCTCAGTCTCTCAGTCTCTCAGTGTCTCAGTGTCTCAGGGTCTCAGGGCCTCAGTGTCTCACTGTCTCAGTGTCTCAGGTCTCAGTGACACAGAGTCTCAGTGTCTCAGTCTCTCAGTCGCTCAGTCTCTCAGTCTCTCAGTCTCTCAGTGTATCATTCTCTCAGTCTCTCAGTCTCTCCGAGTATCTGTGTGTCAGTCTCTCAGGGTCTCAGTGTCTCAGGGTCTCAGGGTCTCTGGGTCTCAGTCTCTCAGTGTCTCAGGGTCTCAGTCTCTCAGTGTCTCAGTCTCTCAGTCTCTCAGTCTCTCAGGGTCTCAGTGTCTCAGTCTCTCAGCGTCTCAGTGTCTCAGGGTCTCAGGGTCTCTGGGTCTCAGTCTCTCAGTGTTTCAGGGTCTCAGGGTCTCAGGGTCTCAGCGTCTCAGTGTCTCAGTCTCTCAGTGTCTCAGTCTCTCAGTCTCTCAGGGTCTCAGTGTCTCAGTCTCTCAGTGTCTCAGTCTCAGGGTCTCAGGGCCTCAGTGTCTCACTGTCTCAGTGTCTCAGGTCTCAGTGACTCAGAGTCTCAGTGTCTCAGTCTCTCAGACTCTCAGTAGCTCAGTCTCTCAGTCTCTCTGTCTCTCAGTGTGTCATTCTCTCAGTGTCTCAGTCTCTCAGGGTCTCAGTGTCTCAGGGTCTCAGGGTCTCAGTGTCTCAGTGTCTCAAGGTCTCAGTGTCTCAGAGCCTTAGTCTCTCAGGCCCTCAGTCTCCCAGGGTCTTTGGGTCTCTGGCTCTCTGGGTCTCAGTCCCTCAGTCTCTCAGTCTCTCAGTCTCTCAGTTTCTCAGTGTCTCAGTGTTTCAGGGTCTCAGTGTCCCAGGGTCTCAGGGTCTCTGGGTCTCAGTCTCTCAGTGTCTCAGTGTCTCAGTGTCTCAGGGTCTCAGGGCCTCAGTGTCTCAGGGTCTCATTGTATCACGGTTTCAGGGTCTCAGGGTCTCAGCGTCTCAGTGTCTCAGTCTCTCAGTGTCTCAGTCTCTCAGTCTCTCAGGGTCTCAGTGTCTCAGTCTCTCAGTGTCTCAGTCTCAGGGTCTCAGGGCCTCAGTGTCTCAGGTCTCAGTGACTCAGAGTCTCAGTGTCTCAGTCTCTCAGACTCTCAGTCGCTCAGTCTCTCAGTCTCTCTGTCTCTCAGTGTGTCATTCTCTCAGTGTCTCAGTCTCTCAGGGTCTCAGTGTCTCAGGGTCTCAGGGTCTCAGTGTCTCAGAGTCTCAGGGTCTCAGTGTCTCAGAGCCTTAGTCTCTCAGGCCCTCAGTCTCTCAGGGTCTCTGGGTCTCTGGCTCTCTGGGTCTCAGTCTCTCAGTCTCTCCGTCTCTCTGTTTCTCAGTGTCTCAGTGTTTCAGGGTCTCAGTGTCTCAGGATCTCAGGATCTCAGTGTCTCAGGGTCTCGGTGTCTCAGGGTCTCAGGGTCTTAGTCTCTCAGTCACTCAGTTTCTCAGTCTCTCAGTCTCTCAGTGTCTCAGTGTCTCAGGGTCTCAGGGTCTCAATGTCTCAGTCTCTCAGTCTCTCAGTCTCTCATTCTCTCATTCTCTCAGTCTCTCAGTCTCTCAGTGACTCAGTGTCTCAGGTTCTCAGTGTCTCAGGGTCTCAGTGTCTCAGTGTCGCAGGGCCTCTGGGTCTCTGGGTCTCTGGGTCTCAGTGTGTCAGTGTCTCAGAGTCTCAGGGTCCCATGGTCTCACGGTCCCTGGGTCTTAGTGTCGAAGTCTCTCAGTCTCTCAGTTTCTCAGTGTCTCAGTGTCTCAGTTTCTCAGGGCCTCTGGGTCTCTGCGTCTCAGGGTCTCAGTGTTTCAGTGTCTCAGGGTCTCAGTGTCTCTGGGTCTCCGGGTCTCAGTCTCTCATTCTCTCTGTCTCTCAGTTTCTCAGTGTCTCAGTGTCTCTGTGTCTCAGTGTCTCGTGTATCAGGGCCTCTGGGTCTCTGGGTCTCAGGGTCTCAGGGTCTCAGTGTCTCAGTGTCTCAGTGTCTCTGGGTCTCTGGGTCTCAGTCTCTCATTCTCTCTGTCTCTCAGTTTCTCAGTGTCTCAGTGTCTCAGTGTCTCAGTGTCTCAGCATCTCAGTGTCTCAGTGTCTCAGGATCTCAGGGTCTCAGGGTCTCAGTGTCTCAGTGTCTCATTGACTCAGGGTCTCAGTGTCTCAGGGTCACCGGGTCTCAGGGTCTCAGGGTCTCAGGGTCTCTGGTTCTCAGTCTCTCAGTGTCTCAGTGTCTCAGGGTCTAAGTGTCTCAGGGTCTCAGTGTATCAGGGTTTCAGGGTCTCAGGGTCTCAGGGTCTCAGGGTCTCAGTCTCTCAGTGACTCAGTCTCTCAGTCTCTCAGGGTCTCAGTGTCTCAGTCTCTCAGGGTCTCAGTGTCTCAGTGTCTCAGTCTCTCAGTGTCTCAGTGTCTCAGGGTCTCAGGGCCTCAGTGTCTCACTGTCTCAGTGTCTCAGGTCTCAGTGACACAGAGTCTCAGTGTCTCAGTCTCTCAGTCGCTCAGTCTCTCAGTCTCTCTGTCTCTCAGTGTATCATTCTCTCAGTCTCTCAGTCTCTCCGAGTCTCTGTGTGTCAGTCTCTCAGGGTCTCAGTGTCTCAGGGTCTCAGGGTCTCAGGGTCTCAGGTTCTCAGGGTCTCAGTCTCTCAGTGTCTCAGTCTCTCAGTCTCTCAGTCTCTCAGGATCTCAGTGTCTCAGTCTCTCAGGGTCTCAGTGTCTCAGGGTCTCAGGGCCTCAGTGTCTCAGTGTCTCAGTGTATCACGGTTTCAGGGTCTCAGTGTCTCAGGGTCTCAGCGTCTCAGTGTCTCAGTCTCTCAGTGTCTCAGTCTCTCAGTCTCTCAGGGTCTCAGTGTCTCAGTCTCTCAGTGTCTCAGTCTCAGGGTCTCAGGGCCTCAGTGTCTCACTGTCTCTGTCTCTCAGTTTCTCAGTGTCTCAGTGTCTCGTGTATCAGGGCCTCTGGGTCTCTGGGTCTCAGGGTCTCAGTGTCTCAGTGTCTCAGGGTCTCAGTGTCTCTGGGTCTCTGGGTCTCAGTCTCTCATTCTCTCTGTCTCTCAGTTTCTCAGTGTCTCAGTGTCTCAGCGTCTCAGTGTCTCAGTGTCTCAGGATCTCAGGGTCTCAGTGTCTCAGTGTCTCATTGACTCAGGGTCTCAGTGTCTCAGGGTCACCGGGTCTCAGGGTCTCAGGGTCTCAGGGTCTCTGGGTCTCAGTCTCTCAGTGTCTCAGTGTCTCAGGGTCTCAGTCTCTCAGTGTCTCAGTGTCTCAGTGTATCAGGGTTTCAGGGTCTCAGGGTCTCAGGGTCTCAGTCTCTCAGTGACTCAGTCTCTCAGTCTCTCAGGGTCTCAGTGTCTCAGTCTCTCAGGGTCTCAGTGTCTCAGTGTCTCAGTCTCTCAGTGTCTCAGTGTCTCAGGGTCTCAGGGCCTCAGTGTCTCACTGTCTCAGTGTCTCAGGTCTCAGTGACACAGACTCTCAGTGTCTCAGTCTCTCAGTCGCTCAGTCTCTCAGTCTCTCTGTCTCTCAGTGTATCATTCTCTCAGTCTCTCAGTCTCTCCGAGTCTCTGTGTGTCAGTCTCTCAGGGTCTCAGTGTCTCAGGGTCTCTGGGTCTCAGTCTCTCAGTGTCTCAGGGTCTCAGGGTCTCAGTCTCTCAGTGTCTCAGTCTCTCAGTCTCTCAGTCTCTCAGGGTCTCAGGGTCTCAGTGTCTCAGTCTCTCAGTCTCTCAGTGTCTCAGTCTCTCAGTCTCTCAGTCTCACAGGGTCTCAGGGTCTCAGTGTCTCAGTCTCTCAGGGTCTCAGTCTCTCAGTGTCTCAGTCTCTCAGTCTCTCAGGGTCTCAGGGTCTCAGCCTCTCAGTGTCTCAGTCTCTCAGTGTCTCAGTCTCTCAGTCTCTCAGGGTCTCAGTGTCTCAGTCTCTCAGTGTCTCAGTCTCAGGGTCTCAGGGCCTCAGTGTCTCACTGTCTCAGTGTCTCAGGTCTCAGTGACTCAGAGTCTCAGTGTCTCAGTCTCTCAGACTCTCAGTAGCTCAGTCTCTCAGTCTCTCTGTCTCTCAGTGTGTCATTCTCTCAGTGTCTCAGTCTCTCAGGGTCTCAGTGTCTCAGGGTCTCAGGGTCTCAGTGTCTCAGTGTCTCAGGGTCTCAGTGTCTCAGAGCCTTAGTCTCTCAGGCCCTCAGTCTCTCAGGGACTCTGGGTCTCTGGCTCTCTGGGTCTCAGTCCCTCAGTCTCTCAGTCTCTCAGTCTCTCAGTTTCTCAGTGTCTCAGTGTTTCAGGGTCTCAGTGTCCCAGGGTCTCAGGGTCTCTGGGTCTCAGTCTCTCAGTGTCTCAGTGTCTCAGGGTCTCAGGGTCTCAGGGTCTCAGGGTCTCAGGGTCTCAGTCTCTCAGTGTCTCAGTCTCTCAGTCTCTCAGTCTCTCAGGGTCTCAGTGTCTCAGTCTCTCAGGGTCTCAGTGTCTCAGGGTCTCAGGGCCTCAGTGTCTCAGGGTCTCATTGTATCACGGTTTCAGGGTCTCAGGGTCTCAGGGTCTCAGCGTCTCAGTGTCTCAGTCTCTCAGTGTCTCAGTCTCTCAGTCTCTCAGGGTCTCAGTGTCTCAGTCTCTCAGTGTCTCAGTCTCAGGGTCTCAGGGCCTCAGTGTCTCAGGTCTCAGTGACTCAGAGTCTCAGTGTCTCAGTGTCTCAGTCTCTCAGACTCTCAGTCGCTCAGTCTCTCAGTCTCTCTGTCTCTCAGTGTGTCATTTTCTCAGTGTCTCAGTCTCTCAGGGTCTCAGTGTCTCAGGGTCTCAGGGTCTCAGTGTCTCAGTGTCTCAGGGTCTCAGTGTCTCAGAGCCTTAGTCTCTCAGGCCCTCAGTCTCTCAGGGTCTCTGGGTCTCTGGCTCTCAGTCTCTCAGTCTCTCAGTTTCTCAGTGTCTCAGTGTTTCAGGGTCTCAGTGTCTCAGGATCTCAGGATCTCAGTGTCTCAGGGTCTCGGTGTCTCAGGGTCTCAGGGTCTTAGTCTCTCAGTCACTCAGTTTCTCAGTCTCTCAGTCTCTCAGTGTCTCAGTGTCTCAGGGTCTCAGGGTCTCAATGTCTCAGTCTCTCAGTCTCTCAGTCTCTCATTCTCTCATTCTCTCAGTCTCTCAGTCTCTCAGTGACTCAGTGTCTCAGGTTCTCAGTGTCTCAGGGTCTCAGTGTCTCAGTGTCGCAGGGCCTCTGGGTCTCTGGGTCTCTGGGTCTCAGTGTGCCAGTGTCTCAGAGTCTCAGGGTCCCATGGTCTCACGGTCCCTGGGTCTTAGTGTCGAAGTCTCTCAGTGTCTCAGTTTCTCAGGGCCTCTGGGTCTCTGCGTCTCAGGGTCTCAGTGTTTCAGTGTCTCAGGGTCTCAGTGTCTCTGGGTCTCCGGGTCTCAGTCTCTCATTCTCTCTGTCTCTCAGTTTCTCAGTGTCTCAGTGTCTCGTGTATCAGGGCCTCTGGGTCTCTGGGTCTCAGGGTCTCAGGGTCTCAGTGTCTCAGTGTCTCAGGGTCTCAGTGTCTCTGGGTCTCTGGGTCTCAGTCTCTCATTCTCTCTGTCTCTCAGTTTCTCAGTGTCTCAGTGTCTCAGTGTCTCAGCGTCTCAGTGTCTCAGTGTCTCAGGATCTCAGGGTCTCAGTGTCTCAGTGTCTCAGCGTCTCAGGGCCTCAGTGTCTCACTGTCTCAGTGTCTCAGGTCTCAGTGACACAGAGTCTCAGTGTCTCAGTCTCTCAGTCGCTCAGTCTCTCAGTCTCTCTGTCTCTCAGTGTATCATTCTCTCAGTCTCTCAGTCTCTCCGAGTCTCTGTGTGTCAGTCTCTCAGGGTCTCAGTGTCTCAGGGTCTCAGGGTCTCTGGGTCTCAGTCTCTCAGTGTCTCAGGGTCTCAGTCTCTCAGTGTCTCAGTCTCTCAGTCTCTCAGTCTCTCAGGGTCTCAGTGTCTCAGTCTCTCAGGGTCTCAGTGTCTCAGGGTCTCGGCCTCAATGTCTCAGGGTCTCAGTGTATCACAGTTTCAGGGTCTCAGGGTCTCAGCCTCTCAGTGTCTCAGTCTCTCAGTGTCTCAGTCTCTCAGTCTCTCAGGGTCTCAGTGTCTCAGTCTCTCAGTGTCTCAGTCTCAGGGTCTCAGGGCCTCAGTGTCTCACTGTCTCAGTGTCTCAGGTCTCAGTGACTCAGAGTCTCAGTGTCTCAGTCTCTCAGACTCTCAGTAGCTCAGTCTCTCAGTCTCTCTGTCTCTCAGTGTGTCATTCTCTCAGTGTCTCAGTCTCTCAGGGTCTCAGTGTCTCAGGGTCTCAGGGTCTCAGTGTCTCAGTGTCTCAGGGTCTCAGAGCCTTAGTCTCTCAGGCCCTCAGTCTCTCAGGGACTCTGGGTCTCTGGCTCTCTGGGTCTCAGTCCCTCAGTCTCTCAGTCTCTCAGTCTCTCAGTCTCTCAGTGTCTCAGTGTCTCAGGGTCTCAGGGCCTCAGTGTCTCACTGTCTCAGTGTCTCAGGTCTCAGTGACACAGAGTCTCAGTGTCTCAGTCTCTCAGTCGCTCAGTCTCTCAGTCTCTCTGTCTCTCAGTGTATCATTCTCTCAGTCTCTCAGTCTCTCCGAGTCTCTGTGTGTCAGTCTCTCAGGGTCTCAGTGTCTCAGGGTCTCAGGGTCTCAGGGTCTCAGGTTCTCAGGGTCTCAGTCTCTCAGTGTCTCAGTCTCTCAGTCTCTCAGTCTCTCAGGATCTCAGTGTCTCAGTCTCTCAGGGTCTCAGTGTCTCAGGGTTTCAGGGCCTCAGTGTCTCAGGGTCTCAGTGTATCACGGTTTCAGGGTCTCAGTGTCTCAGGGTCTCAGCGTCTCAGTGTCTCAGTCTCTCAGTGTCTCAGTCTCTCAGTCTCTCAGGGTCTCAGTGTCTCAGTCTCTCAGTGTCTCAGTCTCAGGGTCTCAGGGCCTCAGTGTCTCACTGTCTCTGTCTCTCAGTTTCTCAGTGTCTCAGTGTCTCAGTGTCTCGTGTATCAGGGCCTCTGGGTCTCTGGGTCTCAGGGTCTCAGGGTCTCAGTGTCTCAGTGTCTCAGGGTCTCAGTGTCTCTGGGTCTCTGGGTCTCAGTCTCTCATTCTCTCTGTCTCTCAGTTTCTCAGTGTCTCAGTGTCTCAGCGTCTCAGTGTCTCAGTGTCTCAGGATCTCAGGGTCTCAGGGTCTCAGTGTCTCAGTGTCTCATTGACTCAGGGTCTCAGTGTCTCAGGGTCACCGGGTCTCAGGGTCTCAGGGTCTCAGGGTCTCTGGGTCTCAGTCTCTCAGTGTCTCAGTGTCTCAGGGTCTCAGGGTCTAAGTGTCTCAGGGTCTCAGTGTATCAGGGTTTCAGGGTCTCAGGGTCTTAGGGTCTCAGGGTCTCAGTCTCTCAGTGACTCAGTCTCTCAGTCTCTCAGGGTCTCAGTGTCTCAGTCTCTCAGGGTCTCAGTGTCTCAGTGTCGCAGGGCCTCTGGGTCTCTGGGTCTCTGGGTCTCAGTGTGTCAGTGTCTCAGAGTCTCAGGGTCCCATGGTCTCACGGTCCCTGGGTCTTAGTGTCGAAGTCTCTCAGTCTCTCAGTTTCTCAGTGTCTCAGTGTCTCAGTTTCTCAGGGCCTCTGGGTCTCTGCGTCTCAGGGTCTCAGTGTTTCAGTGTCTCAGGGTCTCAGTGTCTCTGGGTCTCCGGGTCTCAGTCTCTCATTCTCTCTGTCTCTCAGTTTCTCAGTGTCTCAGTGTCTCTGTGTCTCAGTGTCTCGTGTATCAGGGCCTCTGGGTCTCTGGGTCTCAGGGTCTCAGGGTCTCAGTGTCTCAGTGTCTCTGGGTCTCTGGGTCTCTGGGTCTCAGTCTCTCATTCTCTCTGTCTCTCAGTTTCTCAGTGTCTCAGTGTCTCAGTGTCTCAGTGTCTCAGCATCTCAGTGTCTCAGTGTCTCAGGATCTCAGGGTCTCAGGGTCTCAGTGTCTCAGTGTCTCATTGACTCAGGGTCTCAGTGTCTCAGGGTCACCGGGTCTCAGGGTCTCAGGGTCTCTGGGTCTCAGTCTCTCAGTGTCTCAGTGTCTCAGGGTCTAAGTGTCTCAGGGTCTCAGTGTATCAGGGTTTCAGGGTCTCAGGGTCTCAGGGTCTCAGGGTCTCAGTCTCTCAGTGACTCAGTCTCTCAGTCTCTCAGGGTCTCAGTGTCTCAGTCTCTCAGGGTCTCAGTGTCTCAGTGTCTCAGTCTCTCAGTGTCTCAGTGTCTCAGGGTCTCAGGGCCTCAGTGTCTCACTGTCTCAGTGTCTCAGGTCTCAGTGACACAGAGTCTCAGTGTCTCAGTCTCTCAGTCGCTCAGTCTCTCAGTCTCTCTGTCTCTCAGTGTATCATTCTCTCAGTCTCTCAGTCTCTCCGAGTCTCTGTGTGTCAGTCTCTCAGGGTCTCAGTGTCTCAGGGTCTCGGGGTCTCAGGGTCTCAGGTTCTCAGGGTCTCAGTCTCTCAGTGTCTCAGTCTCTCAGTCTCTCAGTCTCTCAGGATCTCAGTGTCTCAGTCTCTCAGGGTCTCAGTGTCTCAGGGTCTCAGGGCCTCAGTGTCTCAGGGTCTCAGTGTATCACGGTTTCAGGGTCTCAGTGTCTCAGGGTCTCAGCGTCTCAGTGTCTCAGTCTCTCAGTGTCTCAGTCTCTCAGTCTCTCAGGGTCTCAGTGTCTCAGTCTCTCAGTGTCTCAGTCTCAGGGTCTCAGGGCCTCAGTGTCTCACTGTCTCTGTCTCTCAGTTTCTCAGTGTCTCAGTGTCTCAGTGTCTCGTGTATCAGGGCCTCTGGGTCTCTGGGTCTCAGGGTCTCAGGGTCTCAGGGTCTCAGTGTCTCAGTGTCTCAGGGTCTCAGTGTCTCTGGGTCTCTGGGTCTCAGTCTCTCATTCTCTCTGTCTCTCAGTTTCTCAGTGTCTCAGTGTCTCAGCGTCTCAGTGTCTCAGTGTCTCAGGATCTCAGGGTCTCAGGGTCTCAGTGTCTCAGTGTCTCATTGACTCAGGGTCTCAGTGTCTCAGGGTCACCGGGTCTCAGGGTCTCAGGGTCTCAGGGTCTCTGGGTCTCAGTCTCTCAGTGTCTCAGTGTCTCAGGGTCTCAGGGTCTAAGTGTCTCAGGGTCTCAGTGTATCAGGGTTTCAGGGTCTCAGGGTCTTAGGGTCACAGGGTCTCAGTCTCTCAGTGACTCAGTCTCTCAGTCTCTCAGGGTCTCAGTGTCTCAGTCTCTCAGGGTCTCAGTGTCTCAGTGTCTCAGTCTCTCAGTGTCTCAGTGTCTCAGGGTCTCAGGGCCTCAGTGTCTCACTGTCTCAGTGTCTCAGGTCTCAGTGACACAGTGTCTCAGTGTCTCAGTCTCTCAGTCTCTCAGTCGCTCAGTCTCTCAGTCTCTCTGTCTCTCAGTGTATCATTCTCTCAGTCTCTCAGTCTCTCCGAGTCTCTGTGTGTCAGTCTCTCAGGGTCTCAGTGTCTCAGGGTCTCAGGGTCTCTGGGTCTCAGTCTCTCAGTGTCTCAGGGTCTCAGTCTCTCAGTGTATCAGTCTCTCAGTCTCTCAGTCTCTCAGGGTCTCAGTGTCTCAGTCTCTCAGGGTCTCAGTGCCTCAGGGTCTCGGCCTCAGTGTCTCAGGGTCTCAGTGTATCACGGTTTCAGGGTCTCAGGGTCTCAGGGTCTCAGTGTCTCAGTCTCTCAGTGTCTCAGTCTCTCAGTCTCTCAGGGTCTCAGTGTCTCAGTCTCTCAGTGTCTCAGTCTCAGGGTCTCAGGGCCTCAGTGTCTCACTGTCTCAGTGTCTCAGGTCTCAGTGACTCAGAGTCTCAGTGTCTCAGTCTCTCAGACTCTCAGTAGGTCAGTCTCTCAGTCTCTCTGTCTCTCAGTGTGTCATTCTCTCAGTGTCTCAGTCTCTCAGGGTCTCAGTGTCTCAGGGTCTCAGGGTCTCAGTGTCTCAGTGTCTCAGGGTCTCAGTGTCTCAGAGCCTTAGTCTCTCAGGCCCTCAGTCTCTCAGGGTCTTTGGGTCTCTGGCTCTCTGGGTCTCAGTCCCTCAGTCTCTCAGTCTCTCAGTCTCTCAGTTTCTCAGTGTCTCAGTGTTTCAGGGTCTCAGTGTCCCAGGGTCTCAGGGTCTCTGGGTCTCAGTCTCTCAGTGTCTCAGTGTCTCAGGGTCTCAGGGTCTCAGGGTCTCAGGGTCTCAGGGTCTCAGTCTCTCAGTGTCTCAGTCTCTCAGTCTCTCAGTCTCTCAGGGTCTCAGTGTCTCAGTCTCTCAGGGTCTCAGTGTCTCAGGGCCTCAGTGTCTCAGGGTCTCATTGTATCACGGTTTCAGGGTCTCAGGGTCTCAGGGTCTCAGCGTCTCAGTGTCTCAGTCTCTCAGTGTCTCAGTCTCTCAGTCTCTCAGGGTCTCAGTGTCTCAGTCTCTCAGTGTCTCAGTCTCAGGGTCTCAGGGTCTCAGGGCCTCAGTGTCTCAGGTCTCAGTGACTCAGAGTCTCAGTGTCTCAGTCTCTCAGACTCTCAGTCGCTCAGTCTCTCAGTCTCTTTGTCTCTCAGTGTGTCATTCTCTCAGTGTCTCAGTCTCTCAGGGTCTCAGTGTATCAGGGTCTCAGGGTCTCAGTGTCTCAGTGTCTCAGGGTCTCAGTGTCTCAGAGCCTTAGTCTCTCAGGCCCTCAGTCTCTCAGGGACTCTGGGTCTCTGGCTCTCTGGGTCTCAGTCCCTCAGTCTCTCAGTCTCTCAGTCTCTCAGTCTCTCAGTGTCTCAGTGTCTCAGGGTCTCAGGGCCTCAGTGTCTCACTGTCTCAGTGTCTCAGGTCTCAGTGACACAGAGTCTCAGTGTCTCAGTCTCTCAGTCGCTCAGTCTCTCAGTCTCTCTGTCTCTCAGTGTATCATTCTCTCAGTCTCTCAGTCTCTCCGAGTCTCTGTGTGTCAGTCTCTCAGGGTCTCAGTGTCTCAGGGTCTCAGGGTCTCAGGTTCTCAGGGTCTCAGTCTCTCAGTGTCTCAGTCTCTCAGTCTCTCAGTCTCTCAGGATCTCAGTGTCTCAGTCTCTCAGGGTCTCAGTGTCTCAGGGTTTCAGGGCCTCAGTGTCTCAGGGTCTCAGTGTATCACGGTTTCAGGGTCTCAGTGTCTCAGGGTCTCAGCGTCTCAGTGTCTCAGTCTCTCAGTGTCTCAGTCTCTCAGTCTCTCAGGGTCTCAGTGTCTCAGTCTCTCAGTGTCTCAGTCTCAGGGTCTCAGGGCCTCAGTGTCTCACTGTCTCTGTCTCTCAGTTTCTCAGTGTCTCAGTGTCTCAGTGTCTCGTGTATCAGGGCCTCTGGGTCTCTGGGTCTCAGGGTCTCAGGGTCTCAGTGTCTCAGTGTCTCAGGGTCTCAGTGTCTCTGGGTCTCTGGGTCTCAGTCTCTCATTCTCTCTGTCTCTCAGTTTCTCAGTGTCTCAGTGTCTCAGCGTCTCAGTGTCTCAGTGTCTCAGGATCTCAGGGTCTCAGGGTCTCAGTGTCTCAGTGTCTCATTGACTCAGGGTCTCAGTGTCTCAGGGTCACCGGGTCTCAGGGTCTCAGGGTCTCAGGGTCTCTGGGTCTCAGTCTCTCAGTGTCTCAGTGTCTCAGGGTCTCAGGGTCTAAGTGTCTCAGGGTCTCAGTGTATCAGGGTTTCAGGGTCTCAGGGTCTTAGGGTCTCAGGGTCTCAGTCTCTCAGTGACTCAGTCTCTCAGTCTCTCAGGGTCTCAGTGTCTCAGTCTCTCAGGGTCTCAGTGTCTCAGTGTCGCAGGGCCTCTGGGTCTCTGGGTCTCTGGGTCTCAGTGTGTCAGTGTCTCAGAGTCTCAGGGTCCCATGGTCTCACGGTCCCTGGGTCTTAGTGTCGAAGTCTCTCAGTCTCTCAGTTTCTCAGTGTCTCAGTGTCTCAGTTTCTCAGGGCCTCTGGGTCTCTGCGTCTCAGGGTCTCAGTGTTTCAGTGTCTCAGGGTCTCAGTGTCTCTGGGTCTCCGGGTCTCAGTCTCTCATTCTCTCTGTCTCTCAGTTTCTCAGTGTCTCAGTGTCTCTGTGTCTCAGTGTCTCGTGTATCAGGGCCTCTGGGTCTCTGGGTCTCAGGGTCTCAGGGTCTCAGTGTCTCAGTGTCTCTGGGTCTCTGGGTCTCTGGGTCTCAGTCTCTCATTCTCTCTGTCTCTCAGTTTCTCAGTGTCTCAGTGTCTCAGTGTCTCAGTGTCTCAGCATCTCAGTGTCTCAGTGTCTCAGGATCTCAGGGTCTCAGGGTCTCAGTGTCTCAGTGTCTCATTGACTCAGGGTCTCAGTGTCTCAGGGTCACCGGGTCTCAGGGTCTCAGGGTCTCAGGGTCTCTGGGTCTCAGTCTCTCAGTGTCTCAGTGTCTCAGGGTCTAAGTGTCTCAGGGTCTCAGTGTATCAGGGTTTCAGGGTCTCAGGGTCTCAGGGTCTCAGGGTCTCAGTCTCTCAGTGACTCAGTCTCTCAGTCTCTCAGGGTCTCAGTGTCTCAGTCTCTCAGGGTCTCAGTGTCTCAGTGTCTCAGTCTCTCAGTGTCTCAGTGTCTCAGGGTCTCAGGGCCTCAGTGTCTCACTGTCTCAGTGTCTCAGGTCTCAGTGACACAGAGTCTCAGTGTCTCAGTCTCTCAGTCGCTCAGTCTCTCAGTCTCTCTGTCTCTCAGTGTATCATTCTCTCAGTCTCTCAGTCTCTCCGAGTCTCTGTGTGTCAGTCTCTCAGGGTCTCAGTGTCTCAGGGTCTCGGGGTCTCAGGGTCTCAGGTTCTCAGGGTCTCAGTCTCTCAGTGTCTCAGTCTCTCAGTCTCTCAGTCTCTCAGGATCTCAGTGTCTCAGTCTCTCAGGGTCTCAGTGTCTCAGGGTCTCAGGGCCTCAGTGTCTCAGGGTCTCAGTGTATCACGGTTTCAGGGTCTCAGTGTCTCAGGGTCTCAGCGTCTCAGTGTCTCAGTCTCTCAGTGTCTCAGTCTCTCAGTCTCTCAGGGTCTCAGTGTCTCAGTCTCTCAGTGTCTCAGTCTCAGGGTCTCAGGGCCTCAGTGTCTCACTGTCTCTGTCTCTCAGTTTCTCAGTGTCTCAGTGTCTCAGTGTCTCGTGTATCAGGGCCTCTGGGTCTCTGGGTCTCAGGGTCTCAGGGTCTCAGGGTCTCAGTGTCTCAGTGTCTCAGGGTCTCAGTGTCTCTGGGTCTCTGGGTCTCAGTCTCTCATTCTCTCTGTCTCTCAGTTTCTCAGTGTCTCAGTGTCTCAGCGTCTCAGTGTCTCAGTGTCTCAGGATCTCAGGGTCTCAGGGTCTCAGTGTCTCAGTGTCTCATTGACTCAGGGTCTCAGTGTCTCAGGGTCACCGGGTCTCAGGGTCTCAGGGTCTCAGGGTCTCTGGGTCTCAGTCTCTCAGTGTCTCAGTGTCTCAGGGTCTCAGGGTCTAAGTGTCTCAGGGTCTCAGTGTATCAGGGTTTCAGGGTCTCAGGGTCTTAGGGTCACAGGGTCTCAGTCTCTCCGTGACTCAGTCTCTCAGTCTCTCAGGGTCTCAGTGTCTCAGTCTCTCAGGGTCTCAGTGTCTCAGTGTCTCAGTCTCTCAGTGTCTCAGTGTCTCAGGGTCTCAGGGCCTCAGTGTCTCACTGTCTCAGTGTCTCAGGTCTCAGTGACACAGTGTCTCAGTGTCCTCAGTCTCTCAGTCTCTCAGTCGCTCAGTCTCTCAGTCTCTCTGTCTCTCAGTGTATCATTCTCTCAGTCTCTCAGTCTCTCCGAGTCTCTGTGTGTCAGTCTCTCAGGGTCTCAGTGTCTCAGAGGTCTCAGGGTCTCTGGTCTCAGTCTCTCAGTGTCTCAGGGTCTCAGTCTCTCAGTGTCTCAGTCTCTCAGTCTCTCAGTCTCTCAGGGTCTCAGTGTCTCAGTCTCTCAGGGTCTCAGTGCCTCAGGGTCTCGGCCTCAGTGTCTCAGGGTCTCAGTGTATCACGGTTTCAGGGTCCTCAGGGTCTCAGGGTCTCAGTGTCTCAGTCTCTCAGTGTCTCAGTCTCTCAGTCTCTCAGGGTCTCAGTGTCTCAGTCTCTCAGTGTCTCAGTCTCAGGGTCTCAGGGCCTCAGTGTCTCACTGTCTCAGTGTCTCAGGCTCTCAGTGACTCAGAGTCTCAGTGTCTCAGTCTCTCAGACTCTCTGTAGGTCAGTCTCTCAGTCTCTCTGTCTCTCAGTGTGTCATTCTCTCAGTGTCTCAGTCTCTCAGGGTCTCAGTGTCTCAGGGTCTCAGGGTCTCAGTGTCTCAGTGTCTCAGGGTCTCAGTGTCTCAGAGCCTTAGTCTCTCAGGCCCTCAGTCTCTCAGGGTCTTTGGGTCTCTGGCTCTCTGGGTCTCAGTCCCTCAGTCTCTCAGTCTCTCAGTCTCTCAGTTTCTCAGTGTCTCAGTGTTTCAGGGTCTCAGTGTCCCAGGGTCTCAGGGTCTCTGGGTCTCAGTCTCTCAGTGTCTCAGTGTCTCAGGGTCTCAGGGTCTCAGGGTCTCAGGGTCTCAGGGTCTCAGTCTCTCAGTGTCTCAGTCTCTCAGTCTCTCAGTCTCTCAGGGTCTCAGTGTCTCAGTCTCTCAGGGTCTCAGTGTCTCAGGGTCTCAGGGCCTCAGTGTCTCAGGGTCTCATTGTATCACGGTTTCAGGGTCTCAGGGTCTCAGGGTCTCAGCGTCTCAGTGTCTCAGTCTCTCAGTGTCTCAGTCTCTCAGTCTCTCAGGGTCTCAGTGTCTCAGTCTCTCAGTGTCTCAGTCTCAGGGTCTCAGGGTCTCAGGGCCTCAGTGTCTCAGGTCTCAGTGACTCAGAGTCTCAGTGTCTCAGTCTCTCAGACTCTCAGTCGCTCAGTCTCTCAGTCTCTTTGTCTCTCAGTGTGTCATTCTCTCAGTGTCTCAGTCTCTCAGGGTCTCAGTGTATCAGGGTCTCAGGGTCTCAGTGTCTCAGTGTCTCAGGGTCTCAGTGTCTCAGAGCCTTAGTCTCTCAGGCCCTCAGTCTCTCAGGGTCTCTGGGTCTCTGGCTCTCTGGGTCTCAGTCTCTCAGTCTCTCCGTCTCTCAGTTTCTCAGTGTCTCAGTGTTTCAGGGTCTCAGTGTCTCAGGATCTCAGGATCTCAGTGTCTCAGGGTCTCGGTGTCTCAGGGTCTCAGGGACTTAGTCTCTCAGTCACTCAGTTTCTCAGTCTCTCAGTCTCTCAGTGTCTCAGTGTCTCAGGGTCTCAGGGTCTCAATGTCTCAGTCTCTCAGTCTCTCAGTCTCTCATTCTCTCATTCTCTCAGTCTCTCAGTCTCTCAGTGACTCAGTGTCTCAGGTTCTCAGTGTCTCAGGGTCTCAGTGTCTCAGGGCCTCTGGGTCTCTGGGTCTCTGGGTCTCAGTGTGTCAGTGTCTCAAAGTCTCAGGGTCCCATGGTCACAGGGTCCCTGGGTCTTAGTGTTGAAGTCTCTCAGTCTCTCAGTTTCTCAGTGTCTCAGTGTCTCAGTGTCTCAGGGCCTCTGGGTCTCTGCGTCTCAGGGTCTCAGTGTCTCAGGGTCTCAGTGTCTCTGGGTCTCCGGGTCTCAGTCTCTCATTCTCTCTGTCTCTCAGTTTCTCAGTCTCTCAGTCTCTCAGGGTCTCAGGGTCTCAGCCTCTCAGTGTCTCAGTCTCTCAGTGTCTCAGTCTCTCAGTCTCTCAGGGTCTCAGTGTCTCAGTCTCTCAGTGTCTCAGTCTCAGGGTCTCAGGGCCTCAGTGTCTCACTGTCTCAGTGTCTCAGGTCTCAGTGACTCAGAGTCTCAGTGTCTCAGTCTCTCAGACTCTCAGTAGCTCAGTCTCTCAGTCTCTCTGTCTCTCAGTGTGTCATTCTCTCAGTGTCTCAGTCTCTCAGGGTCTCAGTGTCTCAGGGTCTCAGGGTCTCAGTGTCTCAGTGTCTCAGGGTCTCAGTGTCTCAGAGCCTTAGTCTCTCAGGCCCTCAGTCTCTCAGGGACTCTGGGTCTCTGGCTCTCTGGGTCTCAGTCCCTCAGTCTCTCAGTCTCTCAGTCTCTCAGTTTCTCAGTGTCTCAGTGTTTCAGGGTCTCAGTGTCCCAGGGTCTCAGGGTCTCTGGGTCTCAGTCTCTCAGTGTCTCAGTGTCTCAGGGTCTCAGGGTCTCAGGGTCTCAGGGTCTCAGTCTCTCAGTGTCTCAGTCTCTCAGTCTCTCAGTCTCTCAGGGTCTCAGTGTCTCAGTCTCTCAGGGTCTCAGTGTCTCAGGGTCTCAGGGCCTCAGTGTCTCAGGGTCTCATTGTATCACGGTTTCAGGGTCTCAGGGTCTCAGGGTCTCAGCGTCTCAGTGTCTCAGTCTCTCAGTGTCTCAGTCTCTCAGTCTCTCAGGGTCTCAGTGTCTCAGTCTCTCAGTGTCTCAGTCTCAGGGTCTCAGGGCCTCAGTGTCTCAGGTCTCAGTGACTCAGAGTCTCAGTGTCTCAGTGTCTCAGTCTCTCAGACTCTCAGTCGCTCAGTCTCTCAGTCTCTCTGTCTCTCAGTGTGTCATTTTCTCAGTGTCTCAGTCTCTCAGGGTCTCAGTGTCTCAGGGTCTCAGGGTCTCAGTGTCTCAGTGTCTCAGGGTCTCAGTGTCTCAGAGCCTTAGTCTCTCAGGCCCTCAGTCTCTCAGGGTCTCTGGGTCTCTGGCTCTCAGTCTCTCAGTCTCTCAGTTTCTCAGTGTCTCAGTGTTTCAGGGTCTCAGTGTCTCAGGATCTCAGGATCTCAGTGTCTCAGGGTCTCGGTGTCTCAGGGTCTCAGGGTCTTAGTCTCTCAGTCACTCAGTTTCTCAGTCTCTCAGTCTCTCAGTGTCTCAGTGTCTCAGGGTCTCAGGGTCTCAATGTCTCAGTCTCTCAGTCTCTCAGTCTCTCATTCTCTCATTCTCTCAGTCTCTCAGTCTCTCAGTGACTCAGTGTCTCAGGTTCTCAGTGTCTCAGGGTCTCAGTGTCTCAGTGTCGCAGGGCCTCTGGGTCTCTGGGTCTCTGGGTCTCAGTGTGCCAGTGTCTCAGAGTCTCAGGGTCCCATGGTCTCACGGTCCCTGGGTCTTAGTGTCGAAGTCTCTCAGTGTCTCAGTTTCTCAGGGCCTCTGGGTCTCTGCGTCTCAGGGTCTCAGTGTTTCAGTGTCTCAGGGTCTCAGTGTCTCTGGGTCTCCGGGTCTCAGTCTCTCATTCTCTCTGTCTCTCAGTTTCTCAGTGTCTCAGTGTCTCGTGTATCAGGGCCTCTGGGTCTCTGGGTCTCAGGGTCTCAGGGTCTCAGTGTCTCAGTGTCTCAGGGTCTCAGTGTCTCTGGGTCTCTGGGTCTCAGTCTCTCATTCTCTCTGTCTCTCAGTTTCTCAGTGTCTCAGTGTCTCAGTGTCTCAGTGTCTCAGCGTCTCAGTGTCTCAGTGTCTCAGGATCTCAGGGTCTCAGTGTCTCAGTGTCTCAGCGTCTCAGGGCCTCAGTGTCTCACTGTCTCAGTGTCTCAGGTCTCAGTGACACAGAGTCTCAGTGTCTCAGTCTCTCAGTCGCTCAGTCTCTCAGTCTCTCTGTCTCTCAGTGTATCATTCTCTCAGTCTCTCAGTCTCTCCGAGTCTCTGTGTGTCAGTCTCTCAGGGTCTCAGTGTCTCAGGGTCTCAGGGTCTCTGGGTCTCAGTCTCTCAGTGTCTCAGGGTCTCAGTCTCTCAGTGTCTCAGTCTCTCAGTCTCTCAGTCTCTCAGGCTCTCAGTGTCTCAGTCTCTCAGGGTCTCAGTGTCTCAGGGTCTCGGCCTCAATGTCTCAGGGTCTCAGTGTATCACAGTTTCAGGGTCTCAGGGTCTCAGGGTCTCAGCCTCTCAGTGTCTCAGTCTCTCAGTGTCTCAGTCTCTCAGTCTCTCAGGGTCTCAGTGTCTCAGTCTCTCAGTGTCTCAGTCTCAGGGTCTCAGGGCCTCAGTGTCTCACTGTCTCAGTGTCTCAGGTCTCAGTGACTCAGAGTCTCAGTGTCTCAGTCTCTCAGACTCTCAGTAGCTCAGTCTCTCAGTCTCTCTGTCTCTCAGTGTGTCATTCTCTCAGTGTCTCAGTCTCTCAGGGTCTCAGTGTCTCAGGGTCTCAGGGTCTCAGTGTCTCAGTGTCTCAGGGTCTCAGAGCCTTAGTCTCTCAGGCCCTCAGTCTCTCAGGGACTCTGGGTCTCTGGCTCTCTGGGTCTCAGTCCCTCAGTCTCTCAGTCTCTCAGTCTCTCAGTGTCTCAGTGTCTCAGGGTCTCAGGGCCTCAGTGTCTCACTGTCTCAGTGTCTCAGGTCTCAGTGACACAGAGTCTCAGTGTCTCAGTCTCTCAGTCGCTCAGTCTCTCAGTCTCTCTGTCTCTCAGTGTATCATTCTCTCAGTCTCTCAGTCTCTCCGAGTCTCTGTGTGTCAGTCTCTCAGGGTCTCAGTGTCTCAGGGTCTCAGGGTCTCAGGTTCTCAGGGTCTCAGTCTCTCAGTGTCTCAGTCTCTCAGTCTCTCAGTCTCTCAGGATCTCAGTGTCTCAGTCTCTCAGGGTCTCAGTGTCTCAGGGTTTCAGGGCCTCAGTGTCTCAGGGTCTCAGTGTATCACGGTTTCAGGGTCTCAGTGTCTCAGGGTCTCAGCGTCTCAGTGTCTCAGTCTCTCAGTGTCTCAGTCTCTCAGTCTCTCAGGGTCTCAGTGTCTCAGTCTCTCAGTGTCTCAGTCTCAGGGTCTCAGGGCCTCAGTGTCTCACTGTCTCTGTCTCTCAGTTTCTCAGTGTCTCAGTGTCTCAGTGTCTCGTGTATCAGGGCCTCTGGGTCTCTGGGTCTCAGGGTCTCAGGGTCTCAGTGTCTCAGTGTCTCAGGGTCTCAGTGTCTCTGGGTCTCTGGGTCTCAGTCTCTCATTCTCTCTGTCTCTCAGTTTCTCAGTGTCTCAGTGTCTCAGCGTCTCAGTGTCTCAGTGTCTCAGGATCTCAGGGTCTCAGGGTCTCAGTGTCTCAGTGTCTCATTGACTCAGGGTCTCAGTGTCTCAGGGTCACCGGGTCTCAGGGTCTCAGGGTCTCAGGGTCTCTGGGTCTCAGTCTCTCAGTGTCTCAGTGTCTCAGGGTCTCAGGGTCTAAGTGTCTCAGGGTCTCAGTGTATCAGGGTTTCAGGGTCTCAGGGTCTTAGGGTCTCAGGGTCTCAGTCTCTCAGTGACTCAGTCTCTCAGTCTCTCAGGGTCTCAGTGTCTCAGTCTCTCAGGGTCTCAGTGTCTCAGTGTCGCAGGGCCTCTGGGTCTCTGGGTCTCTGGGTCTCAGTGTGTCAGTGTCTCAGAGTCTCAGGGTCCCATGGTCTCACGGTCCCTGGGTCTTAGTGTCGAAGTCTCTCAGTCTCTCAGTTTCTCAGTGTCTCAGTGTCTCAGTTTCTCAGGGCCTCTGGGTCTCTGCGTCTCAGGGTCTCAGTGTTTCAGTGTCTCAGGGTCTCAGTGTCTCTGGGTCTCCGGGTCTCAGTCTCTCATTCTCTCTGTCTCTCAGTTTCTCAGTGTCTCAGTGTCTCTGTGTCTCAGTGTCTCGTGTATCAGGGCCTCTGGGTCTCTGGGTCTCAGGGTCTCAGGGTCTCAGTGTCTCAGTGTCTCTGGGTCTCTGGGTCTCTGGGTCTCAGTCTCTCATTCTCTCTGTCTCTCAGTTTCTCAGTGTCTCAGTGTCTCAGTGTCTCAGTGTCTCAGCATCTCAGTGTCTCAGTGTCTCAGGATCTCAGGGTCTCAGGGTCTCAGTGTCTCAGTGTCTCATTGACTCAGGGTCTCAGTGTCTCAGGGTCACCGGGTCTCAGGGTCTCAGGGTCTCAGGGTCTCTGGGTCTCAGTCTCTCAGTGTCTCAGTGTCTCAGGGTCTAAGTGTCTCAGGGTCTCAGTGTATCAGGGTTTCAGGGTCTCAGGGTCTCAGGGTCTCAGGGTCTCAGTCTCTCAGTGACTCAGTCTCTCAGTCTCTCAGGGTCTCAGTGTCTCAGTCTCTCAGGGTCTCAGTGTCTCAGTGTCTCAGTCTCTCAGTGTCTCAGTGTCTCAGGGTCTCAGGGCCTCAGTGTCTCACTGTCTCAGTGTCTCAGGTCTCAGTGACACAGAGTCTCAGTGTCTCAGTCTCTCAGTCGCTCAGTCTCTCAGTCTCTCTGTCTCTCAGTGTATCATTCTCTCAGTCTCTCAGTCTCTCCGAGTCTCTGTGTGTCAGTCTCTCAGGGTCTCAGTGTCTCAGGGTCTCAGGGTCTCAGGGTCTCAGGTTCTCAGGGTCTCAGTCTCTCAGTGTCTCAGTCTCTCAGTCTCTCAGTCTCTCAGGATCTCAGTGTCTCAGTCTCTCAGGGTCTCAGTGTCTCAGGGTCTCAGGGCCTCAGTGTCTCAGGGTCTCAGTGTATCACGGTTTCAGGGTCTCAGTGTCTCAGGGTCTCAGCGTCTCAGTGTCTCAGTCTCTCAGTGTCTCAGTCTCTCAGTCTCTCAGGGTCTCAGTGTCTCAGTCTCTCAGTGTCTCAGTCTCAGGGTCTCAGGGCCTCAGTGTCTCACTGTCTCTGTCTCTCAGTTTCTCAGTGTCTCAGTGTCTCAGTGTCTCGTGTATCAGGGCCTCTGGGTCTCTGGGTCTCAGGGTCTCAGGGTCTCAGGGTCTCAGTGTCTCAGTGTCTCAGGGTCTCAGTGTCTCTGGGTCTCTGGGTCTCAGTCTCTCATTCTCTCTGTCTCTCAGTTTCTCAGTGTCTCAGTGTCTCAGCGTCTCAGTGTCTCAGTGTCTCAGGATCTCAGGGTCTCAGGGTCTCAGTGTCTCAGTGTCTCATTGACTCAGGGTCTCAGTGTCTCAGGGTCACCGGGTCTCAGGGTCTCAGGGTCTCAGGGTCTCTGGGTCTCAGTCTCTCAGTGTCTCAGTGTCTCAGGGTCTCAGGGTCTAAGTGTCTCAGGGTCTCAGTGTATCAGGGTTTCAGGGTCTCAGGGTCTTAGGGTCTCAGGGTCTCAGTCTCTCAGTGACTCAGTCTCTCAGTCTCTCAGGGTCTCAGTGTCTCAGTCTCTCAGGGTCTCAGTGTCTCAGTGTCTCAGTCTCTCAGTGTCTCAGTGTCTCAGGGTCTCAGGGCCTCAGTGTCTCACTGTCTCAGTGTCTCAGGTCTCAGTGACACAGTGTCTCAGTGTCTCAGTCTCTCAGTCTCTCAGTCGCTCAGTCTCTCAGTCTCTCTGTCTCTCAGTGTATCATTCTCTCAGTCTCTCAGTCTCTCCGAGTCTCTGTGTGTCAGTCTCTCAGGGTCTCAGTGTCTCAGGGTCTCAGGGTCTCTGGGTCTCAGTCTCTCAGTGTCTCAGGGTCTCAGTCTCTCAGTGTCTCAGTCTCTCAGTCTCTCAGTCTCTCAGGGTCTCAGTGTCTCAGTCTCTCAGGGTCTCAGTGCCTCAGGGTCTCGGCCTCAGTGTCTCAGGGTCTCAGTGTATCACGGTTTCAGGGTCTCAGGGTCTCAGGGTCTCAGTGTCTCAGTCTCTCAGTGTCTCAGTCTCTCAGTCTCTCAGGGTCTCAGTGTCTCAGTCTCTCAGTGTCTCAGTCTCAGGGTCTCAGGGCCTCAGTGTCTCACTGTCTCAGTGTCTCAGGTCTCAGTGACTCAGAGTCTCAGTGTCTCAGTCTCTCAGACTCTCAGTAGGTCAGTCTCTCAGTCTCTCTGTCTCTCAGTGTGTCATTCTCTCAGTGTCTCAGTCTCTCAGGGTCTCAGTGTCTCAGGGTCTCAGGGTCTCAGTGTCTCAGTGTCTCAGGGTCTCAGTGTCTCAGAGCCTTAGTCTCTCAGGCCCTCAGTCTCTCAGGGTCTTTGGGTCTCTGGCTCTCTGGGTCTCAGTCCCTCAGTCTCTCAGTCTCTCAGTCTCTCAGTTTCTCAGTGTCTCAGTGTTTCAGGGTCTCAGTGTCCCAGGGTCTCAGGGTCTCTGGGTCTCAGTCTCTCAGTGTCTCAGTGTCTCAGGGTCTCAGGGTCTCAGGGTCTCAGGGTCTCAGGGTCTCAGTCTCTCAGTGTCTCAGTCTCTCAGTCTCTCAGTCTCTCAGGGTCTCAGTGTCTCAGTCTCTCAGGGTCTCAGTGTCTCAGGGTCTCAGGGCCTCAGTGTCTCAGGGTCTCATTGTATCACGGTTTCAGGGTCTCAGGGTCTCAGGGTCTCAGCGTCTCAGTGTCTCAGTCTCTCAGTGTCTCAGTCTCTCAGTCTCTCAGGGTCTCAGTGTCTCAGTCTCTCAGTGTCTCAGTCTCAGGGTCTCAGGGTCTCAGGGCCTCAGTGTCTCAGGTCTCAGTGACTCAGAGTCTCAGTGTCTCAGTCTCTCAGACTCTCAGTCGCTCAGTCTCTCAGTCTCTTTGTCTCTCAGTGTGTCATTCTCTCAGTGTCTCAGTCTCTCAGGGTCTCAGTGTATCAGGGTCTCAGGGTCTCAGTGTCTCAGTGTCTCAGGGTCTCAGTGTCTCAGAGCCTTAGTCTCTCAGGCCCTCAGTCTCTCAGGGTCTCTGGGTCTCTGGCTCTCTGGGTCTCAGTCTCTCAGTCTCTCCGTCTCTCAGTTTCTCAGTGTCTCAGTGTTTCAGGGTCTCAGTGTCTCAGGATCTCAGGATCTCAGTGTCTCAGGGTCTCGGTGTCTCAGGGTCTCAGGGTCTTAGTCTCTCAGTCACTCAGTTTCTCAGTCTCTCAGTCTCTCAGTGTCTCAGTGTCTCAGGGTCTCAGGGTCTCAATGTCTCAGTCTCTCAGTCTCTCAGTCTCTCATTCTCTCATTCTCTCAGTCTCTCAGTCTCTCAGTGACTCAGTGTCTCAGGTTCTCAGTGTCTCAGGGTCTCAGTGTCTCAGGGCCTCTGGGTCTCTGGGTCTCTGGGTCTCAGTGTGTCAGTGTCTCAGAGTCTCAGGGTCCCATGGTCACAGGGTCCCTGGGTCTTAGTGTTGAAGTCTCTCAGTCTCTCAGTTTCTCAGTGTCTCAGTGTCTCAGTGTCTCAGGGCCTCTGGGTCTCTGCGTCTCAGGGTCTCAGTGTCTCAGGGTCTCAGTGTCTCTGGGTCTCCGGGTCTCAGTCTCTCATTCTCTCTGTCTCTCAGTTTCTCAGTGTCTCAGTGTCTCAGTGTCTCGTGTATCAGGGCCTCTGGGTCTCTGGGTCTCAGGGTCTCAGTGTCTCAGGGTCTCAGTGTCTCAGTGTCTCAGGGTCTCAGTGTCTCTGGGTCTCTGGGTCTCAGTCTCTCATTCTCTCTGTCTCTCAGTTTCTCAGTGTCTCAGTGTCTCAGCGTCTCAGTGTCTCAGTGTCTCAGGATCTCAGCGTCTCAGGGTCTCAGTGTCTCAGTGTCTCATTGACTCAGGGTCTCAGTGTCTCAGGGTCACCGGGTCTCAGGGTCTCAGGGTCTCAGGGTCTCTGGGTCTCAGTCTCTCAGTGTCTCAGTGTCTCAGGGTCTCAGGGTCTAAGTGTCTCAGGGTCTCAGTGTATCAGGGTTTCAGGGTCTCAGGGTCTTAGGGTCTCAGGGTCTCAGTCTCTCAGTGACTCAGTCTCTCAGGGTCTCAGTGTCTCAGTCTCTCAGGGTCTCAGTGTCTCAGTGTCTCAGTGTCTCAGTCTCTCAGTGTCTCAGTGTCTCAGGGTCTCAGGGCCTCAGTGTCTCACTGTCTCAGTGTCTCAGGTCTCAGTGACACAGAGTCTCAGTGTCTCAGTCTCTCAGTCGCTCAGTCTCTCAGTCTCTCTGTCTCTCAGTGTATCATTCTCTCAGTCTCTCAGTCTCTCCGAGTCTCTGTGTGTCAGTCTCTCAGGGTCTCAGTGTCTCAGGGTCTCAGGGTCTCTGGGTCTCAGTCTCTCAGTGTCTCAGGGTCTCAGTCTCTCAGTGTCTCAGTCTCTCAGTCTCTCAGTCTCTCAGGGTCTCAGTGTCTCAGTCTCTCAGGGTCTCAGTGTCTCAGGGTCTCGGCCTCAATGTCTCAGGGTCTCAGTGTATCACGGTTTCAGGGTCTCAGGGTCTCAGGGTCTCAGCGTCTCAGTGTCTCAGTCTCTCAGTGTCTCAGTCTCTCAGTCTCTCAGGGTCTCAGTGTCTCAGTCTCTCAGTGTCTCAGTCTCAGGGTCTCAGGGCCTCAGTGTCTCACTGTCTCAGTGTCTCAGGTCTCAGTGACTCAGAGTCTCAGTGTCTCAGTCTCTCAGACTCTCAGTAGCTCAGTCTCTCAGTCTCTCTGTCCCTCAGTGTGTCATTCTCTCAGTGTCTCAGTCTCTCAGGGTCTCAGTGTCTCAGGGTCTCAGGGTCTCAGTGTCTCAGTGTCTCAGGGTCTCAGTGTCTCAGAGCCTTAGTCTCTCAGGCCCTCAGTCTCTCAGGGTCTTTGGGTCTCTGGCTCTCTGGGTCTCAGTCCCTCAGTCTCTCAGTCTCTCAGTCTCTCAGTTTCTCAGTGTCTCAGTGTTTCAGGGTCTCAGTGTCCCAGGGTCTCAGGGTCTCTGGGTCTCAGTCTCTCAGTGTCTCAGTGTCTCAGGGTCTCAGGGTCTCAGGGTCTCAGGGTCTCAGTCTCTCAGTGTCTCAGTCTCTCAGGGTCTCAGTGTCTCAGTCTCTCAGGGTCTCAGTGTCTCAGGGTCTCAGGGCCTCAGTGTCTCACGGTTTCAGGGTCTCAGGGTCTCAGGGTCTCAGCGTCTCAGTGTCTCAGTCTCTCAGTGTCTCAGTCTCTCAGTCTCTCAGGGTCTCAGTGTCTCAGTCTCTCAGTGTCTCAGTCTCAGGGTCTCAGGGTCTCAGGGCCTCAGTGTCTCAGGTCTCAGTGACTCAGAGTCTCAGTGTCTCAGTCTCTCAGACTCTCAGTCGCTCAGTCTCTCAGTCTCTTTGTCTCTCAGTGTGTCATTCTCTCAGTGTCTCAGTCTCTCAGGGTCTCAGTGTCTCAGGGTCTCAGGGTCTCAGTGTCTCAGTGTCTCAGGGTCTCAGTGTCTCAGAGCCTTAGTCTCTCAGGCCCTCAGTCTCTCAGGGTCTCTGGGTCTCTGGCTCTCTGGGTCTCAGTCTCTCAGTCTCTCCGTCTCTCAGTTTCTCAGTGTCTCAGTGTTTCAGGGTCTCAGTGTCTCAGGATCTCAGGATCTCAGTGTCTCAGGGTCTCGGTGTCTCAGGGTCTCAATGTCTCAGTCTCTCAGTCTCTCAGTCTCTCATTCTCTCATTCTCTCAGTCTCTCAGTCTCTCAGTGACTCAGTGTCTCAGGTTCTCAGTGTCTCAGGGTCTCAGTGTCTCAGTGTCGCAGGGCCTCTGGGTCTCTGGGTCTCTGGGTCTCAGTGTGTCAGTGTCTCAGAGTCTCAGGGTCCCATGGTCTCACGGTCCCTGGGTCTTAGTGTCGAAGTCTCTCAGTCTCTCAGTTTCTCAGTGTCTCAGTGTCTCAGTTTCTCAGGGCCTCTGGGTCTCTGCGTCTCAGGGTCTCAGTGTTTCAGTGTCTCAGGGTCTCAGTGTCTCTGGGTCTCCGGGTCTCAGTCTCTAATTCTCTCTGTCTCTCAGTTTCTCAGTGTCTCAGTGTCTCAGTGTCTCGTGTATCAGGGCCTCTGGGTCTCTGGGTCTCAGGGTCTCAGGGTCTCAGTGTCTCAGTGTCTCAGTGTCTCTGGGTCTCTGGGTCTCAGTCTGTCATTCTCTCTGTCTCTCAGTTTCTCAGTGTCTCAGTCTCTCAGTGTCTCAGTGTCTCAGTGTCTCAGCGTCTCAGTGTCTCAGTGTCTCAGGATCTCAGGGTCTCAGGGTCTCAGTGTCTCAGTGTCTCATTGACTCAGGGTCTCAGTGTCTCAGGGTCACCGGGTCTCAGGGTCTCAGGGTCTCAGGGTCTCTGGGTCTCAGTCTCTCAGTGTCTCAGTGTCTCAGGGTCTCAGGGTCTAAGTGTCTCAGGGTCTCAGTGTATCAGGGTTTCAGGGTCTCAGGGTCTCAGGGTCTCAGGGTCTCAGTCTCTCAGTGACTCAGTCTCTCAGTCTCTCAGGGTCTCAGTGTCTCAGTCTCTCAGGGTCTCAGTGTCTCAGTGTCTCAGTCTCTCAGTGTCTCAGTGTCTCAGGGTCTCAGGGCCTCAGTGTCTTACTGTCTCAGTGTCTCAGGTCTCAGTGACACAGAGTCTCAGTGTCTCAGTCTCTCAGTCGCTCAGTCTCTCAGTCTCTCTATCTCTCAGTGTATCATTCTCTCAGTCTCTCAGTCTCTCCGAGTCTCTGTGTGTCAGTCTCTCAGGGTCTCAGTGTCTCAGGGTCTCAGGGTCTCAGGTTCTCAGGGTCTCAGTCTCTCAGTGTCTCAGTCTCTCAGTCTCTCAGTCTCTCAGGATCTCAGTGTCTCAGTCTCTCAGGGTCTCAGTGTCTCAGGGTCTCAGTGTCTCAGGGTCTCAGTGTATCACGGTTTCAGGGTCTCAGTGTCTCAGGGTCTCAGCGTCTCAGTGTCTCAGTCTCTCAGTGTCTCAGTCTCTCAGTCTCTCAGGGTCTCAGTGTTTCAGTCTCTCAGTGTCTCAGTGTCAGGGTCTCAGGGCCTCAGTGTCTCACTGTCTCTGTCTCTCAGTTTCTCAGTGTCTCAGTGTCTCAGTGTCTCGTTTATCAGGGCCTCTGGGTCTCTGGGTCTCAGGGTCTCAGGGTCTCAGGGTCTCAGTGTCTCAGTGTCTCAGGGTCTCAGTGTCTCTGGGTCTCTGGGTCTCAGTCTCTCATTCTCTCTGTCTCTCAGTTTCTCAGTGTCTCAGTGTCTCAGCGTCTCAGTGTCTCAGTGTCTCAGGATCTCAGGGTCTCAGGGTCTCAGTGTCTCAGTGTCTCATTGACTCAGGGTCTCAGTGTCTCAGGGTCACCGGGTCTCAGGGTCTCAGGGTCTCAGGGTCTCTGGGTCTCAGTCTCTCAGTGTCTCAGGGTCTCAGGGTCTAAGTGTCTCAGGGTCTCAGTGTATCAGGGTTTCAGGGCCTCAGGGTCTCAGGGTCTCAGGGTCTCAGTCTCTCAGTGACTCAGTCTCTCAGTCTCTCAGGGTCTCAGTGTCTCAGTCTCTCAGGGTCTCAGTGTCTCAGTCTCTCAGTGTCTCAGTGTCTCAGGGTCTCAGGGCCTCAGTGTCTCACTGTCTCAGTGTCTCAGGTCTCAGTGAGACAGAGTCTCAGTGTCTCAGTCTCTCAGTCGCTCAGTCTCTCAGTCTCTCTGTCTCTCAGTGTATCATTCTCTCAGTCTCTCAGTCTCTCCGAGTCTCTGTGTTTCAGTCTCTCAGGGTCTCAGTGTCTCAGGGTCTCAGGGTCTCAGTATCTCAGTGTCTCAGTCTCTCAGTCTCTCAGTCTCTCAGGGTCTCAGTGTCTCAGTCTCTCAGGGTCTCAGTGTCTCAGGGTCTCGGCCTCAATGTCTCAGGGTCTCAGTGTATCACGGTTTCAGGGTCTCAGGGTCTCAGGGTCTCAGCCTCTCAGTGTCTCAGTCTCTCAGTGTCTCAGTCTCTCAGTCTCTCAGGGTCTCAGTGTCTCAGTCTCTCAGTGTCTCAGTCTCAGGGTCTCAGGGCCTCAGTGTCTCACTGTCTCAGTGTCTCAGGTCTCAGTGACTCAGAGTCTCAGTGTCTCAGTCTCTCAGACTCTCAGTAGCTCAGTCTCTCAGTCTCTCTGTCTCTCAGTGTGTCATTCTCTCAGTGTCTCAGTCTCTCAGGGTCTCAGTGTCTCAGGGTCTCAGGGTCTCAGTGTCTCAGTGTCTCAGGGTCTCAGTGTCTCAGAGCCTTAGTCTCTCAGGCCCTCAGTCTCTCAGGGTCTCTGGGTCTCTGGCTCTCTGGGTCTCAGTCCCTCAGTCTCTCAGTCTCTCAGTTTCTCAGTGTCTCAGTGTTTCAGGGTCTCAGTGTCCCAGGGTCTCAGGGTCTCTGGGTCTCAGTCTCTCAGTGTCTCAGTGTCTCAGGGTCTCAGGGTCTCAGGGTCTCAGGGTCTCAGTCTCTCAGTGTCTCAGTCTCTCAGTCTCTCAGTCTCTCAGGGTCTCAGTGTCTCAGTCTCTCAGGGTCTCAGTGTCTCAGGGTCTCAGGGCCTCAGTGTCTCAGGGTCTCATTGTATCACGGTTTCAGGGTCTCAGTGTCTCAGGGTCTCAGCGTCTCAGTGTCTCAGTGTCTCAGTCTCTCAGTCTCTCAGGGTCTCAGTGTCTCAGTCTCTCAGTGTCCCAGTCTCAGGGTCTCAGGGCCTCAGTGTCTCAGGTCTCAGTGACTCAGAGTCTCAGTGTCTCAGTCTCTCAGACTCTCAGTCGCTCAGTCTCTCAGTCTCTCTGTCTCTCAGTGTGTCATTCTCTCAGTGTCTCAGTCTCTCAGGGTCTCAGTGTCTCAGGGTCTCAGGGTCTCAGTGTCTCAGTGTCTCAGGGTCTCAGTGTCTCAGAGCCTTAGTCTCTCAGGCCCTCAGTCTCTCAGGGTCTCTGGGTCTCTGGCTCTCAGTCTCTCAGTCTCTCAGTTTCTCAGTTCTCAGTGTTTCAGGGTCTCAGTGTCTCAGGATCTCAGGATCTCAGTGTCTCAGGGTCTCGGTGTCTCAGGGTCTCAGGGTCTTAGTCTCTCAGTCACTCAGTTTCTCAGTCTCTCAGTCTCTCAGTGTCTCAGTGTCTCAGGGTCTCAGGGTCTCAATGTCTCAGTCTCTCAGTCTCTCAGTCTCTCATTCTCTCATTCTCTCAGTCTCTCAGTCTCTCAGTGACTCAGTGTCTCAGGTTCTCAGTGTCTCAGGGTCTCAGTGTCTCAGTGTCGCAGGGCCTCTGGGTCTCTGGGTCTCTGGGTCTCAGTGTGCCAGTGTCTCAGAGTCTCAGGGTCCCATGGTCTCACGGTCCCTGGGTCTTAGTGTCGAAGTCTCTCAGTGTCTCAGTTTCTCAGGGCCTCTGGGTCTCTGCGTCTCAGGGTCTCAGTGTTTCAGTGTCTCAGGGTCTCAGTGTCTCTGGGTCTCCGGGTCTCAGTCTCTCATTCTCTCTGTCTCTCAGTTTCTCAGTGTCTCAGTGTCTCAGTGTCTCAGTGTCTCGTGTATCAGGGCCTCTGGGTCTCTGGGTCTCAGGGTCTCAGGGTCTCAGTGTCTCAGTGTCTCAGGGTCTCAGTGTCTCTGGGTCTCTGGGTCTCAGTCTCTCATTCTCTCTGTCTCTCAGTTTCTCAGTGTCTCAGTGTCTCAGTGTCTCAGTGTCTCAGCGTCTCAGTGTCTCAGTGTCTCAGGATCTCAGGGTCTCAGGGTCTCAGTGTCTCAGTGTCTCATTGACTCAGGGTCTCAGTGTCTCAGGGTCTCAGGGTCTCTGGGTCTCAGTCTCTCAGTGTCTCAGTGTCTCAGGGTCTCAGGGTCTCAGGGTCTCAGGGTCTCAGGGTCTCTGGGTCTCAGTCTCTCAGTGTCTCAGTGTCTCAGGGTCTCAGGGTCTAAGTGTCTCAGGGTCTCAGTGTATCAGGGTTTCAGGGTCTCAGGGTCTCAGGGTCTCAGGGTCTCAGTCTCTCAGTGACTCAGTCTCTCTGTCTCTCAGGGTCTCAGTGTCTCAGTGTCTCAGGGTCTCAGTGTATCACGGTTTCAGGGTCTCAGTGTCTCAGGGTCTCAGCGTCTCAGTGTCTCAGTCTCTCAGTGTCTCAGTCTCTCAGTCTCTCAGTCTCTCAGGGTCTCAGTGTCTCAGTCTCTCAGTGTCTCAGTCTCAGGGTCTCAGGGCCTCAGTGTCTCACTGTCTCAGTGTCTCAGGTCTCAGTGACTCAGAGTCTCAGTGTCTCAGTCTCTCAGACTCTCAGTCGCTCAGTCTCTCAGTCTCTCTGTCTCTCAGTGTGTCATTCTCTCAGTGTCTCAGCCTCTCAGGGTCTCAGTGTCTCAGGGTCTCAGGGTCTCAGTGTCTCAGTGTCTCAGTGTCTCAGGGTCTCAGTGTCTCAGAGCCTTAGTCTCTCAGGCCCTCAGTCTCTCAGGGTATCTGGGTCTCTGGCTCTCTGGGTCTCAGTCTCTCAGTCTCTCAGTCTCTCAGTTTCTCAGTGTCTCAGTGTTTCAGGGTCTCAGTGTCCCAGGGTCTCAGGGTCTCTGGGTCTCAGTCTCTCAGTGTCTCAGTGTCTCAGGGTCTCAGGGTCTCAGGGTCTCAGCGTCTCAGTGTCTCAGTGTCTCAGTCTCTCAGTGTCTCAGTCTCTCAGTCTCTCAGGGTCTCAGTGTCTCAGTCTCTCAGTGTCTCAGTCTCAGGGTCTCAGGGCCTCAGTGTCTCACTGTCTCAGTGTCTCAGGTCTCAGTGACTCAGAGTCTCAGTCTCTCAGTCTCTCAGACTCTCAGTCGCTCAGTCTCTCAGTCTCTCTGTCTCTCAGTGTGTCATTCTCTCAGTGTCTCAGTCTCTCAGGGTCTCAGTGTCTCAGGGTCTCAGGGTCACAGTGTCTCAGTGTCTCAGGGTCTCAGTGTCTCAGAGCCTTAGTCTCTCAGGCCCTCAGTCTCTCAGTCTCTCAGTCTCTCAGTTTCTCAGTGTCTCAGTGTCTCAGTGTCTCAGGATCTCAGGGTCTCAGTGTCTTAGGGTCTCGGTGTCTCAGGGTCTCAGGGTCTTAGTCTCTCAGTCTCTCAGTATCTCAGTCTCTCAGTTTCTCAGTGTCTCAGTGTTTCAGGGTCTCAGTGTCCCAGGGTCTCAGGGTCTCTGGGTCTCAGTCTCTCAGTGTCTCAGTGTCTCAGGGTCTCAGGGTCTCAGGGTCTCAGGGTCTCAGGGTCTCAGTCTCTCAGTGTCTCAGTCTCTCAGTCTCTCAGTCTCTCAGGGTCTCAGTGTCTCAGTCTCTCAGGGTCTCAGTGTCTCAGGGTCTCAGGGCCTCAGTGTCTCAGGGTCTCATTGTATCACGGTTTCAGGGTCTCAGTGTCTCAGGGTCTCAGCGTCTCAGTGTCTCAGTCTCTCAGTGTCTCAGTCTCTCAGTCTCTCAGGGTCTCAGTGTCTCAGTCTCTCAGTGTCTCAGTCTCAGGGTCTCAGGGCCTCAGTGTCTCAGGTCTCAGTGATTCAGAGTCTCAGTGTCTCAGTCTCTCAGACTCTCAGTCGCTCAGTCTCTCAGTCTCTCTGTCTCTCAGTGTGTCATTCTCTCAGTGTCTCAGTCTCTCAGGGTCTCAGTGTCTCAGGGTCTCAGGGTCTCAGTGTCTCAGTGTCTCAGGGTCTCAGTGTCTCAGAGCCTTAGTCTCTCAGGCCCTCAGTCTCTCAGGGTCTCTGGGTCTCTGGCTCTCAGTCTCTCAGTCTCTCAGTTTCTCAGTTCTCAGTGTTTCAGGGTCTCAGTGTCTCAGGATCTCAGGATCTCAGTGTCTCAGGGTCTCGGTGTCTCAGGGTCTCAGGGTCTTAGTCTCTCAGTCACTCAGTTTCTCAGTCTCTCAGTCTCTCAGTGTCTCAGTGTCTCAGGGTCTCAGGGTCTCAATGTCTCAGTCTCTCAGTCTCTCAGTCTCTCATTCTCTCATTCTCTCAGTCTCTCAGTCTCTCAGTGACTCAGTGTCTCAGGTTCTCAGTGTCTCAGGGTCTCAGTGTCTCAGTGTCGCAGGGCCTCTGGGTCTCTGGGTCTCTGGGTCTCAGTGTGCCAGTGTCTCAGAGTCTCAGGGTCCCATGGTCTCACGGTCCCTGGGTCTTAGTGTCGAAGTCTCTCAGTGTCTCAGTTTCTCAGGGCCTCTGGGTCTCTGCGTCTCAGGGTCTCAGTGTTTCAGTGTCTCAGGGTCTCAGTGTCTCTGGGTCTCCGGGTCTCAGTCTCTCATTCTCTCTGTCTCTCAGTTTCTCAGTGTCTCAGTGTCTCAGTGTCTCGTGTATCAGGGCCTCTGGGTCTCTGGGTCTCAGGGTCTCAGGGTCTCAGTGTCTCAGTGTCTCAGGGTCTCAGTGTCTCTGGGTCTCTGGGTCTCAGTCTCTCATTCTCTCTGTCTCTCAGTTTCTCAGTGTCTCAGTGTCTCAGTGTCTCAGTGTCTCAGCGTCTCAGTGTCTCAGTGTCTCAGGATCTCAGGGTCTCAGGGTCTCAGTGTCTCAGTGTCTCATTGACTCAGGGTCTCAGTGTCTCAGGGTCTCAGGGTCTCTGGGTCTCAGTCTCTCAGTGTCTCAGTGTCTCAGGGTCTCAGGGTCTCAGGGTCTCAGGGTCTCAGGGTCTCAGGGTCTCTGGGTCTCAGTCTCTCAGTGTCTCAGTGTCTCAGGGTCTCAGGGTCTAAGTGTCTCAGGGTCTCAGTGTATCAGGGTTTCAGGGTCTCAGGGTCTCAGGGTCTCAGGGTCTCAGTCTCTCAGTGACTCAGTCTCTCTGTCTCTCAGGGTCTCAGTGTCTCAGTGTCTCAGGGTCTCAGTGTATCACGGTTTCAGGGTCTCAGTGTCTCAGGGTCTCAGCGTCTCAGTGTCTCAGTCTCTCAGTGTCTCAGTCTCTCAGTCTCTCAGTCTCTCAGGGTCTCAGTGTCTCAGTCTCTCAGTGTCTCAGTCTCAGGGTCTCAGGGCCTCAGTGTCTCACTGTCTCAGTGTCTCAGGTCTCAGTGACTCAGAGTCTCAGTGTCTCAGTCTCTCAGACTCTCAGTCGCTCAGTCTCTCAGTCTCTCTGTCTCTCAGTGTGTCATTCTCTCAGTGTCTCAGCCTCTCAGGGTCTCAGTGTCTCAGGGTCTCAGGGTCTCAGTGTCTCAGTGTCTCAGTGTCTCAGGGTCTCAGTGTCTCAGAGCCTTAGTCTCTCAGGCCCTCAGTCTCTCAGGGTATCTGGGTCTCTGGCTCTCTGGGTCTCAGTCTCTCAGTCTCTCAGTCTCTCAGTTTCTCAGTGTCTCAGTGTTTCAGGGTCTCAGTGTCCCAGGGTCTCAGGGTCTCTGGGTCTCAGTCTCTCAGTGTCTCAGTGTCTCAGGGTCTCAGGGTCTCAGGGTCTCAGCGTCTCAGTGTCTCAGTGTCTCAGTCTCTCAGTGTCTCAGTCTCTCAGTCTCTCAGGGTCTCAGTGTCTCAGTCTCTCAGTGTCTCAGTCTCAGGGTCTCAGGGCCTCAGTGTCTCACTGTCTCAGTGTCTCAGGTCTCAGTGACTCAGAGTCTCAGTCTCTCAGTCTCTCAGACTCTCAGTCGCTCAGTCTCTCAGTCTCTCTGTCTCTCAGTGTGTCATTCTCTCAGTGTCTCAGTCTCTCAGGGTCTCAGTGTCTCAGGGTCTCAGGGTCACAGTGTCTCAGTGTCTCAGGGTCTCAGTGTCTCAGAGCCTTAGTCTCTCAGGCCCTCAGTCTCTCAGTCTCTCAGTCTCTCAGTTTCTCAGTGTCTCAGTGTCTCAGTGTCTCAGGATCTCAGGGTCTCAGTGTCTTAGGGTCTCGGTGTCTCAGGGTCTCAGGGTCTTAGTCTCTCAGTCTCTCAGTTTCTCAGTCTCTCAGTGTCTCAGTGTCTCAGTGTCTCAGGGTCTCAGGGTCTCAATGTCTCAGTCTGTCAGTCTCTCAGTCTCTCATTCTCTCATTCTCTCTGTCTCTCAGTCTCTCAGTGACTCAGTGTCTCAGGTTCTCAGTGTCTCAGGGTCTCAGAGTCTCAGTGTCGCAGGGCCTCTGGGTCTCTGGGTCTCTGGGTCCCAGTGTGTCAGTGTCTCAGAGTCTCAGGGTCCCATGGTCTCACGGTCCCTGGGTCTTAGTGTCGAAGTCTCTCAGTCTCTCAGTTTCTCAGTGTCTCAGTGTCTCAGGGCCTCTGGGTCTCTGCGTCTCAGGGTCTCAGTGTTTCAGTGTCTCAGGGTCTCAGTGTCTCTGGGTCTCCGGGTCTCAGTCTCTCATTCTCTCTGTCTCTCAGTTACTCAGTGTCTCAGTGTCTCACTGTCTCTGTCTCTCAGTTTCTCAGTGTCTCAGTGTCTCAGTGTCTCGTGTATCAGGGCCTCTGGGTCTCTGGGTCTCAGGGTCCCAGGGTCTCAGTGTCTCAGTGTCTCAGGGTCTCAGTGTCTCTGGGTCTCTGGGTCTCAGTCTCTCATTCTCTCTGTCTCTCAGTTTCTCAGTGTCTCAGTGTCTCAGTGTCTCAGTGTCTCAGTGTCTCAGCGTCTCAGTGTCTCAGTGTCTCAGTGTCTCATTGACTCAGGGTCTCAGGGTCTCAGTGTCTCAGTGTCTCATTGACTCAGGGTCTCAGTGTCTCAGGGTCACCGGGTCTCAGGGTCTCAGGGTCTCTGGGTCTCAGTCTCTCAGTGTCTCAGTGTCTCAGGGTCTCAGGGTCTAAGTGTCTCAGTGTCTCAGTGTATCAGGGTTTCAGGATCTCAGGGTCTCAGGGTCTCAGTCTCTCAGTGACTCAGTCTCTCAGTCTCTCAGGGTCTCAGTGTCTCAGTCTCTCAGGGTCTCAGAGTCTCAGTGTCTCAGTCTCTCAGTCGCTCAGTCTCTCTGTCGCTCAGTGTATCATTCTCTCAGTCTCTCAGTCTCTCCGAGTCTCAGTGTCTCAGTCTCTCAGGGTCTCAGTGTCTCAGGGTCTCAGGGTCTAAGTGTCTCAGTGTCTCAGTGTATCAGGGTTTCAGGGTCTCAGGGTCTCAGGGTCTCAGTCTCTCAGTGACTCAGTCTCTCAGTCTCTCAGGGTCTCAGTGTCTCAGTCTCTCAGGGTCTCAGTGTCTCAGTGTCTCAGTCTCTCAGTGTCTCAGTGTCACAGAGTCTCAGTGTCTCAGTCTCTCAGTCGCTCAGTCTCTCAGTCTCTCTGTCTCTCAGTGTATCATTCTCTCAGTCTCTCAGTCTCTCCGAGTCTCAGTGTCTCAGTCTCTCAGGGTCTCAGTGTCTCAGGGTCTCATTATCTCAGTGTCTCAGGGTCTCAGTGTCTCAGGCCCTTAGTCTCTCAGGCCCTCAGTCTCTCAGGGTCTCTGGGTCTCTGGGTCTCAGTCTCTCAGTCTCTCAGTCTCACAGTGTCTCAGTGTTTCAGGGTCTCAGTGTCTCAGGATCTCAGTGTCTCAGGGTCTCGGTGTCTCAGGGTCTCAGGGTCTTAGTCTCTCAGTCACTCAGTCTCTCAGTCTCGCAGTGTCTCAGGGCCTCTGGGTCTCTGCGTCTCAGGGTCTCAGTGTTTCAGTGTCTCAGGGTCTCAGTGTCTCTGGATCTCTGGGTCTCAGTCTCTCATTCTCTCTGTCTCTCAGTTTTTCAGTGTCTCAGTGTCTCAGTGTCTCGTGTATCAGGGCCTCAGGGTCTCAGTGTCTCAGGGTCTCAGGGTCTCAGTGTCTTTGGGTCTCTGGGTCTCAGGGTCTCAGGGTCTCAGTGTCTCAGTGTCTCAGGGTCTCAGTGTCTCTGGGTCTCTGGGTCTCAGTCTCTCATTCTCTCTGTCTCTCAGTTTCTCAGGGTCTCAGTGTCTCAGTGTCTCAGGGTCTCAGTGTCTCAGAGCCTTAGTCTCTCAGGCCCTCAGTCTCTCAGTCTCTCAGTCTCTCAGTTTCTCAGTGTCTCAGTGTTTCAGTGTCTCAGTGTCTCAGGATCTCAGGGTCTCAGTGTCTTAGGGTCTCGGTGTCTCAGGGTCTCAGGGTCTTAGTCTCTCAGTCTCTCAGTTTCTCAGTCTCTCAGTTTCTCAGTGTCTCAGTGTCTCAGGGTCTCAGGGTCTCAATGTCTCAGTCTGTCAGTCTCTCAGTCTCTCATTCTCTCATTCTCTCTGTCTCTCAGTCTCTCAGTGACTCAGTGTCTCAGGTTCTCAGTGTCTCAGGGTCTCAGAGTCTCAGTGTCGCAGGGCCTCTGGGTCTCTGGGTCTCAGTGTGTCAGTGTCTCAGAGTCTCAGGGTCCCATGGTCTCACGGTCCCTGGGTCTTAGTGTCGAAGTCTCTCAGTCTCTCAGTTTCTCAGTGTCTCAGTGTCTCAGTGTCTCAGGGCCTCTGGGTCTCTGCGTCTCAGGGTCTCAGTGTTTCAGTGTCTCAGGGTCTCAGTGTCTCTGGGTCTCCGGGTCTCAGTCTCTCATTCTCTCTGTCTCTCAGTTTCTCAGTGTCTCAGTGTCTCAGTGTCTCGTGTATCAGGGCCTCTGGGTCTCTGGGTCTCAGGGTCTCAGGGTCTCAGTGTCTCAGTGTCTCAGTGTCTCTGGGTCTCTGGGTCTCAGTCTCTCATTCTCTCTGTCTCTCAGTTTCTCAGTGTCTCAGTGTCTCAGTGTCTCAGTGTCTCAGTGTCTCAGTGTCTCAGCGTCTCAGTGTCTCAGTGTCTCAGGATCTCAGGGTCTCAGGGTCTCAGTGTCTCAGTGTCTCATTGACTCAGGGTCTCAGTGTCTCAGGGTCACCGGGTCTCAGGGTCTCAGGGTCTCTGGGTCTCAGTCTCTCAGTGTCTCAGTGTCTCAGGGTCTCAGGGTCTAAGTGTCTCAGGGTCTCAGTGTATCAGGGTTTCAGGGTCTCAGGGTCTCAGGGTCTCAGGGTCTCAGTCTCTCAGTGACTCAGTCTCTCAGTCTCTCAGGGTCTCAGTGTCTCAGTCTCTCAGGGTCTCAGTGTCTCAGTGTCTCAGTCTCTCAGTGTCTCAGTGTCTCAGGTCTCAGTGACACAGAGTCTCAGTGTCTCAGTCTCTCAGTCGCTCAGTCTCTCAGTCTCTCTGTCTCTCAGTGTATCATTCTCTCAGTCTCTCAGTCTCTCCGAGTCTCTGTGTGTCAGTCTCTCAGGGTCTCAGTGTCTCAGGGTCTCAGGGTCTCAGGTTCTCAGGGTCTCAGTCTCTCAGTGTCTCAGTCTCTCAGTCTCTCAGTCTCTCAGGATCTCAGTGTCTCAGTCTCTCTGGGTCTCAGTGTCTCAGGGTCTCAGGGCCTCAGTGTCTCAGGGTCTCAGGGTCTCAGGGTCTCAGGTTCTCAGGGTCTCAGTCTCTCAGTGTCTCAGTCTCTCAGTCTCTCAGTCTCTCAGGATCTCAGTGTCTCAGTCTCTCAGGGTCTCAGTGTCTCAGGGTCTCAGGGCCTCAGTGTCTCAGGGTCTCAGTGTATCACGGTTTCAGGGTCTCAGTGTCTCAGGGTCTCAGCGTCTCAGTGTCTCAGTCTCTCAGTGTCTCAGTCTCTCAGTCTCTCAGGGTCTCAGTGTCTCAGTCTCTCAGTGTCTCAGTGTCAGGGTCTCAGGGCCTCAGTGTCTCACTGTCTCTGTCTCTCAGTTTCTCAGTGTCTCAGTGTCTCAGTGTCTCGTGTATCAGGGCCTCTGGGTCTCTGGGTCTCAGGGTCTCAGTGTCTCAGTGTCTCAGGGTCTCAGTGTCTCTGGGTCTCTGGGTCTCAGTCTCTCATTCTCTCTGTCTCTCAGTTTCTCAGTGTCTCAGTGTCTCAGCGTCTCAGTGTCTCAGTGTCTCAGGATCTCAGGGTCTCAGGGTCTCAGTGTCTCAGTCTCTCAGTCTCTCAGTCTCTCAGGATCTCAGTGTCTCAGTCTCTCAGGGTCTCAGTGTCTCAGGGTCTCAGGGCCTCAGTGTCTCAGGGTCTCAGTGTATCACGGTTTCAGGGTCTCAGTGTCTCAGGGTCTCAGCGTCTCAGTGTCTCAGTCTCTCAGTGTCTCAGTCTCTCAGTCTCTCAGGGTCTCAGTGTCTCAGTCTCTCAGTGTCTCAGTGTCAGGGTCTCAGGGCCTCAGTGTCTCACTGTCTCTGTCTCTCAGTTTCTCAGTGTCTCAGTGTCTCAGTGTCTCGTGTATCAGGGCCTCTGTGTCTCTGGGTCTCAGGGTCTCAGTGTCTCAGTGTCTCAGGGTCTCAGTGTCTCTGGGTCTCTGGGTCTCAGTCTCTCATTCTCTCTGTCTCTCAGTTTCTCAGTGTCTCAGTGTCTCAGCGTCTCAGTGTCTCAGTGTCACCGGGTCTCAGGGTCTCAGGGTCTCAGGGTCTCTGGGTCTCAGTCTCTCAGTGTCTCAGGGTCTCAGGGTCTAAGTGTCTCAGGGTCTCAGTGTATCAGGGTTTCAGGGTCTCAGGGTCTCAGGGTCTCAGTCTCTCAGTGACTCAGTCTCTCAGTCTCTCAGGGTCTCAGTGTCTCAGTCTCTCAGGGTCTCAGTGTCTCAGTCTCTCAGTGTCTCAGTGTCTCAGGGTCTCAGGGCCTCAGTGTCTCACTGTCTCAGTGTCTCAGGTCTCAGTGACACAGAGTCTCAGTGTCTCAGTCTCTCAGTCGCTCAGTCTCTCAGTCTCTCTGTCTCTCAGTGTATCATTCTCTCAGTCTCTCAGTCTCTCCGAGTCTCTGTGTTTCAGTCTCTCAGGGTCTCAGTGTCTCAGGGTCTCAGGGTCTCAGGGTCTCAGTCTCTCAGTGTCTCTGTGTTTCAGTCTCTCAGGGTCTCAGTGTCTCAGTCTCTCAGGGTCTCAGGGCCTCAATGTCTCAGGGTCTCAGTGTATCACGGTTTCAGGGTCTCAGGGTCTCAGGGTCTCAGCCTCTCAGTGTCTCAGTCTCTCAGTGTCTCAGTCTCTCAGTCTCTCAGGGTCTCAGTGTCTCAGTCTCTCAGTGTCTCAGTCTCAGGGTCTCAGGGCCTCAGTGTCTCACTGTCTCAGTGACTCAGAGTCTCAGTGTCTCAGTCTCTCAGACTCTCAGTAGCTCAGTCTCTCAGTCTCTCTGTCTCTCAGTGTGTCATTCTCTCAGTGTCTCAGTCTCTCAGGGTCTCAGTGTCTCAGGGTCTCAGTGTCTCAGAGCCTTAGTCTCTCAGGCCCTCAGTCTCTCAGGGTCTTTGGGTCTCTGGCTCTCTGGGTCTCAGTCCCTCAGTCTCTCAGTCTCTCAGTCTCTCAGTTTCTCAGTGTCTCAGTGTTTCAGGGTCTCAGTGTCCCAGGGTCTCAGGGTCTCTGGGTCTCAGTCTCTCAGTGTCTCTGTGTCTCAGGGTCTCAGGGTCTCAGGGTCTCAGGGTCTCAGTCTCTCAGTGTCTCAGTCTCTCAGTCTCTCAGTCTCTCAGGGTCTCAGTGTCTCAGTCTCTCTGGGTCTCAGTGTCTCAGGGTCTCAGGGCCTCAGTGTCTCAGGGTCTCATTGTATCACGGTTTCAGGGTCTCAGGGTCTCAGGGTCTCAGCGTCTCAGTGTCTCAGTCTCTCAGTGTCTCAGTCTCTCAGTCTCTCAGGGTCTCAGTGTCTCAGTCTCTCAGTGTCTCAGTCTCAGGGTCTCAGGGCCTCAGTGTCTCAGGTCTCAGTGACTCAGAGTCTCAGTGTCTCAGTCTCTCAGACTCTCAGTCGCTCAGTCTCTCAGTCTCTCTGTCTCTCAGTGTGTCATTCTCTCAGTGTCTCAGTCTCTCAGGGTCTCAGTGTCTCAGGGTCTCAGGGTCTCAGTGTCTCAGTGTCTCAGGGTCTCAGTGTCTCAGAGCCTTAGTCTCTCAGGCCCTCAGTCTCTCAGGGTCCCTGGGTCTCTGGCTCTCAGTCTCTCAGTCTCTCAGTTTCTCAGTGTCTCAGTGTTTCAGGGTCTCAGTGTCTCAGTGTCTCATTGACTCAGGGTCTCAGTGTCTCAGGGTCACCGGGACTCAGGGTCTCAGGGTCTCAGGGTCTCTGGGTCTCAGTCTCTCAGTGTCTCAGTGTCTCAGGGTCTCAGGGTCTAAGTGTCTCAGTGTCTCAGTGTATCAGGGTTTCAGGGTCTCAGGGTCTCAGGGTCTCAGTCTCTCAGTGACTCAGTCTCTCAGTCTCTCAGGGTCTCAGTGTCTCAGTCTCTCAGGGTCTCAGTGTCTCAGTGTCTCAGTCTCTCAGTGTCTCAGTGTCACAGAGTCTCAGTGTCTCAGTCTCTCAGTCGCTCAGTCTCTCAGTCTCTCTGTCTCTCAGTGTATCATTCTCTCAGTCTCTCAGTCTCTCCGAGTCTCAGTGTCTCAGTCTCTCAGGGTCTCAGTGTCTCAGGGTCTCATTATCTCAGTGTCTCAGGGTCTCAGTGTCTCAGGCCCTTAGTCTCTCAGGCCCTCAGTCTCTCAGGGTCTCTGGGTCTCTGGGTCTCAGTCTCTCAGTCTCTCAGTCTCACAGTGTCTCAGTGTTTCAGGGTCTCAGTGTCTCAGGATCTCAGTGTCTCAGGGTCTCGGTGTCTCAGGGTCTCAGGGTCTTAGTCTCTCAGTCACTCAGTCTCTCAGTCTCGCAGTGTCTCAGGGCCTCTGGGTCTCTGCGTCTCAGGGTCTCAGTGTTTCAGTGTCTCAGGGTCTCAGTGTCTCTGGGTCTCTGGGTCTCAGTCTCTCATTCTCTCTGTCTCTCAGTTTTTCAGTGTCTCAGTGTCTCAGTGTCTCGTGTATCAGGGCCTCAGGGTCTCAGTGTCTCAGGGTCTCAGGGTCTCAGTGTCTCTGGGTCTCTGGGTCTCAGTGTCTCAGGGTCTCAGTGTCTCAGTGTCTCAGGGTCTCAGTGTCTCTGGGTCTCTGGGTCTCAGTCTCTCATTCTCTCTGTCTCTCAGTTTCTCAGTGTCTCAGGGTCTCAGTGTCTCACTATCTCAGTATCTCAGGGTCTCGGTGTCTCAGGGTCTCAGTGTCTCAGGGTCTCAGGGTCTCAGTGTCTCAGTGTCTCAGGGTCTCAGTGTCTCAGAGCCTTAGTCTCTCAGGCCCTCAGTCTCTCAGTCTCTCAGTCTCTCAGTTTCTCAGTGTCTCAGTGTTTCAGTGTCTCAGTGTCTCAGGATCTCAGGGTCTCAGTGTCTTAGGGTCTCGGTGTCTCAGGGTCTCAGGGTCTTAGTCTCTCAGTCTCTCAGTTTCTCAGTCTCTCAGTCTCTCAGTGTCTCAGTGTCTCAGGGTCTCAGGGTCTCAATGTCTCAGTCTGTCAGTCTCTCAGTCTCTCATTCTCTCTGTCTCTCAGTCTCTCAGTGACTCAGTGTCTCAGGTTCTCAGTGTCTCAGGGTCTCAGAGTCTCAGTGTCGCAGGGCCTCTGGGTCTCTGGGTCTCTGGGTCTCAGTGTGTCAGTGTCTCAGAGTCTCAGGGTCCCATGGTCTCACGGTCCCTGGGTCTTAGTGTCGAAGTCTCTCAGTCTCTCAGTTTCTCAGTGTCTCAGTGTCTCAGTGTCTCAGGGCCTCTGGGTCTCTGCGTCTCAGGGTCTCAGTGTTTCAGTGTCTCAGGGTCTCAGTGTCTCTGGGTCTCCGGGTCTCAGTCTCTCATTCTCTCTGTCTCTCAGTTTCTCAGTGTCTCAGTGTCTCGTGTATCAGGGCCTCTGGGTCTCTGGGTCTCAGGGTCTCAGGGTCTCAGTGTCTCAGTGTCTCAGTGTCTCTGGGTCTCAGTCTCTCATTCTCTCTGTCTCTCAGTTTCTCAGTGTCTCAGTGTCTCAGTGTCTCAGCGTCTCAGTGTCTCAGTGTCTCAGGATCTCAGGGTCTCAGGGTCTCAGTGTCTCAGTGTCTCATTGACTCAGGTCTCAGTGTCTCAGGGTCACCGGGTCTCAGGGTCTCAGGGTCTCAGGGTCTCTGGGTCTCAGTCTCTCAGTGTCTCAGTGTCTCAGTGTCTCAGGGTCTAAGTGTCTCAGGGTCTCAGTGTATCAGGGTTTCAGGGTCTCAGGGTCTCAGGGTCTCAGGGTCTCAGTCTCTCAGTGACTCAGTCTCTCAGTCTCTCAGTCTCTCAGGGTCTCAGTGTCTCAGTCTCTCAGGGTCTCAGTGTCTCAGTGTCTCAGTCTCTCAGTGTCTCAGTGTCTCAGGTCTCAGTGACACAGAGTCTCAGTGTCTCAGTCTCTCAGTCGCTCAGTCTCTCAGTCTCTCTGTCTCTCAGTGTATCATTCTCTCAGTCTCTCAGTCTCTCCGAGTCTCTGTGTGTCAGTCTCTCAGGGTCTCAGTGTCTCAGGGTCTCAGGGTCTCAGGGTCTCAGGTTCTCAGGGTCTCAGTCTCTCAGTGTCTCAGTCTCTCAGTCTCTCAGTCTCTCAGGATCTCAGTGTCTCAGTCTCTCAGGGTCTCAGTGTCTCAGGGTCTCAGGGCCTCAGTGTCTCAGGGTCTCAGTGTATCACGGTTTCAGGGTCTCAGTGTCTCAGGGTCTCAGCGTCTCAGTGTCTCAGTCTCTCAGTGTCTCATTCTCTCAGTCTCTCAGGGTCTCAGTGTCTCAGTCTCTCAGTGTCTCAGTGTCAGGGTCTCAGGGCCTCAGTGTCTCACTGTCTCTGTCTCTCAGTTTCTCAGTGTCTCAGTGTCTCAGTGTCTCGTGTATCAGGGCCTCTGGGTCTCTGGGTCTCAGGGTCTCAGGGTCTCAGTGTCTCAGTGTCTCAGGGTCTCAGTGTCTCTGGGTCTCTGGGTCTCAGTCTCTCATTCTCTCTGTCTCTCAGTTTCTCAGTGTCTCAGTGTCTCAGCGTCTCAGTGTCTCAGTGTCTCAGGATCTCAGGGTCTCAGGGTCTCAGTGTCTCAGTGTCTCATTGACTCAGGGTCTCAGTGTCTCAGGGTCACCGGGTCTCAGGGTCTCAGGGTCTCAGGGTCTCTGGGTCTCAGTCTCTCAGTGTCTCAGGGTCTCAGGGTCTAAGTGTCTCAGGGTCTCAGTGTATCAGGGTTTCAGGGTCTCAGGGTCTCAGGGTCTCAGGGTCTCAGTCTCTCAGTGACTCAGTCTCTCAGTCTCTCAGGGTGTCAGTGTCTCAGTCTCTCAGGGTCTCAGTGTCTCAGTCTCTCAGTGTCTCAGTGTCTCAGGGTCTCAGGGCCTCAGTGTCTCACTGTCTCAGTGTCTCAGGTCTCAGTGACACAGAGTCTCAGTGTCTCAGTCTCTCAGTCGCTCAGTCTCTCAGTCTCTCTGTCTCTCAGTGTATCATTCTCTCAGTCTCTCAGTCTCTCCGAGTCTCTGTGTTTCAGTCTCTCAGGGTCTCAGTGTCTCAGGGTCTCAGGGTCTCAGGGTCTCAGTCTCTCAGTGTCTCAGTCTCTCAGTCTCTCAGTCTCTCAGGGTCTCAGTGTCTCAGTCTCTCAGGGTCTCAGTGTCTCAGGGTCTCGGCCTCAATGTCTCAGGGTCTCAGTGTATCACGGTTTCAGGGTCTCAGGGTCTCAGGGTCTCAGCCTCTCAGTGTCTCAGTCTCTCAGTGTCTCAGTCTCTCAGTCTCTCAGGGTCTCAGTGTCTCAGTCTCTCAGTGTCTCAGTCTCAGGGTCTCAGGGCCTCAGTGTCTCACTGTCTCAGTGTCTCAGGTCTCAGTGACTCAGGGTCTCAGTCTCTCAGTGTCTCAGTCTCTCAGTCTCTCAGGGTCTCAGTGTCTCAGTCTCTCAGTGTCTCAGTCTCAGGGTCTGAGGGCCTCAGTGTCTCACTGTCTCAGTGTCTCAGGTCTCAGTGACTCAGAGTCTCAGTGTCTCAGTCTCTCAGACTCTCAGTAGCTCAGTCTCTCAGTCTCTCTGTCTCTCAGTGTGTCATTCTCTCAGTGTCTCAGTCTCTCAGGGACTCAGTGTCTCAGGGTCTTAGGGTCTCAGTGTCTCAGTGTCTCAGGGTCTCAGTGTCTCAGAGCCTTAGTCTCTCAGGCCCTCAGTCTCTCAGGGTCTCTGGGTCTCTGGCTCTCTGGGTCTCAGTCCCTCAGTCTCTCAGTCTCTCAGTCTCTCAGTTTCTCAGTGTCTCAGTGTTTCAGGGTCTCAGTGTCCCAGGGTCTCAGGGTCTCTGGGTCTCAGTCTCTCAGTGTCTCAGTGTCTCAGGGTCTCAGGGTCTCAGGGTCTCAGGGTCTCAGTCTCTCAGTGTCTCAGTCTCTCAGTCTCTCAGTCTCTCAGGGTCTCAGTGTCTCAGTCTCTCAGGGTCTCAGTGTCTCAGGGTCTCAGGGCCTCAGTGTCTCAGGGTCTCAGGGCCTCAGTGTCTCAGGGTCTCAGTGTATCACGGTTTCAGGGTCTCAGGGTCTCAGCCTCTCAGTGTCTCAGTCTCTCAGTGTCTCAGTCTCTCAGTCTCTCAGGGTCTCAGTGTCTCAGTCTCTCAGTGTCTCAGTCTCAGGGTCTCAGGGCCTCAGTGTCTCAGGTCTCAGTGACTCAGAGTCTCAGTGTCTCAGTCTCTCAGACTCTCAGTCGCTCAGTCTCTCAGTCTCTCTGTCTCTCAGTGTGTCATTCTCTCAGTGTCTCAGTCTCTCAGGGTCTCAGTGTCTCAGGGTCTCAGGGTCTCAGTGTCTCAGTGTCTCAGGGTCTCAGTGTCTCAGAGCCTTAGTCTCTCAGGCCCTCAGTCTCTCAGGGTCTCTGGGTCTCTGGCTCTCAGTCTCTCAGTCTCTCAGTTTCTCAGTGTCTCAGTGTTTCAGGGTCTCAGTGTCTCAGGATCTCAGGATCTCAGTGTCTCAGGGTCTCGGTGTCTCAGGGTCTCAGGGTCTTAGTCTCTCAGTCACTCAGTTTCTCAGTCTCTCAGTCTCTCAGTGTCTCAGTGTCTCAGGGTCTCAGGGTCTCAATGTCTCAGTCTCTCAGTCTCTCAGTCTCTCATTCTCTCATTCTCTCAGTCTCTCAGTCTCTCAGTGACTCAGTGTCTCAGGTTCTCAGTGTCTCAGGGTCTCAGTGTTTCAGTGTCTCAGGGTCTCAGTGTCTCTGGGTCTCCGGGTCTCAGTCTCTCATTCTCTCTGTCTCCCAGTTTCTCAGTGTCTCAGTGTCTCAGTGTCTCGTGTATCAGGGCCTCTGGGTCTCTGGGTCTCAGGGTCTCAGGGTCTCAGTGTCTCAGTGTCTCAGGGTCTCAGTGTCTCTGGGTCTCTGGGTCTCAGTCTCTCATTCTCTCTGTCTCTCAGTTTCTCAGTGTCTCAGTGTCTCAGTGTCTCAGTGTCTCAGTGTCTCAGCGTCTCAGTGTCTCAGTGTCTCAGGATCTCAGGGTCTCAGGGTCTCAGTGTCTCTGGGTCTCCGGGTCTCAGTCTCTCATTCTCTCTGTCTCCCAGTTTCTCAGTGTCTCAGTGTCTCAGTGTCTCGTGTATCAGGGCCTCTGGGTCTCTGGGTCTCAGGGTCTCAGGGTCTCAGTGTCTCAGTGTCTCAGGGTCTCAGTGTCTCTGGGTCTCTGGGTCTCAGTCTCTCATTCTCTCTGTCTCTCAGTGACTCAGTGTCTCAGGTTCTCAGTGTCTCAGGGTCTCAGTGTCTCAGTGTCGCAGGGCCTCTGGGTCTCTGGGTCTCAGTGTGCCAGTGTCTCAGAGTCTCAGGGTCCCATGGTCTCACGGTCCCTGGGTCTTAGTGTCGAAGTCTCTCAGTGTCTCAGTTTCTCAGTGCCTCTGGGTCTCTGCGTCTCAGTGTCTCAGTGTTTCAGTGTCTCAGGGTCTCAGTGTCTCTGGGTCTCCGGGTCTCAGTCTCTCATTCTCTCTGTCTCCCAGTTTCTCAGTGTCTCAGTGTCTCAGTGTCTCGTGTATCAGGGCCTCTGGGTCTCTGGGTCTCAGGGTCTCAGGGTCTCAGTGTCTCAGTGTCTCAGGGTCTCAGTGTCTCTGGGTTTCTGGGTCTCAGTCTCTCATTCTCTCTGTCTCTCAGTTTCTCAGTGTCTCAGTGTCTCAGTGTCTCAGTGTCTCAGTGTCTCAGCGTCTCAGTGTCTCAGTGTCTCAGGATCTCAGGGTCTCAGGGTCTCAGTGTCTCAGTGTCTCATTGACTCAGGGTCTCAGTGTCTCAGGGTCACCGGGTCTCAGGGTCTCAGGGTCTCAGGGTCTCTGGGTCTCAGTCTCTCAGTGTCTCAGTGTCTCAGGGTCTAAGTGTCTCAGGGTCTCAGTGCATCAGGGTTTCAGGGTCTCAGGGTCTCAGGGTCTCAGTCTCTCAGTGACTCAGTCTCTCTGTCTCTCAGGGTCTCAGTGTCTCAGTCTCTCAGGGTCTCAGTGTCTCAGGGTCTCAGGGCCTCATTGTCTCAGGGTCTCAGTGTCTCAGTCTCTCAGTGTCTCAGTCTCTCAGTCTCTCAGGGTCTCAGTGTCTCAGTCTCTCAGTGTCTCAGTCTCAGGGTCTCAGGGCCTCAGTGTCTCACTGTCTCAGTGTCTCAGGTCTCAGTGACTCAGAGTCTCAGTGTCTCAGTCTCTCAGACTCTCAGTCGCTCAGTCTCTCAGTCTCTCTGTCTCTCAGTGTGTCATTCTCTCAGTGTCTCAGCCTCTCAGGGTCTCAGTGTCTCAGGGTCTCAGGGTCTCAGGGTCTCAGTGTCTCAGTGTCTCAGGGTCTCTGTGTCTCAGAGCCTTAGTCTCTCAGGCCCTCAGTCTCTCAGGGTATCTGGGTCTCTGGCTCTCTGGGTCTCAGTCTCTCAGTCTCTCAGTCTCTCAGTCTCTCAGTTTCTCAGTGTCTCAGTGTTTCAGGGTCTCAGTGTCCCAGGGTCTCAGGGTCTCTGGGTCTCAGTCTCTCAGTGTCTCAGTGTCTCAGGGTCTCAGGGTCTCAGGGTCTCAGGGTCTCAGTCTCTCAGTGTCTCAGTCTCTCAGTGTCTCAGGGTCTCAGGGCCTCAGTGTCTCAGGGTCTCAGTGTCTCAGTCTCTCAGTGTCTCAGTCTCTCAGTCTCTCAGGGTCTCAGTGTCTCAGGGTCTCAGGGTCTCAGTGTCTCAGTGTCTCAGGGTCTCAGTGTCTCAGAGCCTTAGTCTCTCAGGCCCTCAGTCTCTCAGTCTCTCAGTCTCTCAGTTTCTCAGTGTCTCAGTGTTTCAGTGTCTCAGTGTCTCAGGATCTCAGGGTCTCAGTGTCTTAGGGTCTCGGTGTCTCAGGGTTTCAGAGTCTTAGTCTCTCAGTCACTCAGTTTCTCAGTCTCTCAGTCGCTCAGTGTCTCAGTGTCTCAGGGTCTCAGGGTCTCAATGTCTCAGTCTGTCAGTCTCTCAGTCTCTCATTCTCTCATTCTCTCTGTCTCTCAGTCTCTCAGTGACTCAGTGTCTCAGGTTCTCAGTGTCTCAGGGTCTCAGTGTCTCAGTGTCGCAGGGCCTCTGGGTCTCTGGGTCTCTGGGTCTCAGTGTGTCAGTGTCTCAGAGTCTCAGGGTCCCATGGTCTCACGGTCCCTGGGTCTTAGTGTCGAAGTCTCTCAGTCTCTCAGTTTCTCAGTGTCTCAGTGTCTCAGTGTCTCAGGGCCTCTGGGTCTCTGCGTCTCAGGGTCTCAGTGTTTCAGTGTCTCAGGGTCTCAGTGTCTCTGGGTCTCCGGGTCTCAGTCTCTCATTCTCTCTGTCTCTCAGTTTCTCAGTGTCTCAGTGTCTCAGTGTCTCGTGTATCAGGGCCTCTGGGTCTCTGGGTCTCAGGGTCTCAGGGTCTCAGTGTCTCAGTGTCTCAGGGTCTCAGTGTCTCTGGGTCTCTGGGTCTCAGTCTCTCGTTCTCTCTGTCTCTCAGTTTCTCAGTGTCTCAGTGTCTCAGTGTCTCAGTGTCTCAGCGTCTCAGTGTCTCAGTGTCTCAGTGTCTCAGGATCTCAGGGTCTCAGGGTCTCAGTGTCTCAGTGTCTCATTGACTCAGGGTCTCAGTGTCTCAGGGTCACCGGGTCTCAGGGTCTCAGGGTCTCAGGGTCTCTGGGTCTCAGTCTCTCAGTGTCTCAGTGTCTCAGGGTCTCAGTGTCTAAGTGTCTCAGGGTCTCAGAGTATCAGGGTATCAGGGTCTCAGGGTCTCAGGGTCTCAGTCTCTCAGTGACCCAGTCTCTCAGTCTCTCAGGCTCTCAGGGTCTCAGTCTCTCAGGGTCTCAGTGTCTCAGTGTCTCAGTCTCTCAGTGTCTCAGTGTCACAGAGTCTCAGTGTCTCAGTCTCTCAGTCGCTCATTCTCTCAGTCTCTCTGTCTCTCAGTGTATCATTCTCTCAGTCTCTCAGTCTCTCCGAGTCTAAGTGTCTCAGTCTCTCAGGGTCTCAGTGTCTCAGGGTCTAATTATCTCAGTGTCTCAGGGTCTCAGTGTCTCAGACCCTTAGTCTCTCAGGCCCTCAGTCTCTCAGGGTCTCTGGGTCTCTGGGTCTCAGTCTCTCAGTCTCTCAGTCTCACAGTGTCTCAGTGTTTCAGGGTCTCAGTGTCTCAGGATCTCAGTGTCTCAGGGTCTCAGGGTCTCAGTGTCTCTGGGTCTCCGGGTCTCAGTCTCTCATTCTCTCTGTCTCCCAGTTTCTCAGTGTCTCAGTGTCTCAGTGTCTCGTGTATCAGGGCCTCTGGGTCTCTGGGTCTCAGGGTCTCAGGGTCTCAGTGTCTCAGTGTCTCAGGGTCTCAGTGTCTCTGGGTCTCTGGGTCTCAGTCTCTCATTCTCTCTGTCTCTCAGTTTCTCAGTGTCTCAGTGTCTCAGTGTCTCAGTGTCTCAGTGTCTCAGTGTCTCAGCGTCTCAGTGTCTCAGTGTCTCAGGATCTCAGGGTCTCAGGGTCTCAGTGTCTCAGTGTCTCATTGACTCAGGGTCTCAGTGTCTCATGGTCACCGGGTCTCAGGGTCTCAGGGTCTCAGGGTCTCTGGGTCTCAGTCTCTCAGTGTCTCAGTGTCTCAGGGTCTAAGTGTCTCAGGGTCTCAGTGTATCAGGGTTTCAGGGTCTCAGGGTCTCAGGGTCTCAGGGTCTCAGTCTCTCAGTGACTCAGTCTCTCTGTCTCTCAGGGTCTCAGTGTCTCAGTCTCTCAGGGTCTCAGTGTCTCAGGGTCTCAGGGCCTCATTGTCTCAGGGTCTCAGTGTCTCAGTCTCTCAGTGTCTCAGTCTCTCAGTCTCTCAGGGTCTCAGTGTCTCAGTCTCTCAGTGTCTCAGTCTCAGGGTCTCAGGGCCTCAGTGTCTCACTGTCTCAGTGTCTCAGGTCTCTGTGACTCAGAGTCTCAGTGTCTCAGTCTCTCAGACTCTCAGTCGCTCAGTCTCTCAGTCTCTCTGTCTCTCAGTGTGTCATTCTCTCAGTGTCTCAGCCTCTCAGGGTCTCAGTGTCTCAGGGTCTCAGGGTCTCAGGGTCTCAGTGTCTCAGTGTCTCAGGGTCTCTGTGTCTCAGAGCCTTAGTCTCTCAGGCCCTCAGTCTCTCAGGGTATCTGGGTCTCTGGCTCTCTGGGTCTCAGTCTCTCAGTCTCTCAGTCTCTCAGTCTCTCAGTTTCTCAGTGTCTCAGTGTTTCAGGGTCTCAGTGTGCCAGGGTCTCAGGGTCTCTGGGTCTCAGTCTCTCAGTGTCTCAGTGTCTCAGGGTCTCAGGGTCTCAGGGTCTCAGGGTCTCAGGGTCTCAGTCTCTCAGTGTCTCAGTCTCTCAGTGTCTCAGGGTCTCAGGGCCTCAGTGTCTCAGGGTCTCAGTGTCTCAGTCTCTCAGTGTCTCAGTCTCTCAGTCTCTCAGGGTCTCAGTGTCTCAGGGTCTCAGGGTCTCAGTGTCTCAGTGTCTCAGGGTCTCAGTGTCTCAGAGCCTTAGTCTCTCAGGCCCTCAGTCTCTCAGTCTCTCAGTCTCTCAGTTTCTCAGTGTCTCAGTGTTTCAGTGTCTCAGTGTCTCAGGATCTCAGGGTCTCAGTGTCTTAGGGTCTCGGTGTCTCAGGGTTTCAGAGTCTTAGTCTCTCAGTCACTCAGTTTCTCAGTCTCTCAGTCGCTCAGTGTCTCAGTGTCTCAGGGTCTCAGGGTCTCAATGTCTCAGTCTGTCAGTCTCTCAGTCTCTCATTCTCTCATTCTCTCTGTCTGTCAGTCTCTCAGTGACTCAGTGTCTCAGGTTCTCAGTGTCTCAGGGTCTCAGTGTCTCAGTGTCGCAGGGCCTCTGGGTCTCTGGGTCTCTGGGTCTCAGTGTGTCAGTGTCTCAGAGTCTCAGGGTCCCATGGTCTCACGGTCCCTGGGTCTTAGTGTCGAAGTCTCTCAGTCTCTCAGTTTCTCAGTGTCTCAGTGTCTCAGTGTCTCAGTGTCTCAGGGCCTCTGGGTCTCTGCGTCTCAGGGTCTCAGTGTTTCAGTGTCTCAGGGTCTCAGTGTCTCTGGGTCTCCGGGTCTCAGTCTCTCATTCTCTCTGTCTCTCAGTTTCTCAGTGTCTCAGTGTCTCGTGTATCAGGGCCTCTGGGTCTCTGGGTCTCAGGGTCTCAGGGTCTCAGTGTCTCAGTGTCTCAGGGTCTCAGTGTCTCTGGGTCTCTGGGTCTCAGTCTCTCGTTCTCTCTGTCTCTCAGTTTCTCAGTGTCTCAGTGTCTCAGTGTCTCAGTGTCTCAGCGTCTCAGTGTCTCAGTGTCTCAGTGTCTCAGGATCTCAGGGTCTCAGGGTCTCAGTGTCTCAGTGTCTCATTGACTCAGGGTCTCAGTGTCTCAGGGTCACCGGGTCTCAGGGTCTCAGGGTCTCAGGGTCTCTGGGTCTCAGTCTCTCAGTGTCTCAGTGTCTCAGGGTCTCAGTGTCTAAGTGTCTCAGGGTCTCAGAGTATCAGGGTATCAGGGTCTCAGGGTCTCAGGGTCTCAGTCTCTCAGTGACCCAGCCTCTCAGTCTCTCAGGCTCTCAGGGTCTCAGTCTCTCAGGGTCTCAGTGTCTCAGTGTCTCAGTCTCTCAGTGTCTCAGTGTCACAGAGTCTCAGTGTCTCAGTCTCTCAGTCGCTCATTCTCTCAGTCTCTCTGTCTCTCAGTGTATCATTCTCTCAGTCTCTCAGTCTCTCCGAGTCTAAGTGTCTCAGTCTCTCAGGGTCTCAGTGTCTCAGGGTCTAATTATCTCAGTGTCTCAGGGTCTCAGTGTCTCAGACCCTTAGTCTCTCAGGCCCTCAGTCTCTCAGGGTCTCTGGGTCTCTGGGTCTCAGTCTCTCAGTCTCTCAGTCTCACAGTGTCTCAGTGTTTCAGGGTCTCAGTGTCTCAGGATCTCAGTGTCTCAGGGTCTCAGGGTCTTAGTCTCTCAGTCACTCAGTCTCTCAGTCTCGCAGTGTCTCAGGGCCTCTGGGTCTCTGCGTCTCAGGGTCTCAGTGTTTCAGTGTCTCAGGGTCTCAGTGTCTCTGGGTCTCTGGGTCTCAGTCTCTCATTCTCTCTGTCTCTCAGTTTTTCAGTGTCTCAGTGCCTCAGTGTCTCGTGTATCAGGGCCTCAGGGTCTCAGTGTCTCAGGGTCTCAAGGTCTCAGTGTCTCTGGGTCTCTGGGTCTCAGGGTCTCAGGGTCTCAGGGTCTCAGTGTCTCAGTGTCTCAGGGTCTCAGTGTCTCTGGGTCTCTGGGTCTCAGTCTCTCATTCTCTCTGTCTCTCAGTTTCTCAGTGTCTCAGTGTCTCAGGGTCTCAGTGTCTCACTATCTCAGTATCTCAGGGTCTCGGTGTCTCAGGGTCTCAGTCTCTCAGTCTCTCAATCTCTCAGTCTCTCAGTCTCTCATTGTATCAGTCTCTCAGACTCTCAGTCTCTCAGTGTATCAGTCTCTCAGTGTCTCAGGTTCTCAGTGTCCCAGGGTCTCAGTGTCTCTGTGTCTCAGGGTCTCAGGGTCTCAGGGCCTTAGTCTCTCATGCACTCAGTCTCTCAGTCTCTCTGGGTCTCTGGGTCTCTTGGTCTCTGGGTCTCTGGGTCTCAGTCTCTCCGTGTCTCAGTGTCTCAGCGTCTCAGTGTCTCAGTGTCTCAGGATCTCAGGGTCTCAAGGTCTCAGTGTCTCAGTGTCTCATTGACTCAGGGTCTCAGTGTCACCGGGTCTCAGGGTCTCAGGGTCTCTGGGTCTCAGTCTCTCAGTGTCTCAGTGTCTCAGGGTCTCAGTGTCTCAGGGTCTAAGTGTCTCAGGGTCTCAGTGTATCAGGGTTTCAGGGTCTCAGGGTCTCAGTCTCTCAGTGACTCAGTCTCTCAGTCTCTCAGGGTCTCAGTGTCTCAGTCTCTCAGGGTCTCATTGTCTCAGTGTCTCAGTCTCTCAGTGTCTCAGTGTCTCAGGGTCTCAGGGCCTCAGTGTCTCACTGTCTCAGTGTCTCAGGTCTCAGTGACACAGAGTCTCATTGTCTCTGTCTCTCAGTCGCTCAGTCTCTCAGTCTCTCTGTCTCTCAGTGTATCATTCTCTCAGTCTCTCGGTCTCTCCGAGTCTCAGTGTCTCAGTCTCTCAGGGTCTCAGTGTCTCAGGGTCTCAGTATCTCAGTGTCTCAGGGTCTCAGTGTCTCAGAGCCTTCGTCTGTCAGGCCCTCAGTCTCTCAGGGTCTCTGGGTCTCTGGGTCTCAGTCTCTCAGTCTCTCAGTCTGTCAGTCTCACAGTGTCTCAGTGTTTCAGGGTCTCAGTGTCTCAGGATCTCAGTGTCTCAGGGTCTCGGTGTCTCAGGGTCTCAGGGTCTTAGTCTCTCAGTCACTCAGTCTCTCAGTCTCGCAGTGTCTCAGTGTCTAAGTGTCTCAGGGTCTCAGAGTCTCAGGGTCTCAGTGTCTCAGTGTCTCAGTGTCTCTGTCTCTCAGTCTCTCAGTCTCTCATTCTCATTCTCTCAGTCTCTCAGTCTCTCAGTGTCTAAGTGTCTCAGGGTCTCAGTGTATCAGGGTCTCAGGGTCTCAGTCTCTCAGTGTCTCAGTCTCTCAGTCTCTCAGGGTCTCAGTGTCTCAGGGTCTCAGGGTCTCAGTGTCTCAGTCTCTCAGTGTCTCAGGGTCTCAGGGCCTCAGTCTCTCACTGTCTCAGTGTCTCAGGTCTCAGTGACACAGAGTCTCAGTGTCTCAGTCTCTCAGTCGCTCAGTCTCTCAGTCTCCCTGTCTCTCAGTGTATCATTCTCTCAGTCTCTCAGTCTCTCCGTGTCTCAGTGTCTCAGTCTCTCAGGGTCTCAGTGTCTCAGGGTCTCAGGGCCTCAGTGTCTCAGGGTCTCAGTGTATCACGGTTTCAGGGTCTCAGGGTCTCAGGGTCTCAGCGTCTCAGTGTCTCAGTGTCTCAGTCTCTCAGTGTCTCAGTCTCTCAGTCTCTCAGGGTCTCAGTGTCTCAGTCTCTCAGTGTCTCAGTCTCAGGGTCTCAGGGCCTCAGTGTCTCACTGTCTCAGTGTCTCAGGTCTCAGTGACTCAGAGTCTCAGTGTCTCAGTCTCTCAGACTCTCAGTCGCTCAGTCTCTCAGTCTCTCTATCTCTCAGTGTGTCATTCTCTCAGTGTCTCAGTCTCTCAGGGTCTCAGTGTCTCAGGGTCTCAGGGTCTCCGTGTCTCAGTGTCTCAGGGTCTCAGTGTCTCAGAGCCTTAGTCTCTCAGGCCCTCAGTCTCTCAGTCTCTCAGTCTCTCAGTTTCTCAGTGTCTCAGTGTTTCAGTGTCTCAGTGTCTCAGGATCTCAGGGTCTCAGTGTCTTAGGATCTCGGTGTCTCAGGGTCTCAGGGTCTTAGTCTCTCAGTCTCTCAGTTTCTCAGTCTCTCAGTCTCTCAGTGTCTCAGTGTCTCAGGGTCTCAGGGTCTCAATGTCTCAGTCTGTCAGTCTCTCAGTCTCTCAGTCTCTCATTCTCTCATTCTCTCTGTCTCTCAGTCTCTCAGTGACTCAGTGTCTCAGGTTCTCAGTGTCTCAGGGTCTCAGAGTCTCAGTGTCGCAGGGCCTCTGGGTCTCTGGGTCTCTGGGTCCCAGTGTGTCAGTGTCTCAGAGTCTCAGGGTCCCATGGTCTCACGGTCCCTGGGTCTTAGTGTCGAAGTCTCTCAGTCTCTCAGTTTCTCACTGTCTCAGTGTCTCAGTGTCTCAGGGCCTCTGGGTCTCTGCGTCTCAGGGTCTCAGTGTTTCAGTGTCTCAGGGTCTCAGTGTCTCTGGGTCTCCGGGTCTCAGTCTCTCATTCTCTCTGTCTCTCAGTTTCTCAGTGTCTCAGTGTCTCGTGTATCAGGGCCTCTGGGTCTCTGGGTCTCAGGGTCTCAGGGTCTCAGTGTCTCAGTGTCTCAGGGTCTCAGGGTCTCAGTGTCTCTGGGTCTCAGTTTCTCATTCTCTCTGTCTCTCAGTTTCTCAGTGTCTCAGTGTCTCAGTGTCTCAGTGTCTCAGTGTCTCAGCGTCTCAGTGTCTCAGTGTCTCAGTGTCTCAGGATCTCAGGGTCTCAGGGTCTCAGTGTCTCAGTGTCTCATTGACTCAGGGTCTCAGTGTCTCAGGGTTACCGGGTCTCAGGGTCTCAGGGTCTCAGGGTCTCTGGGTCTCAGTCTCTCAGTGTCTCAGTGTCTCAGGGTCTCAGGGTCTAAGTGTCTCAGTGTCTCAGTGTATCAGGGTTTCAGGGTCTCAGGGTCTCAGGGTCTCAGTCTCTCAGTGACTCAGTCTCTCAGTCTCTCAGGGTCTCAGTGTCTCAGTCTCTCAGGGTCTCAGTGTCTCAGTGTCTCAGTCTCTCAGTGTCTCAGTGTCACAGAGTCTCAGTGTCTCAGTCTCTCAGTCGCTCAGTCTCTCAGTCTCTCTGTCTCTCAGTGTATCATTCTCTCAGTCTCTCAGTCTCTCCGAGTCTCAGTGTCTCAGTCTCTCAGGGTCTCAGTGTCTCAGGGTCTCATTATCTCAGTGTCTCAGGGTCTCAGTGTCTCAGGCCCTTAGTCTCTCAGGCCCTCAGTCTCTCAGGGTCTCTGGGTCTCAGTCTCTCAGTCTCTCAGTCTCACAGTGTCTCAGTGTTTCAGGGTCTCAGTGTCTCAGGATCTCAGTGTCTCAGGGTCTCGGTGTCTCAGGGTCTCAGGGTCTTAGTCTCTCAGTCACTCAGTCTCTCAGTCTCGCAGTGTCTCAGGGCCTCTGGGTCTCTGCGTCTCAGGGTCTCAGTGTTTCAGTGTCTCAGGGTCTCAGTGTCTCTGGGTCTCTGGGTCTCAGTCTCTCATTCTCTCTGTCTCTCAGTTTTTCAGTGTCTCAGTGTCTCAGTGTCTCGTGTATCAGGGCCTCAGGGTCTCAGTGTCTCAGGGTCTCAGGGTCTCAGTGTCTCTGGGTCTCTGGGTCTCAGGGTCTCAGGGTCTCAGTGTCTCAGTGTCTCAGGGTCTCAGTGTCTCTGGGTCTCTGGGTCTCAGTCTCTCATTCTCTCTGTCTCTCAGTTTCTCAGTGTCTCAGGGTCTCAGTGTCTCACTATCTCAGTATCTCAGGGTCTCGGTGTCTCAGGGTCTCAGTGTCTCAGGGTCTCAGGGTCTCAGTGTCTCAGTGTCTCAGGGTCTCAGTGTCTCAGAGCCTTAGTCTCTCAGGCCCTCAGTCTCTCAGTCTCTCAGTCTCTCAGTTTCTCAGTGTCTCAGTGTTTCAGTGTCTCAGTGTCTCAGGATCTCAGGGTCTCAGTGTCTTAGGGTCTCGGTGTCTCAGGGTCTCAGGGTCTTAGTCTCTCAGTCTCTCAGTTTCTCAGTCTCTCAGTCTCTCAGTGTCTCAGTGTCTCAGGGTCTCAGGGTCTCAATGTCTCAGTCTGTCAGTCTCTCAGTCTCTCATTCTCTCATTCTCTCTGTCTCTCAGTCTCTCAGTGACTCAGTGTCTCAGGTTCTCAGTGTCTCAGGGTCTCAGAGTCTCAGTGTCGCAGGGCCTCTGGGTCTCTGTGTCTCTGGGTCTCAGTGTGTCAGTGTCTCAGAGTCTCAGGGTCCCATGGTCTCACGGTCCCTGGGTCTTAGTGTCGAAGTCTCTCAGTCTCTCAGTTTCTCAGTGTCTCAGTGTCTCAGTGTCTCAGGGCCTCTGGGTCTCTGCGTCTCAGGGTCTCAGTGTTTCAGTGTCTCAGGGTCTCAGTGTCTCTGGGTCTCCGGGTCTCAGTCTCTCATTCTCTCTGTCTCTCAGTTTCTCAGTGTCTCAGTGTCTCAGTGTCTCGTGTATCAGGGCCTCTGGGTCTCTGGGTCTCAGGGTCTCAGGGTCTCAGTGTCTCAGTGTCTCTGGGTCTCTGGGTCTCAGTCTCTCATTCTCTCTGTCTCTCAGTTTCTCAGTGTCTCAGTGTCTCAGTCTCTCAGTGTCTCAGTGTCTCAGCGTCTCAGTGTCTCAGTGTCTCAGGATCTCAGGGCCTCAGGGTCTCAGTGTCTCAGTGTCTCATTGACTCAGGGTCTCAGTGTCTCAGGGTCACCGGGTCTCAGGGTCTCAGGGTCTCAGGGTCTCTGGGTCTCAGTCTCTCAGTGACTCAGTCTCTCAGTCTCTCAGGGTCTCAGTGTCTCAGTCTCTCAGGGTCTCAGTGTCTCAGTGTCTCAGTCTCTCAGTGTCTCAGTGTCTCAGGTCTCAGTGACACAGAGTCTCAGTGTCTCAGTCTCTCAGTCGCTCAGTCTCTCAGTCTCTCTGTCTCTCAGTGTATCATTCTCTCAGTCTCTCAGTCTCTCCGAGTCTCTGTGTGTCAGTCTCTCAGGGTCTCAGTGTCTCAGGGTCTCAGGGTCTCAGGGTCTCAGGTTCTCAGGGTCTCAGTCTCTCAGTGTCTCAGTCTCTCAGTCTCTCAGTCTCTCAGGATCTCAGTGTCTCAGTCTCTCTGGGTCTCAGTGTCTCAGGGTCTCAGGGCCTCAGTGTCTCAGGGTCTCAGTGTATCACGGTTTCAGGGTCTCAGTGTCTCAGGGTCTCAGCGTCTCAGTGTCTCAGTCTCTCAGTGTCTCAGTCTCTCAGTCTCTCAGGGTCTCAGTGTCTCAGTCTCTCAGTGTCTCAGTGTCAGGGTCTCAGGGCCTCAGTGTCTCACTGTCTCTGTCTCTCAGTTTCTCAGTGTCTCAGTGTCTCAGTGTCTCGTGTATCAGGGCCTCTGGGTCTCTGGGTCTCAGGGTCTCAGTGTCTCAGTGTCTCAGTGTCTCAGTGTCTCTGGGTCTCTGGGTCTCAGTCTCTCATTCTCTCTGTCTCTCAGTTTCTCAGTGTCTCAGTGTCTCATTGACTCAGGGTCTCAGTGTCTCAGGGTCACCGGGTCTCAGGGTCTCAGGGTCTCAGTGTCTCTGGGTCTCAGTCTCTCAGTGTCTCAGGGTCTCAGGGTCTAAGTGTCTCAGGGTCTCAGTGTATCAGGGTTTCAGGGTCTCAGGGTCTCAGGGTCTCAGGGTCTCAGTCTCTCAGTGACTCAGTCTCTCAGTCTCTCAGGGTCTCAGTGTCTCAGTCTCTCAGGGTCTCAGTGTCTCAGTCTCTCAGTGTCTCAGTGTCTCAGGGTCTCAGGGCCTCAGTGTCTCACTGTCTCAGTATCTCAGGTCTCAGTGACACAGAGTCTCAGTGTCTCAGTCTCTCAGTCGCTCAGTCTCTCAGTCTCTCTGTCTCTCAGTGTATCATTCTCTCAGTCTCTCAGTCTCTCCGAGTCTCTGTGTTTCAGTCTCTCAGGGTCTCAGTGTCTCAGGGTCTCAGGGTCTCAGTCTCGCAGTGTCTCAGTCTCTCAGTCTCTCAGTCTCTCAGGGTCTCAGTGTCTCAGTCTCTCAGGGTCTCAGTGTCTCAGGGTCTCGGCCTCAATGTCTCAGGGTCTCAGTGTATCACGGTTTCAGGGTCTCAGGGTCTCAGGGTCTCAGGGTCTCAGCCTCTCAGTGTCTCAGTCTCTCAGTGTCTCAGTCTCTCAGTCTCTCAGGGTCTCAGTGTCTCAGTCTCTCAGTGTCTCAGTGTCTCAGGTCTCAGTGACTCAGAGTCTCAGTGTCTCAGTCTCTCAGACTCTCAGTAGCTCAGTCTCTCAGTCTCTCAGTCTCTCTGTCTCTCAGTGTGTCATTCTCTCAGTGTCTCAGTCTCTCAGGGTCTCAGTGTCTCAGGGTCTCAGGGTCTCAGTGTCTCAGTGTCTCAGGGTCTCAGTGTCTCAGAGCCTTAGTCTCTCAGGCCCTCAGTCTCTCAGGGTCTCTGGGTCTCTGGCTCTCTGGGTCTCAGTCCCTCAGTCTCTCAGTCTCTCAGTCTCTCAGTTTCTCAGTGTCTCAGTGTTTCAGGGTCTCAGTGTCCCAGGGTCTCAGGGTCTCTGGGTCTCAGTCTCTCAGTGTCTCAGTGTCTCAGGGTCTCAGGGTCTCAGGGTCTCAGTGTCTCAGTCTCTCAGTGTCTCAGTGTCTCAGGGTCTCAGGGTCTCAGGGTCTCAGGGTCTCAGGGTCTCTGGGTCTCAGTCTCTCAGTGTCTCAGTGTCTCAGGGTCTCAGGGTCTCAGGGTCTCAGGGTCTCAGTCTCTCAGTGTCTCAGTCTCTCAGTCTCTCAGTCTCTCAGGGTCTCAGTGTCTCAGTCTCTCAGGGTCTCAGTGTCTCAGGGTCTCAGGGCCTCAGTGTCTCAGGGTCTCAGTGTATCACGGTTTCAGGGTCTCAGGGTCTCAGGGTCTCAGCGTCTCAGTGTCTCAGTCTCTCAGTGGCTCAGTCTCTCAGTCTCTCAGGGTCTCAGTGTCTCAGTCTCTCAGTGTCTCAGTCTCAGGGTCTCAGGGCCTCAGTGTCTCAGGTCTCAGTGACTCAGAGTCTCAGTGTCTCAGTCTCTCAGACTCTCAGTCGCTCAGTCTCTCAGTCTCTCTGTCTCTCAGTGTGTCATTCTCTCAGTGTCTCAGTCTCTCAGGGTCTCAGTGTCTCAGGGTCTCAGTGTCTCAGTGTCTCAGGGTCTCAGTGTCTCAGAGCCTTAGTCTCTCAGGCCCTCAGTCTCTCAGGGTCTCTGGGTCTCTGGCTCTCAGTCTCTCAGTCTCTCAGTTTCTCAGTGTCTCAGTGTTTCAGGGTCTCAGTGTCTCAGGATCTCAGGATCTCAGTGTCTCAGGGTCTCGGTGTCTCAGGGTCTCAGGGTCTTAGTCTCTCAGTCACTCAGTTTCTCAGTCTCTCAGTCTCTCAGTGTCTCAGTGTCTCAGGGTCTCAGGGTCTCAATGTCTCAGTCTCTCATTCTCTCAGTCTCTCAGTGACTCAGTGTCTCAGGTTCTCAGTGTCTCAGGGTCTCAGTGTCTCAGTGTCGCAGGGCCTCTGGGTCTCTGGGTCTCTGGGTCTCAGTGTGCCAGTGTCTCAGAGTCTCAGGGTCCCATGGTCTCACGGTCCCTGGGTCTTAGTGTCGAAGTCTCTCAGTGTCTCAGTTTCTCAGGGCCTCTGGGTCTCTGCGTCTCAGGGTCTCAGTGTTTCAGTGTCTCAGGGTCTCAGTGTCTCTGGGTCTCCGGGTCTCAGTCTCTCATTCTCTCTGTCTCCCAGTTTCTCAGTGTCTCAGTGTCTCAGTGTCTCGTGTATCAGGGCCTCTGGGTCTCTGGGTCTCAGGGTCTCAGTGTCTCAGTGTCTCAGGGTCTCAGTGTCTCTGGGTCTCTGGGTCTCAGTCTCTCATTCTCTCTGTCTCTCAGTTTCTCAGTGTCTCAGTGTCTCAGTGTCTCAGCGTCTCAGTGTCTCAGTGTCTCAGGATCTCAGGGTCTCAGGGTCTCAGTGTCTCAGTGTCTCATTGACTCAGGGTCTCAGTGTCTCAGGGTCACCGGGTCTCAGGGTCTCAGGGTCTCAGGGTCTCTGGGTCTCAGTCTCTCAGTGTCTCAGTGTCTCAGGGTCTAAGTGTCTCAGGGTCTCAGTGTATCAGGGTTTCAGGGTCTCAGGGTCTCAGGGTCTCAGGGTCTCAGTACACAGTGAGCACGTGATCTCTGTCTCTCAGGGTCTCAGTGTCTCAGTCTCTCAGGGTCTCAGTGTCTCAGTGTCTCAGGGTCTCAGTGTATCACGGTTTCAGGGTCTCAGTGTCTCAGGGTCTCAGCGTCTCAGTGTCTCAGTCTCTCAGTGTCTCAGTCTCTCAGTCTCTCAGGGTCTCAGTGTCTCAGTCTCTCAGTGTCTCAGTCTCAGGGTCTCAGGGCCTCAGTGTCTCACTGTCTCAGTGTCTCAGGTCTCAGTGACTCAGAGTCTCAGTGTCTCAGTCTCTCAGACTCTCAGTCGCTCAGTCTCTCAGTCTCTCTGTCTCTCAGTGTGTCATTCTCTCAGTGTCTCAGCCTCTCAGGGTCCTCAGTGTCTCAGGGTCTCAGGGTCTCAGGGTCTCAGTGTCTCAGTGTCTCAGGGTCTCTGTGTCTCAGAGCCCCTTAGTCTCTCAGGCCCTCAGTCTCTCAGGGTATCTGGGTCTCTGGCTCTCTGGGTCTCAGTCTCTCAGTCTCTCAGTCTCTCAGTCTCTCAGTTTCTCAGTGTCTCAGTGTTTCAGGGTCTCAGTGTCCCAGGGTCTCAGGGTCTCTGGGTCTCAGTCTCTCAGTGTCTCAGTGTCTCAGGGTCTCAGGGTCTCAGGGTCTCAGGGTCTCAGTCTCTCAGTGTCTCAGTCTCTCAGTGTCTCAGGGTCTCAGGGCCTCAGTGTCTCAGGGTCTCAGTGTATCAGTGTCTCAGTCTCTCAGTGTCTCAGTCTCTCAGTCTCTCAGGGTCTCAGTGTCTCAGTCTCTCAGTGTCTCAGTCTCACGGTCTCAGGGCCTCAGTGTCTCACTTTCTCAGTGTCTCAGGTCTCAGTGACTCAGAGTCTCAGTGTCTCAGTCTCTCAGACTCTCAGTCGCTCAGTCTCTCAGTCTCTCTGTCTCTCAGTGTGTCATTCTCTCAGTGTCTCAGTCTCTCAGGGTCTCAGTGTCTCAGGGTCTCAGGGTCTCAGTGTCTCAGTGTCTCAGGGTCTCAGTGTCTCAGAGCCTTAGTCTCTCAGGCCCTCAGTCTCACAGTCTCTCAGTCTCTCAGTTTCTCAGTGTCTCAGTGTTTCAGTGTCTCAGTGTATCAGGATCTCAGGGTCTCAGTGTCTTAGGGTCTCGGTGTCTCAGGGTTTCAGAGTCTTAGTCTCTCAGTCACTCAGTTTCTCAGTCTCTCAGTCGCTCAGTGTCTCAGTTTCTCAGGGTCTCAGGGTCTCAATGTCTCAGTCTGTCAGTCTCTCAGTCTCTCATTCTCTCATTCTCTCTGTCTCTCAGTCTCTCAGTGACTCAGTGTCTCAGGTTCTCAGTGTCTCAGGGTCTCAGTGTCTCAGTGTCGCAGGGCCTCTGGGTCTCTGGGTCTCTGGGTCTCAGTGTGTCAGTGTCTCAGAGTCTCAGGGTCCCATGGTCTCACGGTCCCTGGGTCTTAGTGTCGAAGTCTCTCAGTCTCTCAGTTTCTCAGTGTCTCAGTGTCTCAGTGTCTCAGGGCCTCTGGTCTCTGCGTCTCAGGGTCTCAGTGTTTCAGTGTCTCAGGGTCTCAGTGTCTCTGGGTCTCCGGGTCTCAGTCTCGCATTCTCTCTGTCTCTCAGTTTCTCAGTGTCTCAGTGTCTCAGTGTCTCATGTATCAGGGCCTCTGGGTCTCTGGGTCTCAGGGTCTCAGTGTCTCAGTGTCTCAGGGTCTCAGTGTCTCTGGGTCTCTGGGTCTCAGTCTCTCGTTCTCTCTGTCTCTCAGTTTCTCAGTGTCTCAGTGTCTCAGTGTCTCAGTGTCTCAGCGTCTCAGTGTCTCAGTGTCTCAGTGTCTCAGGATCTCAGGATCTCAGGGTCTCAGTGTCTCAGTGTCTCATTGACTCAGGGTCTCAGTGTCTCAGGGTCACCGGGTCTCAGGGTCTCAGGGTCTCAGGGTCTCTGGGTCTCAGTCTCTCAGTGTCTCAGTGTCTCAGGGTCTCAGTGTCTAAGTGTCTCAGGGTCTCAGTGTATCAGGGTATCAGGGTCTCAGGTCTCAGGGTCTCAGTCTCTCAGTGACTCAGTCTCCAGTCTCTCAGGCTCTCAGGGTCTCAGTCTCTCAGGGTCTCAGTGTCTCAGTGTCTCAGTCTCTCAGTGTCTCAGTGTCACAGAGTCTCAGTGTCTCAGTCTCTCAGTCGCTCAGTCTCTCAGTCTCTCTGTCTCTCAGTGTATCATTCTCTCAGTCTCTCAGTCTCTCCGAGTCTCAGTGTCTCAGTCTCTCAGGGTCTCAGTGTCTCAGGGTCTCAGTATCTCAGTGTCTCAGGGGTCTCAGTGTCTCAGACCCTTAGTCTCTCAGGCCCTCAGTCTCTCAGGGTCTCTGGGTCTCTGGGTCTCAGTCTCTCAGTCTCTCAGTCTCACAGTGTCTCAGTGTTTCAGGGTCTCAGTGTCTCAGGATCTCAGTGTCTCAGGGTCTCAGGGTCTTAGTCTCTCAGTCACTCAGTCTCTCAGTCTCGCAGTGTCTCAGGGCCTCTGGGTCTCTGCGTCTCAGGGTCTCAGTGTTTCAGTGTCTCAGGGTCTCAGTGTCTCTGGGTCTCTGGGTCTCAGTCTCTCATTCTCTCTGTCTCTCAGTTTTTCAGTGTCTCAGTGCCTCAGTGTCTCGTGTATCAGGGCCTCAGGGTCTCAGTGTCTCAGGGTCTCAAGGTCTCAGTGTCTCTGGGTCTCTGGGTCTCAGGGTCTCAGGGTCTCAGTGTCTCAGTGTCTCAGTGTCTCAGGGTCTCAGTGTCTCTGGGTCTCTGGGTCTCAGTCTCTCAATCTCTCAGTCTCTCAGTCTCTCATTGTATCAGTCTCTCAGACTCTCAGTCTCTCAGTGTATCAGTCTCTCAGTGTCTCAGGTTCTCAGTGTCCCAGGGTCACAGTGTCTCTGTGTCTCAGGGTCTCAGGGTCTCAGGGCCTTAGTCTCTCATGCACTCAGTCTCTCAGTCTCTCTGGGTCTCTGGGTCTCTTGGTCTCTGGGTCTCTGGGTCTCAGTCTCTCCGTGTCTCAGTGTCTCAGCGTCTCAGTGTCTCAGTGTCTCAGGATCTCAGGGTCTCAAGGTCTCAGTGTCTCAGTGTCTCATTGACTCAGGGTCTCAGTGTCACCGGGTCTCAGGGTCTCAGGGTCTCTGGGTCTCAGTCTCTCAGTGTCTCAGTGTCTCAGGGTCTCAGGGTCTCAGGGTCTAAGTGTCTCAGGGTCTCAGTGTATCAGGGTTTCAGGGTCTCAGGGTCTCAGTCTCTCAGTGACTCAGTCTCTCAGTCTCTCAGTCTCTCAGGGTCTCAGTGTCTCAGTCTCTCAGGGTCTCATTGTCTCAGTGTCTCAGTCTCTCAGTGTCTCAGTGTCTCAGGGTCTCAGGGCCTCAGTGTCTCACTGTCTCAGTGTCTCAGGTCTCAGTGACACAGAGTCTCATTGTCTCTGTCTCTCAGTCGCTCAGTCTCTCAGTCTCTCTGTCTCTCAGTGTATCATTCTCTCAGTCTCTCGGTCTCTCCGAGTCTCAGTGTCTCAGTCTCTCAGGGTCTCAGTGTCTCAGGGTCTCAGTATCTCAGTGTCTCAGGGTCTCAGTGTCTCAGAGCCTTCGTCTGTCAGGCCCTCAGTCTCTCAGGGTCTCTGGTCTCTGGGTCTCAGTCTCTCAGTCTCTCAGTCTGTCAGTCTCACAGTGTCTCAGTGTTTCAGGGACTCAGTGTCTCAGGATCTCAGTGTCTCAGGGTCTCGGTGTCTCAGGGTCTCAGGGTCTTAGTCTCTCAGTCACTCAGTCTCTCAGTCTCGCAGTGTCTCAGTGTCTAAGTGTCTCAGGGTCTCAGAGTCTCAGGGTCTCAGTGTCTCTGTCTCTCAGTCTCTCAGTCTCTCATTCTCATTCTCTCAGTCTCTCAGTCTCTCAGTGTCTCAGTGTCTCAGGGTCTCAGGGTCTCAGTGTCTCAGGGTCTCAGTGTATCAGTGTCTCAGGGTCTCAGGGTCTCAGTCTCTCAGTGTCTCAGTCTCTCAGTCTCTCAGGGTCTCAGTGTCTCAGGGTTTCAGGGTCTCAGTGTCTCAGTCTCTCAGTGTCTCAGGGTCTCAGGGCCTCAGTCTCTCACTGTCTCAGTGTCTCAGGTCTCAGTGACACAGAGTCTCAGTGTCTCAGTCTCTCAGTCGCTCAGTCTCTCAGTCTCCCTGTCTCTCAGTGTATCATTCTCTCAGTCTCTCAGTCTCTCCGTGTCTCAGTGTCTCAGTCTCTCAGTGTCTCAGTGTCTCAGGGTCTCAGGGCCTCAGTGTCTCAGGGTCTCAGTGTATCACGGTTTCAGGGTCTCAGGGGTCTCAGGGTCTCAGCGTCTCAGTGTCTCAGTGTCTCAGTCTCTCAGTGTCTCAGTGTCTCAGTCTCTCAGGGTCTCAGTGTCTCAGTCTCTCAGTGTCTCAGTCTCAGGGTCTCAGGGCCTCAGTGTCTCACTGTCTCAGTGTCTCAGGTCTCAGTGACTCAGAGTCTCAGTGTCTCAGTCTCTCAGACTCTCAGTCGCTCAGTCTCTCAGTCTCTCTGTCTCTCAGTGTGTCATTCTCTCAGTGTCTCAGTCTCTCAGGGTCTCAGTGTCTCAGGGTCTCAGGGTCTCAGTGTCTCAGTGTCTCAGGGTCTCAGTGTCTCAGAGCCTTAGTCTCTCAGGCCCTCAGTCTCTCAGTCTCTCAGTCTCTCAGTTTCTCAGTGTCTCAGGTGTTTCAGTGTCTCAGTGTCTCAGGATCTCAGGGTCTCAGTGTCTTAGGATCTCGGTGTCTCAGGGTCTCAGGGTCTTAGTCTCTCAGTCTCTCAGTTTCTCAGTCTCTCAGTCTCTCAGTGTCTCAGTGTCTCAGGGTCTCAGGGTCTCAATGTCTCAGTCTGTCAGTCTCTCAGTCTCTCAGTCTCTCATTCTCTCATCTCTCTGTCTCTCAGTCTCTCAGTGACTCAGTGTCTCAGGTTCTCAGTGTCTCAGGGTCTCAGAGTCTCAGTGTCGCAGGGCCTCTGGGTCTCTGGGTCTCTGGGTCCCAGTGTGTCAGTGTCTCAGAGTCTCAGGGTCCCATGGTCTCACGGTCCCTGGGTCTTAGTGTCGAAGTCTCTCAGTCTCTCAGTTTCTCAGTGTCTCAGTGTCTCAGTGTCTCAGGGCCTCTGGGTCTCTTGCGTCTCAGGGTCTCAGTGTTTCAGTGTCTCAGGGTCTCAGTGTCTCTGGGTCTCCGGGTCTCAGTCTCTCATTCTCTCTGTCTCTCAGTTTCTCAGTGTCTCAGTGTCTCGTGTATCAGGGCCTCTGGGTCTCTGGGTCTCAGGGTCTCAGGGTCTCAGTGTCTCAGTGTCTCAGGGTCTCAGTGTCTCTGGGTCTCTGGGTCTCAGTTTCTCATTCTCTCTGTCTCTCAGTTTCTCAGTGTCTCAGTGTCTCAGTGTCTCAGTGTCTCAGTGTCTCAGCGTCTCAGTGTCTCAGTGTCTCAGTGTCTCAGGATCTCAGGGTCTCAGGGTCTCAGTGTCTCAGTGTCTCATTGACTCAGGGTCTCAGTGTCTCAGGGTCACCGGGTCTCAGGGTCTCAGGGTCTCAGGGTCTCAGGGTCTCTGGGTCTCAGTCTCTCAGTGTCTCAGTGTCTCAGGGTCTCAGGGTCTAAGTGTCTCAGTGTCTCAGTGTATCAGGGGTTTCAGGGTCTCAGGGTCTCAGGGTCTCAGTCTCTCAGTGACTCAGTCTCTCAGTCTCTCAGGGTCTCAGTGTCTCAGTCTCTCAGGGTCTCAGTGTCTCAGTGTCTCAGTCTCTCAGTGTCTCAGTGTCACAGAGTCTCAGTGTCTCAGTCTCTCAGTCGCTCAGTCTCTCAGTCTCTCTGTCTCTCAGTGTATCATTCTCTCAGTCTCTCAGTCTCTCCGAGTCTCAGTGTCTCAGTCTCTCAGGGTCTCAGTGTCTCAGGGTCTCATTATCTCAGTGTCTCAGGGTCTCAGTGTCTCAGGCCCTTAGTCCTCTCAGGCCCTCAGTCTCTCAGGGTCTCTGGGTCTCTGGGTCTCAGTCTCTCAGTCTCTCAGTCTCACAGTGTCTCAGTGTTTCAGGGTCTCAGTGTCTCAGGATCTCAGTGTCTCAGGGTCTCGGTGTCTCAGGGTCTCAGGGTCTTAGTCTCTCAGTCACTCAGTCTCTCAGTCTCGCAGTGTCTCAGGGGCCTCTGGGTCTCTGCGTCTCAGGGTCTCAGTGTTTCAGTGTCTCAGGGTCTCAGTGTCTCTGGGTCTCTGGGTCTCAGTCTCTCATTCTCTCTGTCTCTCAGTTTTTCAGTGTCTCAGTGTCTCAGTGTCTCGTGTATCAGGGCCTCAGGGTCTCAGTGTCTCAGGGTCTCAGTGTCTCTGGGTCTCTGGGTCTCTGGGTCTCAGGGTCTCAGTGTCTCAGTGTCTCAGGGTCTCAGTGTCTCTGGGTCTCTGGGTCTCAGTCTCTCATTCTCTCTGTCTCTCAGTTTCTCAGTGTCTCAGGGTCTCAGTGTCTCACGATCTCAGTATCTCAGGGTCTCAGTGTCTCAGGGTCTCAGGGTCTCAGTGTCTCAGTGTCTCAGGGTCTCAGTGTCTCAGAGCCTTAGTCTCTCAGGCCCTCAGTCTCTCAGTCTCTCAGTCTCTCAGTTTCTCAGTGTCTCAGTGTTTCAGTGTCTCAGTGTCTCAGGATCTCAGGGTCTCAGTGTCTTAGGGTCTCGGTGTCCTCAGGGTCTCAGGGTCTTAGTCTCTCAGTCTCTCAGTTTCTCAGTCTCTCAGTCTCTCAGTGTCTCAGTGTCTCAGGGTCTCACACAGTGAGCACGTGATGTCAGTCTCTCAGTCTCTCATTCTCTCATTCTCTCTGTCTCTCAGTCTCTCAGTGACTCAGTGTCTCAGGTTCTCAGTGTCTCAGGGTCTCAGAGTCTCAGTGTTGCAGGGCCTCTGGGTCTCTGGGTCTCTGGGTCTCAGTGTGTCAGTGTCTCAGAGTCTCAGGGTCCCATGGTCTCACGGTCCCTGGGTCTTAGTGTCGAAGTCTCTCAGTCTCTCAGTTTCTCAGTGTCTCAGTGTCTCAGTGTCTCAGGGCCTCTGGGTCTCTGCGTCTCAGGGTCTCAGTGTTTCAGTGTCTCAGGGTCTCAGTGTCTCTGGGTCTCCGGGTCTCAGTCTCTCATTCTCTCTGTCTCTCAGTTTCTCAGTTCTCAGTGTCTCAGTGTCTCAGTGTCTCGTGTATCAGGGCCTCTGGGTCTCTGGGTCTTAGGGTCTCAGGGTCTCAGTGTCTCAGTGTCTCAGGGTCTCAGTGTCTCTGGGTCTCTGGGTCTCAGTCTCTCATTCTCTCTGTCTCTCAGTTTCTCAGTGTCTCAGTGTCTCAGTGTCTCAGTGTCTCAGCGTCTCAGTGTCTCAGTGTCTCAGTGTCTCAGGATCTCAGGGTCTCAGGGTCTCAGTGTCTCAGTGTCTCATTGACTCAGGGTCTCAGTGTCTCAGGGTCACCGGGTCTCAGGGTCTCAGGGTCTCAGGGTCTCTGGGGTCTCAGTCTCTCAGTGTCTCAGTGTCTCAGGGTCTCAGGGTCTAAGTGTCTCAGTGTCTCAGTGTATCAGGGTTTCAGGGTCTCAGGGTCTCAGGGTCTCAGTCTCTCAGTGACTCAGTCTCTCAGTCTCTCAGGGTCTCAGTGTCTCAGTCTCTCAGGGTCTCAGTGTCTCAGTGTCTCAGTCTCTCAGTGTCTCAGTGTCACAGAGTCTCAGTGTCTCAGTCTCTCAGTCGCTCAGTCTCTCAGTCTCTCTGTCTCTCAGTGTATCATTCTCTCAGTCTCTCAGTCTCTCCGAGTCTCAGTGTCTCAGTCTCTCAGGGTCTCAGTGTCTCAGGGTCTAATTATCTCAGTGTCTCAGGGTCTCAGTGTCTCAGGCCCTTAGTCTCTCAGGCCCTCAGTCTCTCAGGGTCTCTGGGTCTCTGGGTCTCAGTCTCTCAGTCTCACAGTGTCTCAGTGTTTCAGGGTCTCAGTGTCTCAGGATCTCAGTGTCTCAGGGTCTCGGTGTCTCAGGGTCTCAGGGTCTTAGTGTCTCAGTCACTCAGTCTCTCAGTCTCGCAGTGTCTCAGGGCCTCTGGGTCTCTGCGTCTCAGGGTCTCAGTGTTTCAGTGTCTCAGGGTCTCAGTGTCTCTGGGTCTCTGGGTCTCAGTCTCTCATTCTCTCTGTCTCTCAGTTTTTCAGTGTCTCAGTGTCTCAGTGTCTCGTGTATCAGGGCCTCAGGGTCTCAGTGTCTCAGGGTCTCAGGGTCTCAGTGTCTCTGGGTCTCTGGGTCTCAGGGTCTCAGGGTCTCAGTGTCTCAGTGTCTCAGGGTCTCAGTGTCTCCGGGTCTCTGGGTCTCAGTCTCTCATTCTCTCTGTCTCTCAGTTTCTCAGTGTCTCAGGGTCTCAGTGTCTCACTATCTCAGTATCTCAGGGTCTCGGTGTCTCAGGGTCTCAGTCTCTCAGTCTCTCAATCTCTCAGTCTCTCAGTCTCTCATTGTATCAAGTCTCTCAGACTCTCAGTCTCTCAGTGTATCCGTCTCTCAGTGTCTCAGGTTCTCAGTGTCCCAGGGTCTCAGTGTCTCTATGTCTCAGGGTCTCAGGGTCTCAGGGCCTTAGTCTCTCATGCACTCAGTCTCTCAGTCTCTCTGGGTCTCTGGGTCTCTTGGTCTCTGGGTCTCTGGGTCTCAGTCTCTCAGTCTCTCCGTGTCTCAGTGTCTCAGCGTCTCAGTGTCTCAGTGTCTCAGTGTCTCAGGATCTCAGGGTCTCAGGGTCTCAGTGTCTCAGTGTCTCATTGACTCAGGGTCTCAGTGTCACCGGGTCTCAGGGTCTTAGGGTCTCAGGGTCTCTGGGTCTCAGTCTCTCAGTGTCTCAGTGTCTCAGGGTCTCAGGGTCTAAGTGTCTCAGGGTCTCAGTGTATCAGGGTTTCAGGGTCTCTCGTTCTCTCTGTCTCTCAGTTTCTCAGTGTCTCAGTGTCTCAGTGTCTCAGTGTCTCAGCGTCTCAGTGTCTCAGTGTCTCAGTGTCTCAGGATCTCAGGGTCTCAGGGTCTCAGTGTCTCAGTGTCTCATTGACTCAGGGTCTCAGTGTCTCAGGGTCACCGGGTCTCAGGGTCTCAGGGTCTCAGGGTCTCTGGGTCTCAGTCTCTCAGTGTCTCAGTGTCTCAGGGTCTCAGGGTCTAAGTGTCTCAGGGTCTCAGTGTATCAGGGTATCAGGGTCTCAGGGTCTCAGGGTCTCAGTCTCTCAGTGACTCAGTCTCTCAGTCTCTCAGGGTCTCAGTGTCTCAGTCTCTCAGGGTCTCAGTGTCTCAGTGTCTCAGTCTCTCAGTGTCTCAGTGTCACAGAGTCTCAGTGTCTCAGTCTCTCAGTCGCTCAGTCTCTCAGTCTCTCTGTCTCTCAGTGTATCATTCTCTCAGTCTCTCAGTCTCTCCGAGTCTCAGTGTCTCAGTCTCTCAGGGTCTCAGTGTCTCAGGGTCTCATTATCTCAGTGTCTCAGGGTCTCAGTGTCTCAGACCCTTAGTCTCTCAGGCCCTCAGTCTCTCAGGGTCTTTGGTCTCAGTCTCTCAGTCTCTCAGTCTCACAGTGTCTCAGTGTTCAGGGTCTCAGTGTCTCAGGATCTCAGTGTCTCAGGGTCTCAGGGTCTTAGTCTCTCAGTCACTCAGTCTCTCAGTCTCGCAGTGTCTCAGGGCCTCTGGGTCTCTGCGTCTCAGGGTCTCAGTGTTTCAGTGTCTCAGGGTCTCAGTGTCTCTGGGTCTCTGGGTCTCAGTCTCTCATTCTCTCTGTCTCTCAGTTTTTCAGTGTCTCAGTGCCTCAGTGTCTCGTGTATCAGGGCCTCAGGGTCTCAGTGTCTCAGGGTCTCAGGGTCTCAGTGTCTCTGGGTCTCTGGGTCTCAGGGTCTCAGGGTCTCAGTGTCTCAGTGTCTCAGTGTCTCAGGGTCTCAGTGTCTCTGGGTCTCTGGGTCTCAGTCTCTCATTCTCTCTGTCTCTCAGTTTCTCAGTGTCTCAGTGTCTCAGGGTCTCAGTGTCTCACTATCTCAGTATCTCAGGGTCTCGGTGTCTCAGGGTCTCAGTCTCTCAGTCTCTCAATCTCTCAGTCTCTCAGTCTCTCATTGTATCAGTCTCTCAGACTCTCAGTCTCTCAGTGTATCAGTCTCTCAGTGTCTCAGGTTCTCAGTGTCCCAGGGTCTCAGTGTCTCTGTGTCTCAGGGTCTCAGGGTCTCAGGGCCTTAGTCTCTCATGCACTCAGTCTCTCAGTCTCTCTGGGTCTCTGGGTCTCTTGGTCTCTGGGTCTCTGGGTCTCTGGGTCTCAGTCTCTCCGTGTCTCAGTGTCTCAGCGTCTCAGTGTCTCAGTGTCTCAGGATCTCAGGGACTCAAGGTCTCAGTGTCTCAGTGTCTCATTGACTCAGGGTCTCAGTGTCACCGGGTCTCAGGGTCTCAGGGTCTCAGGGTCTCTGGGTCTCAGTCTCTCAGTGTCTCAGTGTCTCAGGGTCTCAGGGTCTCAGGGTCTAAGTGTCTCAGGGTCTCAGTGTATCAGGGTTTCAGGGTCTCAGGGTCTCAGTCTCTCAGTGACTCAGTCTCTCAGTCTCTCAGTCTCTCAGGGTCTCAGTGTCTCAGTCTCTCAGGGTCTCATTGTCTCAGTGTCTCAGTCTCTCAGTGTCTCAGGGTCTCAGTGTCTCAGAGCCTTCGTCTGTCAGGCCCTCAGTCTCTCAGGGTCTCTGGGTCTCTGGGTCTCAGTCTCTCAGTCTCTCAGTCTGTCAGTCTCACAGTGTCTCAGTGTTTCAGGGTCTCAGTGTCTCAGGATCTCAGTGTCTCAGGGTCTCGGTGTCTCAGGGTCTCAGGGTCTTAGTCTCTCAGTCACTCAGTCTCTCAGTCTCGCAGTGTCTCAGTGTCTAAGTGTCTCAGGGTCTCAGAGTCTCAGGGTCTCAGTCTCTCTGTCCCTCAGTCTCTCAGTCTCTCATTCTCATTCTCTCAGTCTCTCAGTCTCTCAGTGTCTAAGTGTCTCAGGGTCTCAGTGTATCAGGGTCTCAGGGTCTCAGTCTCTCAGTGTCTCAGTCTCTCAGTCTCTCAGGGTCTCAGTGTCTCAGGGTCTCAGGGTCTCAGTGTCTCAGTCTCTCAGTGTCTCAGTGTCTCAGGGTCTCAGGGCCTCAGTGTCTCACTGTCTCAGTGTCTCAGGTCTCAGTGACACAGAGTCTCAGTGTCTCAGTCTCTCAGTCGCTCAGTCTCTCAGTCTCCCTGTCTCTCAGTGTATCATTCTCTCAGTCTCTCAGTCTCTCCGTGTCTCAGTGTCTCAGTCTCTCAGGGTCTCAGTGTCTCCGGGTCTCAGGGCCTCAGTGTCTCAGGGTCTCAGTGTATCACGGTTTCAGGGTCTCAGGGTCTCAGGGTCTCAGCGTCTCAGTGTCTCAGTGTCTCAGTCTCTCAGTGTCTCAGTCTCTCAGTCTCTCAGGGTCTCAGTGTCTCAGTCTCTCAGTGTCTCAGTCTCAGGGTCTCAGGGCCTCAGTGTCTCACTGTCTCAGTGTCTCAGGTCTCAGTGACTCAGAGTCTCAGTGTCTCAGTCTCTCAGACTCTCAGTCGCTCAGTCTCTCAGTCTCTCTGTCTCTCAGTGTGTCATTCTCTCAGTGTCTCAGTCTCTCAGGGTCTCAGTGTCTCAGGGTCTCAGGGTCTCAGTGTCTCAGTGTCTCAGGGTCTCAGTGTCTCAGAGCCTTAGTCTCTCAGGCCCTCAGTCTCTCAGTCTCTCAGTCTCTCAGTTTCTCAGTGTCTCAGTGTTTCAGTGTCTCAGTGTCTCAGGATCTCAGGGTCTCAGTGTCTTAGGGTCTCGGTGTCTCAGGGTCTCAGGGTCTTAGTCTCTCAGTCTCTCAGTTTCTCAGTCTCTCAGTCTCTCTGTGTCTCAGTGTCTCAGTGTCTCAGGGTCTCAGGGTCTCAATGTCTCAGTCTGTCAGTCTCTCAGTCTCTCATTCTCTCATTCTCTCTGTCTCTCAGTCTCTCAGTGACTCAGTGTCTCAGGTTCTCAGAGTCTCAGGGTCTCAGAGTCTCAGTGTCGCAGGGCCTCTGGGTCTCTGGGTCTCTGGGTCTCAGTGTGTCAGTGTCTCAGAGTCTCAGGGTCCCATGGTCTCACGGTCCCTGGGTCTTAGTGTCGAAGTCTCTCAGTCTCTCAGTTTCTCAGTGTCTCAGTGTCTCAGTGTCTCAGGGTCTCTGGGTCTCTGCGTCTCAGGGTCTCAGTGTTTCAGTGTCTCAGGGTCTCAGTGTCTCTGGGTCTCCGGGTCTCAGTCTCTCATTCTCTCTGTCTCTCAGTTTCTCAGTGTCTCGTGTATCAGGGCCTCTGGGTCTCTGGGTCTCAGGGTCTCAGGGTCTCAGTGTCTCAGTGTCTCAGGGTCTCAGTGTCTCTGGGTCTCTGGGTCTCAGTCTCCCATTCTCTCTGTCTCTCAGTTTCTCAGTGTCTCAGTGTCTCAGTGTCTCAGTGTCTCAGCGTCTCAGTGTCTCAGTGTCTCAGTGTCTCAGGATCTCAGGGTCTCAGGGTCTCAGTGTCTCAGTGTCTCATTGACTCAGGGTCTCAGGGTCTCAGGGTCTCTGGGTCTCAGTCTCTCAGTGTCTCAGTGTCTCAGGGTCTCAGGGTCTAAGTGTCTCAGTGTCTCAGTGTATCAGGGTTTCAGGGTCTCAGGGTCTCAGGGTCTCAGTCTCTCAGTGACTCAGTCTCTCAGTCTCTCAGGGTCACAGTGTCTCAGTCTCTCAGGGTCTCAGTGTCTCAGTGTCTCAGTCTCTCAGTGTCTCAGTGTCACAGAGTCTCAGTGTCTCAGTCTCTCAGTCGCTCAGTCTCTCAGTCTCTCTGTCTCTCAGTGTATCATTCTCTCAGTCTCTCAGTCTCTCCGAGTCTCAGTGTCTCAGTCTCTCAGGGTCTCAGTGTCTCAGGGTCTCATTATCTCAGTGTCTCAGGGTCTCAGTGTCTCAGGCCCTTAGTCTCTCAGGCCCTCAGTCTCTCAGGGTCTCTGGGTCTCTGGGTCTCAGTCTCTCAGTCTCTCAGTCTCACAGTGTCTCAGTGTTTCAGGGTCTCAGTGTCTCAGGATCTCAGAGTCTTAGTCTCTCAGTCACTCAGTTTCTCAGTCTCTCAGTCGCTCAGTGTCTCAGTGTCTCAGGGTCTCAGGGTCTCAATGTCTCAGTCTGTCAGTCTCTCAGGGTCTCATTGTCTCAGTGTCTCAGTCTCTCAGTGTCTCAGTGTCTCAGGGCCTCAGTGTCTCACTGTCTCAGTGTCTCAGGTCTCAGTGACACAGAGTCTCATTGTCTCTGTCTCTCAGTCGCTCAGTCTCTCAGTCTCTCTGTCTCTCAGTGTATCATTCTCTCAGTCTCTCGGTCTCTCCGAGTCTCAGTGTCTCAGTCTCCCAGGGTCTCAGTGTCTCAGGGTCTCAGTATCTCAGTGTCTCAGGGTCTCAGTGTCTCAGAGCCTTCGTCTCTCAAGCCCTCAGTCTCGCAGTGTCTCAGGCTCTCTGGGTCTCAGTCTCTCAGTCTCTCAGTCTCTCAGTGTCTCAGTGTCTAAGTGTCTCAGGGTCTCAGAGCCTCAGGGTCTCAGTGTCTCTGTCTCTCAGTCTCTCAGTCTCTCATTCTCATTCTCTCAGTCTCTCAGTCTCTCAGTGTCTAAGTGTCTCAGGGTCTCAGTGTATCAGGGTCTCAGGGTCTCAGTCTCTCAGTGTCTCAGTCTCTCAGTCTCTCAGGGTCTCAGTGTCTCAGGGTCTCAGGGTCTCAGTGTCTCAGTCTCTCAGTGTCTCAGTGTCTCAGGGTCTCAGGGCCTCAGTGTCTCACTGTCTCAGTGTCTCAGGTCTCAGTGACACAGAGTCTCAGTGTCTCAGTCTCTCAGTCGCTCAGTCTCTCAGTCTCCCTGTCTCTCAGTGTATCATTCTCTCAGTCTCTCAGTCTCTCCGTGTCTCAGTGTCTCAGTCTCTCAGGGTCTCAGTGTCTCAGGGTCTCAGTGTCTCAGTGTCTCAGGGTCTCAGTGTCTCAGAGCCTTAGTCTCTCAGGCCCTCAGTCTCTCAGGGACTCTGGGTCTCTGGGTCTCTGGGTCTCAGTCTCTCAGTCTCTCAGTCTCACAGTGTCTCAGTGTTTCAGGGTCTCAGTGTCTCAGGATCTCAGGATCTCAGTGTCTCAGGGTCTCGGTGTCTCAGTGTCTCAGTCACTCAGTCTCTCAGTCTCGCAGTGTCTCAGTGTCTCAGGCTCTCTGGGTCTCTGGGTCTCTGGGTCTCAGTTTCTCAGTCTCTCAGTGTCTCAGTGTCTCAGGGTCTCTGGGTCTCAGTTTCTCAGTCTCTCTGTCTCTCAGTCTCTCAGTCTCTCATTCTCATTCTCTCAGTCTCTCAGTCTCTCAGTCTCTCAGTCTCACAGTGTCTCAGTGTTTCAGGGTCTCAGTGTCTCAGGATCTCAGTGTCTCAGGGTCTCGGTGTCTCAGGGTCTCAGGGTCTCAGGGTCTTAGTCTCTCAGTCACTCAGTCTCTCAGTCTCGCAGTGTCTCAGTGTCTCAGGCTCTCTGGGTCTTTGGGTCTCTGGGTCTCAGGGTCTCAGTTTCTCAGTCTCTCAGTGTCTCAGTGTCTCAGTGTCTCAGGGTCTCAGTGTCTCAGTGTCTCTGTCTCTCAGTCTCTCAGTCTCTCATTCTCTCATTCTCTCAGTCTCTCAGTCTCTCAGTGTCTCAGGTTCTCAGGGTCTCAGGGTCTCAGGGTCTTAGTCTCTCAGTCACTCAGTCTCGCAGTGTCTCAGGGTCTCTGGGTCTCTGGCTCTCTCGGTCTCAGTCTCTCAGTCTCTCAGTCTCTCAGTTTCTCAGTGTCTCAGTGTTTCAGGGTCTCAGTGTCTCAGGATCTCAGGATCTCAGTGTCTCAGGGTCTCGGTGTCTCAGGGTCTCAGGGTCTTAGTCTCTCAGTCACTCAGTTTCTCAGTCTCTCAGTCTCTCAGTGTCTCAGTGTCTCAGGGTCTCAGGGTCTCAATGTCTCAGTCTCTCAGTCTCTCAGTCTCTCATTCTCTCATTCTCTCAGTCTCTCAGTCTCTCAGTGACTCAGTGTCTCAGGTTCTCAGTGTCTCAGGGTCTCAGTGTCTCAGGGCCTCTGGGTCTCTGGGTCTCTGGGTCTCAGTGTGTCAGTGTCTCAGAGTCTCAGGGTCCCATGGTCACAGGGTCCCTGGGTCTTAGTGTTGAAGTCTCTCAGTCTCTCAGTTTCTCAGTGTCTCAGTGTCTCAGGGCCTCTGGGTCTCTGCGTCTCAGGGTCTCAGTGTCTCAGGGTCTCAGTGTCTCTGGGTCTCCGGGTCTCAGTCTCTCATTCTCTCTGTCTCTCAGTTTCTCAGTGTCTCAGTGTCTCAGTGTCTCGTGTATCAGGGCCTCTGGGTCTCTGGGTCTCAGGGTCTCAGTGTCTCAGGGTCTCAGGGTCTCAGTGTCTCAGTGTCTCAGGGTCTCAGTGTCTCTGGGTCTCTGGGTCTCAGTCTCTCATTCTCTCTGTCTCTCAGTTTCTCAGTGTCTCAGTGTCTCAGCGTCTCAGTGTCTCAGTGTCTCAGGATCTCAGCGTCTCAGGGTCTGAGTGTCTCAGTGTCTCATTGACTCAGGGTCTCAGTGTCTCAGGGTCACCGGGTCTCAGGGTCTCAGGGTCTCAGGGTCTCTGGGTCTCAGTCTCTCAGTGTCTCAGTGTCTCAGGGTCTCAGGGTCTAAGTGTCTCAGGGTCTCAGTGTATCAGGGTTTCAGGGTCTCAGGGTCTCAGGGTCTCAGGGTCTCAGTCTCTCAGTGACTCAGTCTCTCAGTCTCTCAGGGTCTCAGTGTCTCAGTCTCTCAGGGTCTCAGTGTCTCAGTGTCTCAGTCTCTCAGTGTCTCAGTGTCTCAGGGTCTCAGGGCCTCAGTGTCTCACTGTCTCAGTGTCTCCGGTCTCAGTGACACAGAGTCTCAGTGTCTCAGTCTCTCAGTCGCTCAGTCTCTCAGTCTCTCTGTCTCTCAGTGTATCATTCTCTCAGTCTCTCAGTCTCTCCGAGTCTCTGTGTGTCAGTCTCTCAGTGTCTCAGTGTCTCAGGGTCTCAGGGTCTCTGGGTCTCAGTCTCTCAGTGTCTCAGTGTCTCAGTCTCTCAGTGTCTCAGTCTCTCAGTCTCTCAGTCTCTCAGGGTCTCAGTGTCTCAGTCTCTCAGGGTCTCAGTGCCTCAGGGTCTCGGCCTCAGTGTCTCAGGGTCTCAGTGTATCACGGTTTCAGGGTCTCAGCGTCTCAGTGTCTCAGTCTCTCAGTGTCTCAGTCTCTCAGTCTCTCAGGGTCTCAGTGTCTCAGTCTCTCAGTGTCTCAGTCTCAGGGTCTCAGGGCCTCAGTGTCTCACTGTCTCAGTGTCTCAGGTCTCAGTGACTCAGAGTCTCAGTGTCTCAGTCTCTCAGACTCTCAGTAGCTCAGTCTCTCAGTCTCTCTGTCTCTCAGTGTGTCATTCTCTCAGTGTCTCAGTCTCTCAGGGTCTCAGTGTCTCAGGGTCTCAGTGTCTCAGGGTCTCAGGGTCTCAGGGTCTCAGTGTCTCAGTGTCTCAGGGTCTCAGTGTCTCAGAGCCTTAGTCTCTCAGGCCCTCAGTCTCTCAGGGTCTTTGGGTCTCTGGCTCTCTGGGTCTCAGTCCCTCAGTCTCTCAGTCTCTCAGTCTCTCAGTTTCTCAGTGTCTCAGTGTTTCAGGGTCTCAGTGTCCCAGGGTCTCAGGGTCTCTGGGTCTCAGTCTCTCAGTGTCTCAGTGTCTCAGGGTCTCAGGGTCTCAGGGTCTCAGGGTCTCAGGGTCTCAGTCTCTCAGTGTCTCAGTCTCTCAGTCTCTCAGTCTCTCAGGGTCTCAGTGTCTCAGTCTCTCAGGGTCTCAGTGTCTCAGGGTCTCAGGGCCTCAGTGTCTCAGGGTCTCATTGTATCACGGTTTCAGGGTCTCAGGGTCTCAGGGTCTCAGCGTCTCAGTGTCTCAGTCTCTCAGTGTCTCAGTCTCTCAGTCTCTCAGGGTCTCAGTGTCTCAGTCTCTCAGTGTCTCTGTCTCAGGGTCTCAGGGTCTCAGGGCCTCAGTGTCTCAGGTCTCAGTGACTCAGAGTCTCAGTGTCTCAGTCTCTCAGACTCTCAGTCGCTCAGTCTCTCAGTCTCTCTGTCTCTCAGTGTGTCATTCTCTCAGTGTCTCAGTCTCTCAGGGTCTCAGTGTCTCAGGGTCTCAGGGTCTCAGTGTCTCAGTGTCTCAGGGTCTCAGTGTCTCAGAGCCTTAGTCTCTCAGGCCCTCAGTCTCTCAGGGTCTCTGGGTCTCTGGCTCTCTGGGTCTCAGTCTCTCAGTCTCTCCGTCTCTGTTTCTCAGTGTCTCAGTGTTTCAGGGTCTCAGTGTCTCAGGATCTCAGTGTCTCAGGGTCTCGGTGTCTTAGGGTCTCAGGGTCTTAGTCTCTCAGTCACTCAGTTTCTCAGTCTCTCAGTCTCTCAGTGTCTCAGTGTCTCAGGGTCTCAGGGTCTCAATGTCTCAGTCTCTCAGTCTCTCAGTCTCTCATTCTCTCATTCTCTCAGTCTCTCAGTCTCTCAGTGACTCAGTGTCTCAGGTTCTCAGTGTCTCAGGGTCTCAGTGTCTCAGTGTCGCAGGGCCTCTGGGTCTCTGGGTCTCTGGTTCTCAGTGTGTCAGTGTCTCAGAGTCTCAGGGTCCCATGGTCTCACGGTCCCTGGGTCTTAGTGTCGAAGTCTCTCAGTCTCTCAGTTTCTCAGTGTCTCAGTGTCTCAGTGTCTCAGGATCTCAGGGTCTCAGGGTCTCAGTGTCTCAGTGTCTCATTGACTCAGGGTCTCAGTGTCTCAGGGTCACCGGGTCTCAGGGTCTCAGGGTCTCAGGGTCTCTGGGTCTCAGTCTCTCAGTGTCTCAGTGTCTCAGGGTCTCAGGGTCTAAGTGTCTCAGGGTCTCAGTGTATCAGGGTTTCAGGGTCTCAGGGTCTCAGGGTCTCAGTCTCTCAGTGACTCAGAGTCTCAGTGTCTCAGTCGCTCAGTCTCTCAGTCTCTCTGTCTCTCAGTGTGTCATTCTCTCAGTGTCTCAGTCTCTCAGGGTCTCAGTGTCTCAGGGTCTCAGGGTCTCAGTGTCTCAGTGTCTCAGTGTCTCAGTCTCTCAGTCGCTCAGTCTCTCAGTCTCTCTGTCTCTCAGTGTATCATTCTCTCAGTCTCTCAGTCTCTCCGAGTCTCTGTGTGTCAGTCTCTCAGGGTCTCAGTGTCTCTGGGTCTCAGGGTCTCAGGGTCTCAGGTTCTCAGGGTCTCAGTCTCTCAGTGTCTCAGTCTCTCAGTCTCTCAGTCTCTCAGTCTCTCAGGATCTCAGTGTCTCAGGGTCTCAGGGTCTCAGGGTCTCAGGGTCTCAGGGTCTCAGTCTCTCAGTGTCTCAGTCTCTCAGTCTCTCAGTCTCTCAGGGTCTCAGTGTCTCAGTCTCTCAGGGTCTCAGTGTCTCAGGGTCTCAGGGCCTCAGTGTCTCAGGGTCTCAGTGTATCACGGTTTCAGGGTCTCAGTGTCTCAGGGTCTCAGCGTCTCAGTGTCTCAGTCTCTCAGTGTCTCAGTCTCTCAGTCTCTCAGGGTCTCAGTGTCTCAGTCTCTCAGTGTCTCAGTGTCAGGGTCTCAGTGCCTCAGTGTCTCACTGTCTCTGTCTCTCAGTTTCTCAGTGTCTCAGTGTCTCAGTGTCTCGTGTATCAGGGCCTCTGGGTCTCTGGGTCTCAGGGTCTCAGTGTCTCAGTGTCTCAGGGTCTCAGTGTCTCTGGGTCTCTGGGTCTCAGTCTCTCATTCTCTCTGTCTCTCAGTTTCTCAGTGTCTCAGTGTCTCAGCGTCTCAGTGTCTCAGTGTCTCAGGATCTCAGGGTCTCAGGGTCTCAGTGTCTCAGTGTCTCATTGACTCAGGGTCTCGGTGTCTCAGGGTCACCGGGTCTCAGGGTCTCAGGGTCTCAGGGTCTCTGGGTCTCAGTCTCTCAGTGTCTCAGGGTCTCAGGGTCTAAGTGTCTCAGGGTCTCAGTGTATCAGGGTTTCAGGGTCTCAGGGTCTCAGGGTCTCAGGGTCTCAGGGTCTCAGTCTCTCAGTGACTCAGTCTCTCAGGGTCTCAGTGTCTCAGTCTCTCAGGGTCTCAGTGTCTCAGTGTCTCAGTCTCTCAGTGTCTCAGTGTCTCAGGGTCTCAGGGCCTCAGTGTCTCACTGTCTCAGTGTCTCAGGTCTCAGTGACACAGAGTCTCAGTGTCTCAGTCTCTCAGTCGCTCAGTCTCTCAGTCTCTCTGTCTCTCAGTGTATCATTCTCTCAGTCTCTCAGTCTCTCCGAGTCTCTGTGTGTCAGTCTCTCATGGTCTCAGTGTCTCAGGGTCTCAGGGTCTCAGGGTCTCAGTCTCTCAGTGTCTCAGTCTCTCAGTCTCTCAGTGTCTCAGGGTCTCAGTGTCTCAGTCTCTCAGGGTCTCAGTGTCTCAGGGTCTCGGCCTCAATGTCTCAGGGTCTCAGTGTATCACGGTTTCAGGGTCTCAGGGTCTCAGGGTCTCAGCCTCTCAGTGTCTCAGTCTCTCAGTGTCTCAGTCTCTCAGGGTCTCAGTGTCTCAGTCTCTCAGTGTCTCAGTCTCAGGGTCTCAGGGCCTCAGTGTCTCACTGTCTCAGTGTCTCAGGTCTCAGTGACTCAGAGTCTCAGTGTCTCAGTCTCTCAGACTCTCAGTAGCTCAGTCTCTCAGTCTCTCTGTCTCTCAGTGTGTCATTCTCTCAGTGTCTCAGTCTCTCAGGGTCTCAGTGTCTCAGGGTCTCAGGGTCTCAGTGTCTCAGTGTCTCAGGGTCTCAGTGTCTCAGAGCCTTAGTCTCTCAGGCCCTCAGTCTCTCAGGGTCTCTGGGTCTCTGGCTCTCTGGGTCTCAGTCCCTCAGTCTCTCAGTCTCTCAGTCTCTCAGTTTCTCAGTGTCTCAGTGTTTCAGGGTCTCAGTGTCCCAGGGTCTCAGGGTCTCTGGGTCTCAGTCTCTCAGTGTCTCAGTGTCTCAGGGTCTCAGGGTCTCAGGGTCTCAGGGTCTCAAGGTCTCAGTCTCTCAGTGTCTCAGTCTCTCAGTCTCTCAGGGTCTCAGTGTCTCAGTCTCTCAGGGTCTCAGTGTCTCAGGGTCTCAGGGCCTCAGTGTCTCAGGGTCTCATTGTATCACGGTTTCAGGGTCTCAGGGTCTCAGGGTCTCAGCGTCTCAGTGTCTCAGTCTCTCAGTGTCTCAGTCTCTCAGTCTCTCAGGGTCTCAGTGTCTCAGTCTCTCAGTGTCTCAGTCTCAGGGTCTCAGGGCCTCAGTGTCTCAGGTCTCAGTGACTCAGAGTCTCAGTGTCGCAGTCTCTCAGACTCTCAGTCGCTCAGTCTCTCAGTCTCTCTGTCTCTCAGTGTGTCATTCTCTCAGTGTCTCAGTCTCTCAGGGTCTCAGTGTCTCAGGGTCTCAGGGTCTCAGTGTCTCAGTGTCTCAGGGTCTCAGTGTCTCAGAGCCTTAGTCTCTCAGGCCCTCAGTCTCTCAGGGTCTCTGGGTCTCTGGCTCTCAGTCTCTCAGTCTCTCAGTTTCTCAGTGTCTCAGTGTTTCAGGGTCTCAGTGTCTCAGGATCTCAGGATCTCAGTGTCTCAGGGTCTCGGTGTTTCAGGGTCTCAGGGTCTTAGTCTCTCAGTCACTCAGTTTCTCAGTCTCTCAGTCTCTCAGTGTCTCAGTGTCTCAGGGTCTCAGGGTCTCAATGTCTCAGTCTCTCAGTCTCTCAGTCTATAATTCTCTCATTCTCTCAGTTTCTCAGTCTCTCAGTGACTCAGTGTCTCAGGTTCTCAGTGTCTCAGGGTCTCAGTGTCTCAGTATCGCAGGGCCTCTGGGTCTCTGGGTCTCTGGGTCTCAGTGTGCCAGTGTCTCAGAGTCTCAGGGTCCCATGGTCTCACGGTCCCTGGGTCTTAGTGTCGAAGTCTCTCAGTGTCTCAGTTTCTCAGGGCCTCTGGGTCTCTGCGTCTCAGGGTCTCAGTGTTTCAGTGTCTCAGGGTCTCAGTGTCTCTGGGTCTCCGGGTCTCAGTCTCTCATTCTCTCTGTCTCTCAGTTTCTCAGTGTCTCAGTGTCTCAGTGTCTCGTGTATCAGGGCCTCTGGGTCTCTGGGTCTCAGGGTCTCAGGGTCTCAGTGTCTCAGTGTCTCAGGGTCTCAGTGTCTCTGGGTCTCTGGGTCTCAGTCTCTCATTCTCTCTGTCTCTCAGTTTCTCAGTGTCTCAGTGTCTCAGTGTCTCAGTGTCTCAGTGTCTCAGCGTCTCAGTGTCTCAGTGTCTCAGGATCTCAGGGTCTCAGGGTCTCAGTGTCTCAGTGTCTCAGTGTCTCATTGACTCAGGGTCTCAGTGTCTCAGGGTCACCGGGTCTCAGGGTCTCAGGGTCTCTGGGTCTCAGTCTCTCAGTGTCTCAGTGTCTCAGGGTCTAAGTGTCTCAGGGTCTCAGTGTATCACGGTTTCAGGGTTTCAGTGTCTCAGGGTCTCAGCGTCTCAGTGTCTCAGTCTCTCAGTGTCTCAGTCTCTCAGTCTCTCAGGGTCTCAGTGTCTCAGTCTCTCAGTGTCTCAGTCTCAGGGTCTCAGGGCCTCAGTGTCTCACTGTCTCAGTGTCTCAGGTCTCAGTGACTCAGAGTCTCAGTGTCTCAGTCTCTCAGACTCTCAGTCGCTCAGTCTCTCAGTCTCTCTGTCTCTCAGTGTGTCATTCTCTCAGTGTCTCAGCCTCTCAGGGTCTCAGTGTCTCAGGGTCTCAGGGTCTCAGGGTCTCAGTGTCTCAGTGTCTCAGGGTCTCAGTGTCTCAGAGCCTTAGTCTCTCAGGCCCTCAGTCTCTCAGGGTATCTGGGTCTCTGGCTCTCTGGGTCTCAGTCTCTCAGTCTCTCAGTCTCTCAGTCTCTCAGTTTCTCAGTGTCTCAGTGTTTCAGGGTCTCAGTGTCCCAGGGTCTCAGGGTCTCTGGGTCTCAGTCTCTCAGTGTCTCAGTGTCTCAGGGTCTCAGGGTCTCAGGGTCTCAGGGTCTCAGTCTCTCAGTGTCTCAGTCTCTCAGTGTCTCAGGGTTTCAGGGCCTCAGTGTCTCAGGGTCTCAGGGTCTCAGCGTCTCAGTGTCTCAGTCTCTCAGTGTCTCAGTCTCTCAGTCTCTCAGGGTCTCAGTGTCTCAGTCTCTCAGTGTCTCAGTCTCAGGGTCTCAGGGCCTCAGTGTCTCACTGTCTCAGTGTCTCAGGTCTCAGTGACTCAGAGTCTCAGTGTCTCAGTCTCTCAGACTCTCAGTCGCTCAGTCTCTCAGTCTCTCTGTCTCTCAGTGTGTCATTCTCTCAGTGTCTCAGTCTCTCAGGGTCTCAGTGTCTCAGGGTCTCAGGGTCTCAGTGTCTCAGTGTCTCAGGGTCTCAGTGTCTCAGAGCCTTAGTCTCTCAGGCCCTCAGTCTCTCAGTCTCTCAGTCTCTCAGTTTCTCAGTGTCTCAGTGTTTCAGTGTCTCAGTGTCTCAGGATCTCAGGGTCTCAGTGTCTTAGGGTCTCGGTGTCTCAGGGTTTCAGAGTCTTAGTCTCTCAGTCACTCAGTTTCTCAGTCTCTCAGTCGCTCAGTGTCTCAGTGTCTCAGGGTCTCAGGGTCTCAATGTCTCAGTCTGTCAGTCTCTCAGTCTCTCATTCTCTCATTCTCTCTGTCTCTCAGTCTCTCAGTGACACAGTGTCTCAGGTTCTCAGTGTCTCAGGGTCTCAGTGTCTCAGTGTCGCAGGGCCTCTGGGTCTCTGGGTCTCTGGGTCTCAGTGTGTCAGTGTCTCAGAGTCTCAGGGTCCCATGGTCTCACGGTCCCTGGGTCTTAGTGTCGAAGTCTCTCAGTCTCTCAGTTTCTCAGTGTCTCAGTGTCTCAGGGCCTCTGGGTCTCTGCGTCTCAGGGTCTCAGTGTTTCAGTGTCTCAGGGTCTCAGTGTCTCTGGGTCTCCGGGTCTCAGTCTCTCATTCTCTCTGTCTCTCAGTTTCTCAGTGTCTCAGTGTCTCAGTGTCTCGTGTATCAGGGCCTCTGGGTCTCTGGGTCTCAGGGTCTCAGGGTCTCAGTGTCTCAGTGTCTCAGGGTCTCAGTGTCTCTGGGTCTCTGGGTCTCAGTCTCTCGTTCTCTCTGTCTCTCAGTTTCTCAGTGTCTCAGTGTCTCAGTGTCTCAGTGTCTCAGCGTCTCAGTGTCTCAGTGTCTCAGTGTCTCAGGATCTCAGGGTCTCAGGGTCTCAGTGTCTCAGTGTCTCATTGACTCAGGGTCTCAGTGTCTCAGGGTCACCGGGTCTCAGGGTCTCAGGGTCTCAGGGTCTCTGGGTCTCAGTCTCTCAGTGTCTCAGTGTCTCAGGGTCTCAGGGTCTAAGTGTCTCAGGGTCTCAGTGTATCAGGGTATCAGGGTCTCAGGGTCTCAGGGTCTCAGTCTCTCAGTGACTCAGTCTCTCAGTCTCTCAGGGTCTCAGAGTCTCAGTCTCTCAGGGTCTCAGTGTCTCAGTGTCTCAGTCTCTCAGTGTCTCAGTGTCACAGAGTCTCAGTGTCTCAGTCTCTCAGTCGCTCAGTCTCTCAGTCTCTCTGTCTCTCAGTGTATCATTCTCTCAGTCTCTCAGTCTCTCCGAGTCTCAGTGTCTCAGTCTCTCAGGGTCTCAGTGTCTCAGGGTCTCATTATCTCAGTGTCTCAGGGTCTCAGTGTCTCAGACCCTTAGTCTCTCAGGCCCTCAGTCTCTCAGGGTCTTTGGTCTCAGTCTCTCAGTCTCTCAGTCTCACAGTGTCTCAGTGTTTCAGGGTCTCAGTGTCTCAGGATCTCAGTGTCTCAGGGTCTCAGGGTCTTAGTCTCTCAGTCACTCAGTCTCTCAGTCTCGCAGTGTCTCAGGGCCTCTGGGTCTCTGCGTCTCAGGGTCTCAGTGTTTCAGTGTCTCAGGGTCTCAGTGTCTCTGGGTCTCTGGGTCTCAGTCTCTCATTCTCTCTGTCTCTCAGTTTTTCAGTGCCTCAGTGTCTCGTGTATCAGGGCCTCAGGGTCTCAGTGTCTCAGGGTCTCAGGGTCTCAGTGTCTCTGGGTCTCTGGGTCTCAGGGTCTCAGGGTCTCAGTGTCTCAGTGTCTCAGTGTCTCAGGGTCTCAGTGTCTCTGGGTCTCTGGGTCTCAGTCTCTCATTCTCTCTGTCTCTCAGTTTCTCAGTGTCTCAGTGTCTCAGGGTCTCAGTGTCTCACTATCTCAGTATCTCAGGGTCTCGGTGTCTCAGGGTCTCAGTCTCTCAGTCTCTCAATCTCTCAGTCTCTCAGTCTCTCATTGTATCAGTCTCTCAGACTCTCAGTCTCTCAGTGTTTCAGTCTCTCAGTGTCTCAGGTTCTCAGTGTCCCAGGGTCTCAGTGTCTCTGTGTCTCAGGGTCTCAGGGTCTCAGGGCCTTAGTCTCTCATGCACTCAGTCTCTCAGTCTCTCTGGGTCTCTGGGTCTCTTGGTCTCTGGGTCTCTGGGTCTCTGGGTCTCAGTCTCTCCGTGTCTCAGTGTCTCAGCGTCTCAGTGTCTCAGTGTCTCAGGATCTCAGGGACTCAAGGTCTCAGTGTCTCAGTGTCTCATTGACTCAGGGTCTCAGTGTCACCGGGTCTCAGGGTCTCAGGGTCTCAGGGTCTCTGGGTCTCAGTCTCTCAGTGTCTCAGTGTCTCAGGGTCTCAGGGTCTAAGTGTCTCAGGGTCTCAGTGTATCAGGGTTTCAGGGTCTCAGGGTCTCAGTCTCTCAGTGACTCAGTCTCTCAGTCTCTCAGGGTCTCAGTGTCTCAGTCTCTCAGGGTCTCATTGTCTCAGTGTCTCAGTCTCTCAGTGTCTCAGTGTCTCAGGGTCTCAGGGCCTCAGTGTCTCACTGTCTCAGTGTCTCAGGTCTCAGTGACACAGAGTCTCATTGTCTCTGTCTCTCAGTCGCTCAGTCTCTCAGTCTCTCTGTCTCTCAGTGTATCATTCTCTCAGTCTCTCGGTCTCTCCGAGTCTCAGTGTCTCAGTCTCTCAGGGTCTCAGTGTCTCAGGGTCTCAGTATCTCAGTGTCTCAGGGTCTCAGTGTCTCAGAGCCTTCGTCTGTCAGGCCCTCAGTCTCTCAGGGTCTCTGGGTCTCTGGGTCTCAGTCTCTCAGTCTCTCAGTCTGTCAGTCTCACAGTGTCTCAGTGTTTCAGGGTCTCAGTGTCTCAGGATCTCAGTGTCTCAGGGTCTCGGTGTCTCAGGGTCTCAGGGTCTTAGTCTCTCAGTCACTCAGTCTCTCAGTCTCGCAGTGTCTCAGTGTCTAAGTGTCTCAGGGTCTCAGAGTCTCAGGGTCTCAGTCTCTCTGTCCCTCAGTCTCTCAGTCTCTCAGTCTCTCAGTGTCTAAGTGTCTCAGGGTCTCAGTGTATCAGGGTCTCAGGGTCTCAGTCTCTCAGTGTCTCAGTCTCTCAGTCTCTCAGGGTCTCAGTGTCTCAGGGTCTCAGGGTCTCAGTGTCTCAGTCTCTCAGTGTCTCAGTGTCTCAGGGTCTCAGGGCCTCAGTGTCTCACTGTCTCAGTGTCTCAGGTCTCAGTGACACAGAGTCTCAGTGTCTCAGTCTCTCAGTCGCTCAGTCTCTCAGTCTCCCTGTCTCTCAGTGTATCATTCTCTCAGTCTCTCAGTCTCTCCGTGTCTCAGTGTCTCAGTCTCTCAGGGTCTCAGTGTCTCCGGGTCTCAGGGCCTCAGTGTCTCAGGGTCTCAGTGTATCACGGTTTCAGGGTCTCAGGGTCTCAGGGTCTCAGCGTCTCAGTGTCTCAGTGTCTCAGTCTCTCAGTGTCTCAGTCTCTCAGTCTCTCAGGGTCTCAGTGTCTCAGTCTCTCAGTGTCTCAGTCTCAGGGTCTCAGGGCCTCAGTGTCTCACTGTCTCAGTGTCTCAGGTCTCAGTGACTCAGAGTCTCAGTGTCTCAGTCTCTCAGACTCTCAGTCGCTCAGTCTCTCAGTCTCTCTGTCTCTCAGTGTGTCATTCTCTCAGTGTCTCAGTCTCTCAGGGTCTCAGTGTCTCAGGGTCTCAGGGTCTCAGTGTCTCAGTGTCTCAGGGTCTCAGTGTCTCAGAGCCTTAGTCTCTCAGGCCCTCAGTCTCTCAGTCTCTCAGTCTCTCAGTTTCTCAGTGTCTCAGTGTTTCAGTGTCTCAGTGTCTCAGGATCTCAGGGTCTCAGTGTCTTAGGGTCTCGGTGTCTCAGGGTCTCGGGGTCTTAGTCTCTCAGTCTCTCAGTTTCTCAGTCTCTCAGTCTCTCTGTGTCTCAGTGTCTCAGGGTCTCAGGGTCTCAATGTCTCAGTCTGTCAGTCTCTCAGTCTCTCATTCTCTCATTCTCTCTGTCTCTCAGTCTCTCAGTGACTCAGTGTCTCAGGTTCTCAGAGTCTCAGAGTCTCAGTGTCGCAGGGCCTCTGGGTCTCTGGGTCTCTGGGTCTCAGTGTGTCAGTGTCTCAGAGTCTCAGGGTCCCATGGTCTCACGGTCCCTGGGTCTTAGTGTCGAAGTCTCTCAGTCTCTCAGTTTCTCAGTGTCTCAGTGTCTCAGTGTCTCAGGGTCTCTGGGTCTCTGCGTCTCAGGGTCTCAGTGTTTCAGTGTCTCAGGGTCTCAGTGTCTCTGGGTCTCCGGGTCTCAGTCTCTCATTCTCTCTGTCTCTCAGTTTCTCAGTGTCTCAGTGTCTCGTGTATCAGGGCCTCTGGGTCTCTGGGTCTCAGGGTCTCAGGGTCTCAGTGTCTCAGTGTCTCAGGGTCTCAGTGTCTCTGGGTCTCTGGGTCTCAGTCTCCCATTCTCTCTGTCTCTCAGTTTCTCAGTGTCTCAGTGTCTCAGTGTCTCAGTGTCTCAGCGTCTCAGTGTCTCAGTGTCTCAGTGTCTCAGGATCTCAGGGTCTCAGGGTCTCAGTGTCTCAGTGTCTCATTGACTCAGGGTCTCAGGGTCTCAGGGTCTCTGGGTCTCAGTCTCTCAGTGTCTCAGTGTCTCAGGGTCTCAGGGTCTAAGTGTCTCAGTGTCTCAGTGTATCAGGGTTTCAGGGTCTCAGGGTCTCAGGTTCTCAGTCTCTCAGTGACTCAGTCTCTCAGTCTCTCAGGGTCACAGTGTCTCAGTCTCTCAGGGTCTCAGTGTCTCAGTGTCTCAGTCTCTCAGTGTCTCAGTGTCACAGAGTCTCAGTGTCTCAGTCTCTCAGTCGCTCAGTCTCTCAGTCTCTCTGTCTCTCAGTGTATCATTCTCTCAGTCTCTCAGTCTCTCCGAGTCTCAGTGTCTCAGTCTCTCAGGGTCTCAGTGTCTCAGGGTCTCATTATCTCAGTGTCTCAGGGTCTCAGTGTCTCAGGCCCTTAGTCTCTCAGGCCCTCAGTCTCTCAGGGTCTCTGGGTCTCTGGGTCTCAGTCTCTCAGTCTCTCAGTCTCACAGTGTCTCAGTGTTTCAGGGTCTCAGTGTCTCAGGATCTCAGTGTCTCAGGGTCTCGGTGTCTCAGGGTCTCAGGGTCTTAGTCTCTCAGTCACTCAGTCTCTCAGTCTCGCAGTGTCTCAGGGCCTCTGGGTCTCTGCGTCTCAGGGTCTCAGTGTTTCAGTGTCTCAGGGTCTCAGTGTCTCTGGGTCTCTGGGTCTCAGTCTCTCATTCTCTCTGTCTCTCAGTTTTTCAGTGTCTCAGTGTGTCAGTGTCTCGTGTATCAGGGCCTCAGGGTCTCAGTGTCTCAGGGTCTCAGGGTCTCAGTGTCTCTGGGTCTCTGGGTCTCAGGGTCTCAGGGTCTCAGTGTCTCAGTGTCTCAGGGTCTCAGTGTCTCTGGGTCTCTGGGTCTCAGTCTCTCATTCTCTCTGTCTCTCAGTTTCTCAGTGTCTCAGGGTCTCAGTGTCTCACTATCTCAGTATCTCAGGGTCTCGGTGTCTCAGGGTCTCAGTCTCTCAGTCTCTCAATCTCTCAGTCTCTCAGTCTCTCATTGTATCAGTCTCTCAGACTCTCAGTCTCTCAGTGTATCCGTCTCTCAGTGTCTCAGGTTCTCAGTGTCCCAGGGTCTCAGTGTCTCTGTGTCTCAGGGTCTCAGGGTCTCAGGGCCTTAGTCTCTCATGCACTCAGTCTCTCAGTCTCTCTGGGTCTCTGGGTCTCTTGGTCTCTGGGTCTCTGGGTCTCAGTCTCTCAGTCTCTCCGTGTCTCAGTGTCTCAGCGTCTCAGTGTCTCAGTGTCTCAGGATCTCAGGGTCTCAGGGTCTCAGTGTCTCAGTGTCTCATTGACTCAGGGTCTCAGTGTCACCGGGTCTCAGGGTCTCAGGGTCTCAGGGTCTCTGGGTCTCAGTCTCTCAGTGTCTCAGTGTCTCAGGGTCTCAGGGTCTAAGTGTCTCAGTGTCTCAGTGTATCAGGGTTTCAGGGTCTCAGGGTCTCAGTCTCTCAGTGACTCAGTCTCTCAGTCTCTCAGGGTCTCAGTGTCTCAGTCTCTCAGGGTCTCATTGTCTCAGTGTCTCAGTCTCTCAGTGTCTCAGTGTCTCAGGGCCTCAGTGTCTCACTGTCTCAGTGTCTCAGGTCTCAGTGACACAGAGTCTCATTGTCTCTGTCTCTCAGTCGCTCAGTCTCTCAGTCTCTCTGTCTCTCAGTGTATCATTCTCTCAGTCTCTAGGTCTCTCCGAGTCTCAGTGTCTCAGTCTCTCAGGGTCTCAGTGTCTCAGGGTCTCAGTATCTCAGTGTCTCAGGGTCTCAGTGTCTCAGAGCCTTCGTCTCTCAGGCCCTCAGTCTCTCAGGGTCTCTGGGTCTCTGGGTCTCAGTCTCTCAGTCTCTCAGTCTCACAGTGTCTCAGTGTTTCAGGGTCTCAGTGTCTCAGGATCTCAGTGTCTCAGGGTCTCGGTGTCTCAGGGTCTCAGAGTCTTAGTCTCTCAGTCACTCAGTCTCTCAGTCTTGCAGTGTCTCAGGCTCTCTGGGTCTCAGTCTCTCAGTCTCTCAGTGTCTCAGTGTCTAAGTGTCTCAGGGTCTCAGAGTCTCAGGGTCTCAGTGTCTCTGTCTCTCAGTCTCTCAGTCTCTCATTCTCATTCTCTCAGTCTCTCAGTCTCTCAGTGTCTAAGTGTCTCAGGGTCTCAGTGTATCAGGGTCTCAGGGTCTCAGTCTCTCAGTGTCTCAGTCTCTCAGTCTCTCAGGGTCTCAGTGTCTCAGGGTCTCAGGGTCTCAGTGTCTCAGTCTCTCAGTGTCTCAGTGTCTCAGGGTCTCAGGGCCTCAGTGTCTCACTGTCTCAGTGTCTCAGGTCTCAGTGACACAGAGTCTCAGTGTCTCAGTCTCTCAGTCGCTCAGTCTCTCAGTCTCCCTGTCTCTCAGTGTATCATTCTCTCAGTCTCTCAGTCTCTCCGTGTCTCAGTGTCTCAGTCTCTCAGGGTCTCAGTGTCTCAGGGTCTCAGTGTCTCAGTGTCTCAGGGTCTCAGTGTCTCAGAGCCTTAGTCTCTCAGGCCCTCAGTCTCTCAGGGACTCTGGGTCTCTGGGTCTCTGGGTCTCAGTCTCTCAGTCTCTCAGTCTCACAGTGTCTCAGTGTTTCAGGGTCTCAGTGTCTCAGGATCTCAGGATCTCAGTGTCTCAGGGTCTCGGTGTCTCAGTGTCTCAGTCACTCAGTCTCTCAGTCTCGCAGTGTCTCAGTGTCTCAGGCTCTCTGGGTCTCTGGGTCTCAGTTTCTCAGTCTCTCAGTGTCTCAGTGTCTCAGGGTCTCTGGGTCTCAGTTTCTCAGTCTCTCTGTCTCTCAGTCTCTCAGTCTCTCATTCTCATTCTCTCAGTCTCTCAGTCTCTCAGTCTCACAGTGTCTCAGTGTTTCAGGGTCTCAGTGTCTCAGGATCTCAGTGTCTCAGGGTCTCGGTGTCTCAGGGTCTCAGGGTCTCAGGGTCTTAGTCTCTCAGTCACTCAGTCTCTCAGTCTCGCAGTGTCTCAGTGTCTCAGGCTCTCTGGGTCTCTGGGTCTCTGGGTCTCAGGGTCTCAGTTTCTCAGTCTCTCAGTGTCTCAGTGTCTCAGGGTCTCAGGGTCTCAGTGTCTCTGTCTCTCAGTCTCTCAGTCTCTCATTCTCTCATTCTCTCAGTCTCTCAGTCTCTCCGTGTCTCAGTGTCTCAGTCTCTCAGGGTCTCAGTGTCTCAGGGTCTCGGTGTCTCAGTGTCTCAGTCACTCAGTCTCTCAGTCTCGCAGTGTCTCAGTGTCTCAGGCTCTCTGGGTCTCTGGGTCTCAGTTTCTCAGTCTCTCAGTGTCTCAGTGTCTCAGTGTCTCAGGGTCTCTGGGTCTCAGTTTCTCAGTCTCTCTGTCTCTCAGTCTCTCAGTCTCTCATTCTCATTCTCTCAGTCTCTCAGTCTCTCAGTCTCACAGTGTCTCAGTGTTTCAGGGTCTCAGTGTCTCAGGATCTCAGTGTCTCAGGGTCTCGGTGTCTCAGGGTCTCAGGGTCTCAGGGTCTTAGTCTCTCAGTCACTCAGTCTCTCAGTCTCGCAGTGTCTCAGTGTCTCAGGCTCTCTGGGTCTCTGGGTCTCTGGGTCTCAGGGTCTCAGTTTCTCAGTCTCTCAGTGTCTCAGTGTCTCAGGGTCTCAGGGTCTCAGTGTCTCTGTCTCTCAGTCTCTCAGTCTCTCATTCTCTCATTCTCTCAGTCTCTCAGTCTCTCAGTGTCTCAGGTTCTCAGTGTCTCAGGGTCTCAGTGTCTCAGTGTCTCAGGGCCTCTGGGTCTCTGGGTCTCTGGGTCTCAGTGTGTCAGTGTCTCAGAGTCTCAGGGTCCCATGTTCTCAGCGTCCCTGGGTCTCAGTGTCGAAGTCTCTCAGTCTCTCAGTTTCTCAGTGACTCAGTGTCTCAGTGTCTCAGGGCCTCTGGGTCTCTGGGTCTCAGTGTCTCAGGGTCTCAGTGTCTCAATCTCTCAGGGTCTCAGTGTCTCAGTCTCTCAGGGTCTCAGTGTCTCAGGGTCTCAGTGTCTCAATCTCTCAGGGTCTCAGTCTCTCAGTCTCTCAGGGTCTCTGGGTCTCTGGCTCTCTGGGTCTCAGTCTCTCAGTCTCTCAGCCTCTCAGTCTCTCAGTGTCTCAGGGTCTCAGTGTCTCAGGATCTCAGGATCTCAGGATCTCAGTGTCTCACTGTCTCAGGGTCTTAGTCTCTCATCCCTCAGTCTCTCAGTTTCTCTGTATCTCTGGGTCTCAGTGTCTCTTTGAATCAGTGTCTCAGTGTCTCAGGGTCTCAGTGTCTCAGGATCTCAGGATGTCAGGATCTCAGTGTCTCAGTGTCTCAGGGTCTCAGTGTCTCAGGGTCTCAGGGTCTCAGGGTCTTAGTCTCTCAGTCACTCAGTCTCTCAGTCGCTCAGTGTCTCAGGCTCTCTGGGTCTCAGTCTCTCAGTCTCTCAGTGTCTCAGTGTCTCAGAGCCTCAGGGTCTCAGTGTCTCAGTCTCTCAGTCTCTCAGTCTCTCATTCTCTCATTCTCTCAGTCTCTCAGTCTCTCAGTGTCTCAGTGTCTCAGGTTCTCAGTGTCTCAGGGCCTCTGGGTCTCTGGGTCTCTGGGTCTCAGTGTGTCAGTGTCTCAGAGTCTCAGGGTCCCATGGTCTCAGGGTCACTGGGTCTCAGTGTCGAAGTCTCCCAGTCTCTCAGTTTCTCAGTGTCTCTGTGTCTCAGTGTCTCAGGGCCTCTGGGTCTCTGGGTCTCAGGGTGTCAGGGTCTCAGTGTCTCAGGGTCTCAGTGTCTCTGGGTCTCTGGGTATCAGTCTCTCATTCTCTCTGTCTCTCAGTTTCTCAGTGTCTCAGTGTCTCAGTGTCTCAATGTCTCGTGTCTCAGGGCCTCTGGGTGTCTGTGTCTCAGGGTCTCAGGGTCTCAGGGTCTCAGTGTCTCATGGTCTCAGTGTCTCTGGGTCTCAGGGTCTCAGTGTCTCAGTCTCTCAGTCTCTCAGTCTCTCATTCTCTCATTCTCTCAGTCTCTCAGTCTCTCAGTGTCTCAGGTTCTCAGTGTCTCAGGGCCTCTGGGTCTCTGGGTCTCAGTGTATCAGTGTCTCAGAGTCTCAGGGTCCCATGGTCTCAGGGTCACTGGGTCTCAGTGTCGAAGTCTCCCAGTCTCTCAGATTCTCAGTGTCTCTGTGTCTCAGTGTCTCAGGGCCTCTGGGTCTCTGGGTCTCAGGGTCTCAGGGTCTCAGTGTCTCAGGGTCTCAGTGTCTCTGGGTCTCTGGGTATCAGTCTCTCATTCTCTCTGTCTCTCAGTTTCTCAGTGTCTCAGTGTCTCAGTGTCTCAATGTCTCGTGTCTCAGGGCCTCTGGGTGTCTGTGTCTCAGGGTCTCAGGGTCTCAGGGTCTCAGTGTCTCAGGGTCTCAGTGTCTCTGGGTCTCTGGGTCTCTGGGTCTCTGTCTCTCATTCTCTCTGTCTCTCAGTTTCTCAGTGTCTCAGTGTCTCAGTGTCTCAGTGTCTCAGGGTCTCATTGTCTCACTGTCTCAGTATCTCAAGGTCTCAGTGTCTCAGGGTCTCAGTCTCTCAGTCTCTCAATCTCTCAGTCTCTCAGTCTCTCAGTCTCTCATTGTATCAGTCTCTCAAACTCTCAGTCTCTCAGTGTATCAGTCTCTCAGTCTCTCAGTGTCTCAGGTTCTCAGTGTCTCAGCGTCTCAGTGTCTCTGTGTCTCAGGGTCTCAGGGCCTTAGTCTCTCATGCCCTCAGTCTCTCAGACTCTCTGGGTCTCTTGGTCTCTGCTTCTCTGGGACTCTCAGTCTCTCAGTCTCTCAGTGTCTCAGTGTCTCAGCGTCTCAATGTCTCAGTGTCTCAGGATCTCAGGGTCTCAGTGTCTCAGTGTCTCATTGACTCAGGGTCTCAGTGTCTCAGGGTCACCAGGTCTCAGGATCTCAGTGTCCCAGGGTCTCAGGGTCTCTGGGTCTCAGTCTCTCAGTGTCTCAGGGTCTCAGGGTCTCAGGGTCTCAGTCTCTCAGTGTCTCAGTCTCTCAGTCTCTCAGTCTCTCAGGGTCTCAGTGTCTCAGTCTCTCAGGGTCTCAGGGCCTCAGTGTCTCAGGGTCTCAGTGTATCACGGTTTCAGGGTCTCAGGGTCTCAGCGTCTCAGTGTCTCAGTCTCTCAGTGTCTCAGTCTCTCAGTCTCTCAGGGTCTCAGTGTCTCAGTCTCTCAGTGTCTCAGTCTCAGGGTCTCAGGGCCTCAGTGTCTCACTGTCTCAGTGTCTCAGGTCTCAGTGACTCAGAGTCTCAGTGTCTCAGTCTCTCAGTCTTTCAGTCGCTCAGTCTCTCAGTCTCTCTGTCTCTCAGTGTGTCATTCTCTCAGTGTCTCAGTCTCTCAGGGTCTCAGTGTCTCAGGGTCTCAGGGTCTCAGTGTCTCAGTGTCTCAGGGTCTCAGTGTCTCAGAGCCTTAGTCTCTCAGGCCCGCAGTCTCTCAGGGTCTCTGGGTCTCTGGCTCTCTGGCTCTCTGGGTCTCAGTCTCTCAGTCTCTCAGTTTCTCAGTGTCTCAGTGTTTCAGGGTCTCAGTGTCTCAGGATCTCAGGATCTCAGTGTCTCAGGGTCTCGGTGTCTCAGGGTCTCAGGGTCTTAGTCTCTCAGTCACTCAGTTTCTCAGTCTCTCAGTCTCTCAGTGTCTCAGTGTCTCAGGGTCTCAGGGTCTCAATGTCTCAGTCTCTCAGTCTCTCAGTCTCTCAGTCTCTCATTCTCTCATTCTCTCAGTCTCTCAGTCTCTCAGTGACTCAGTGTCTCAGGTTCTCAGTGTCTCAGGGTCTCAGTGTCTCAGTGTCGCAGGGTCTCTGGGTCTCTGGGTCTCTGGGTCTCAGTGTGTCAGTGTCTCAGAGTCTCAGGGTCCCATGGTCTCACGGTCCCTGGGTCTTAGTGTCGAAGTCTCTCAGTCTCTCAGTTTCTCAGTGTCTCAGTGTCTCAGTGTCTCAGTGTCTCAGGGCCTCTGGGTCTCTGCGTCTCAGGGTCTCAGTGTTTCAGTGTCTCAGGGTCTCAGTGTCTCTGGGTCTCTGGGTCTCAGTCTCTCATTCTCTCTGTCTCTCAGTTTCTCAGTGTCTCAGTGTCTCGTGTATCAGGGCCTCTGGGTCTCTGGGTCTCAGGGTCTCAGGGTCTCAGTGTCTCAGTGTCTCAGGGTCTCAGTGTCTCTGGGTCTCTGGGTCTCAGTCTCTCATTCTCTCTGTCTCTCAGTTTCTCAGTGTCTCAGTGTCTCAGTGTCTCAGTGTCTCAGTGTCTCAGCGTCTCAGTGTCTCAGTGTCTCAGGGTCACCGGGTCTCAGGGTCTCTGGGTCTCAGTCTCTCAGTGTCTCAGTGTCTCAGGGTCTCAGGGTCTAAGTGTCTCAGGGTCTCAGTGTATCAGGGTTTCAGGGTCTCAGGGTCTCAGAGTCTCAGGGTCTCAGGGTCTCAGTCTCTCAGTGACTCAGTCTCTCAGTCTCTCAGGGTCTCAGTGTCTCAGTCTCTCAGGGTCTCAGTGTCTCAGTGTCTCAGTCTCTCAGTGTCTCAGTGTCTCAGGGTCTCAGGGCCTCAGTGTCTCACTGTCTCAGTGTCTCAGGTCTCAGTGACACAGAGTCTCAGTCTCTCAGTCTCTCAGTCTCTCAGTGTATCATTCTCTCAGTCTCTCAGTCTCTCCGAGTCTCAGTGTCTCAGTCTCTCAGGGTCTCAGTGTCTCAGGGTCTCAGTATCTCAGTGTCTCAGGGTCTCAGTGTCTCAGAGCCTTAGTCTCTCAGGCCCTCAGTCTCTCAGGGTCTCTGGGTCTCAGTCTCTCAGTCTCTCAGTCTCACAGTGTCTCAGTGTTTCAGGGTCTCAGTGTCTCAGGATCTCGGTGTCTCAGGGTCTCAGGGTCTTAGTCTCTCAGTCACTCAGTCTCTCAGTCTCGCAGTGTCTCAGGGCCTCTGGGTCTCTGCGTCTCAGGGTCTCAGTGTTTCAGTGTCTCAGGGTCTCAGTGTCTCTGGGTCTCTGGGTCTCAGTCTCTCATTCTCTCTGTCTCTCAGTTTTTCAGTGTCTCAGTGTCTCAGTGTCTCGTTTATCAGGGCCTCAGCGTCTCGAAGTCTCCCAGTCTCTCAGATTCTCAGTTCTCTGTGTCTCAGGGCCTCTGGGTCTCTGGGTCTCAGGGTCTCAGGGTCTCAGTGTCTCTGGGTCTCTGGGTCTCAGGGTCTCAGGGTCTCAGTGTCTCAGTGTCTCAGTGTCTCAGGGTCTCAGTGCCTCTGGGTCTCTGGGTCTCAGTCTCTCATTCTCTCTGCCTCTCAGTTTCTCAGTGTCTCAGTGTCTCAGTGCCTAAGTGTCTCAGGGTCTCAGTGTATCAGGGTCTCAGGGTCTCAGGGTCTCAGTCTCTCAGTGTCTCAGTCTCTCAGTCTCTCAGGGTCTCAGTGTCTCAGGGTCTCAGTGTCTCAGTGTCTCAGTCTCTCAGTGTCTCAGTGTCTCAGGGTCTCAGGGCCTCAGTGTCTCACTGTCTCAGTGTCTCAGGTCTCAGTGACACAGAGTCTCAGTGTCTCAGTCTCTCAGTCGCTCGTCTCTCAGTCTCCCTGTCTCTCAGTGTATCATTCTCTCAGTCTCTCAGTCTCTCCGTGTCTCAGTGTCTCAGTCTCTCAGGGTCTCAGTGTCTCAGGGTCTCAGTGTCTCAGTGTCTCAGGGTCTCAGTGTCTCAGAGCCTTAGTCTCTCAGGCCCTCAGTCTCTCAGGGTCTCTGGGTCTCTGGGTCTCTGGGTCTCAGTCTCTCAGTCTCTCAGTCTCTCAGTCTCACAGTGTCTCAGTGTTTCAGGGTCTCAGTGTCTCAGGATCTCAGGATCTCAGTGTCTCAGGGTCTCGGTGTCTCAGGGTCTCAGGGTCTTAGTCTCTCAGTCACTCAGTCTATCAGTCTCGCAGTGTCTCAGTGTCTTAGGCTCTCTGGGTCTCTGGGTCTCAGTTTCTCAGTCTCTCAGTGTCTCAGTGTCTCAGTGTCTCAGGGTCTCAGGGTCTCAGTGTCTCTGTCTCTCAGTCTCTCAGTCTCTCATTCTCAATCTCTCAGTCTCTCAGTCTCTCAGTCTCACAGTGTCTCAGTGTTTCAGGGTCTCAGTGTCTCAGGATCTCAGGATCTCAGTGTCTCAGGGTCTCGGTGTCTCAGGGTCTCAGGGTCTTAGTCTCTCAGTCACTCAGTCTCTCAGTCTCGCAGTGTCTCAGTGTCTCAGGCTCTCTGGGTCTCTGGGTCTCTGGGTCTCAGTTTCTCAGTCTCTCAGTGTCTCAGTGTCTCAGGGTCTCAGGGTCTCAGGGTCTCAGTGTCTCTGTCTCTCAGTCTCTCAGTCTCTCATTCTCTCATTCTCTCAGTCTCTCAGTGTCTCAGGTTCTCAGTGTGTCAGTGTCTCAGAGTCTCAGGGTCCCATGGTCACATGTTCTCAGCGTCCCTGGGTCTTAGTGTCGAAGTCTCTCAGTCTCTCAGTTTCTCAGTGACTCAGTGTCTCAGTGTCTCAGGGCCTCTGGGTCTCTGGGTCTCTGGGTCTCAGTGTCTCAGGGTCTCAGTGTCTCAATCTCTCAGGGTCTCAGTGTCTCAGTCTCTCAGGGTCTCAGTGTCTCAGGGTCTCAGAGTCTCAGTGCCTTATTCTCTCAGGCCCTCAGTCTCTCAGTCTCTCAGGGTTTCTGGGTCTCTGGCTCTCTGGGTCTCAGTCTCTCAGCCTCTCAGTCTCTCAGTGTCTCAGGGTCTCAGTGTCTCAGGATCTCAGGATCTCAGGATCTCAGGATCTCAGTGTCTCGCTGTCTCAGGGTCTCAGGGTCTTAGTCTCTCATCCCTCAGTCTCTCAGTTTCTCTGTGTCTCTGGGTCTCAGTGTCTCAGTGAATCAGTGTCTCAGTGTCTCAGGGTCTCAGTGTCTCAGGATCTCAGGATCTCAGTGTCTCAGTGTCTCAGTGTCTCAGGCTCTCTGGGTCACTGGGTCTCAGTCTCTCAGTCTCTCAGTGTCTTAGTGTCTCAGGGTCTCAGGGTCTCAGGGTCTCAGTGTCTCAGTCTCTCAGTCTCTCAGTCTCTCATTCTCTCATTCTCTCAGTCTCTCAGTCTCTCAGTGTCTCAGTGTCTCAGGTTCTCAGTGTCTCAGGGCCTCTGGGTCTCTGGGTCTCTGGGTCTCAGTGTGTCAGTGTCTCAGAGTCTCAGGGTCCCATGGACACAGGGTCACTGGGTCTCAGTGTCAAAGTCTGGCAGTCTCTCAGTTTCTCAGTGTCTCTGTGTCTCAGTGTCTCAGGGCCTCTGGGTCTCTGGGTCTCAGGGTCTCAGGGTCTCAGTGTCTCAGGTCTCAGTGTCTCTGGGTCTCTGGGTATCAGTCTCTCATTCTCTCTGTCTCTCAGTTTCTCAGTGTCTCAGTGTCTCAGTGTCTCAGGGCCTCTGGGTGTCTGTGTCTCAGGGTCTCAGCGTCTCAGGGTCTCAGTGTCTCAGGGTTTCAGTGTCTCTGGGTCTCTGGGTCTCTGTCTCTGATTCTCTCTGTCTCTCAGTTTCTCAGTGTCTCAGTGTCTCAGTGTCTGAGGGTCTCAGTGTCTCAGTGTCTCACTGTCTCAGTATCTCAGGGTCTCAGTGTCTCAGGGTCTCATTTTCTCAGTCTCTCAATCTCTCAGTCTCTCAGTCTCTCAGTCTCTCATTGTATCAGTCTCTCAAACTCTCAGTCTCTCAGTGTATCAGTCTCTCAGTCTCTCAGTGTCTCAGGTTCTCAGTGTCTCAGCGTCTCAGTGTCTCTGTGTCTCAGGGTCTCAGGGTCTCAGGGCCTTAGTCTCTCATGCCCTCAGTCTCTCAGACTCTCTGGGTCTCTTGGTCTCTGCTTCTCTGGGACTCAGTCTCTCAGTCTCTCAGTGTCTCAGTGTCTCAGTGTCTCAGCGTCTCAATGTCTCAGTGTCTCAGGATCTCAGGGTCTCAGTTTCTCAGTGTCTCATTGACTCAGGGTCTCAGTGTCTCAGGGTCACCGGGTCTCAGGGTCTCAGTGTCCCAGGGTCTCAGGGTCTCTGGGTCTCAGTCTCTCAGTGTCTCAGTGTCTCAGGGTCTCAGGGACTCAGGGTCTCAGTCTCTCAGTGTCTCAGACTCTCAGTCTCTCAGTCTCTCAGGGTCTCAGTGTCTCAGTCTCTCAGGGTCTCAGGGTCTCAGTGTCTCAGTCTCTCAGGGTCTCATTGTATCACGGTTTCAGGGTCTCAGGGCCTCAGTGTCTCACTGTCTCAGTGTCTCAGGTCTCAGTGACTCAGAGTCTCAGTGTCTCAGTCTCTCAGACTCTCAGTCGCTAAGTCTCTCAGTCTCTCTGTCTCTCAGTGTGTCATTCTCTCAGTGTCTCAGTCTCTCAGGGTCTCAGTGTCTCAGGGTCTCAGGGTCTCAGTGTCTCAGTGTCTCAGGGTCTCAGTGTCTCAGAGCCTTAGTCTCTCAGGCCCTCAGTCTCTCAGGGTCTCTGGGTCTCTGGCTCTCTGGGTCTCAGTCTCTCAGTCTCTCAGTCTCTCAGTCTCTCAGTTTCTCAGTGTCTCAGTGTTTCAGGGTCTCAGTGTCTCAGGATCTCAGGATCTCAGTGTCTCAGGGTCTCGGTGTCTCAGGGTCTCAGGGTCTTAGTCTCTCAGTCACTCAGTTTCTCAGTCTCTCAGTCTCTCAGTGTCTCAGTGTCTCAGGGTCTCAGGGTCTCAATGTCTCAGTCTCTCAGTCTCTCAGTCTCTCATTCTCTCATTCTCTCAGTCTCTCAGTCTCTCAGTGACTCAGTGTCTCAGGTTCTCAGTGTCTCAGGGTCTCAGTGTCTCAGTGTCGCAGGGCCTCTGGGTCTCTGGGTCTCTGGGTCTCAGTGTGTCAGTGTCTCAGAGTCTCAGGGTCCCATGGTCTCACGGTCCCTGGGTCTTAGTGTCGAAGTCTCTCAGTCTCTCAGTTTCTCAGTGTCTCAGTGTCTCAGTGTCTCAGGGCCTCTGGGTCTCTGCGTCTCAGGGTCTCAGTGTTTCAATGTCTCAGGGTCTCAGTGTCTCTGGGTCTCTGGGTCTCAGTCTCTCATTCTCTCTGTCTCTCAGTTTCTCAGTGTCTCAGTGTCTCAGTGTCTCGTGTATCAGGGCCTCTGGGTCTCTGGGTCTCAGGGTCTCAGGGTCTCAGGGTCTCAGTGTCTCAGTGTCTCAGGGTCTCAGTGTCTCAGTGTCTCTGGGTCTCTGGGTCTCAGTCTCTCATTCTCTCTGTCTCTCAGTTTCTCAGTGTCTCAGTGTCTCAGTGTCTCAGTGTCTCAGCGTCTCAGTGTCTCAGTGTCTCAGGGTCACCGGGTCTCAGGGTCTCTGGGTCTCAGTCTCTCAGTGTCTCAGTGTCTCAGTCTCTCAGTCTCTCAGTCTCTCAGTCTCTCAGGGTCTCAGTGTCTCAGTCTCTCAGGGTCTCAGTGTCTCAGGGTCTCAGGGCCTCAGTGTCTCAGGGTCTCAGTGTATCACGGTTTCAGGGTCTCAGTGTCTCAGCGTCTCTTTGTCTCAGTCTCTCAGTGTCTCAGTCTCTCATTCTCTCAGGGTCTCAGTGTCTCAGTCTCTCAGTGTCTCAGTCTCAGGGTCTGAGGGCCTCAGTGTCTCACTGTCTCAGTGTCTCAGGTCTCAGTGACTCAGAGTCTCAGTGTCTCAGTCTCTCAGACTCTCAGTCGCTCAGTCTCTCAGTCTCTCTGTCTCTCAGTGTGTCATTCTCTCAGTGTCTCAGTCTCTCAGGGTCTCAGTGTCTCAGGGTCTCAGGGTCTCAGTGTCTCAGTGTCTCAGGGTCTCAGTGTCTCAGAGCCTTAGTCTCTCAGGCGCTCAGTCTCTCAGGGTCTCTGGGTCTCTGGCTCTCTGGGTCTCAGTCTCTCAGTCTCTCAGTCTCTCAGTCTCTCAGTTTCTCAGTGTCTCAGTGTTTCAGGGTCTCAGTGTCTCAGGATCTCAGGATCTCAGGATCTCAGTGTCTCAGGGTCTCAGGGTCTTAGTCTCTCAGTCACTCAGTTTCTCAGTCTCTCAGTCTCTCAGTGTCTCAGTGTCTCAGGGTCTCAGGGTCTCAATGTCTCAGTCACTCAGTCTCTCAGTCTCTCATTCTCTCATTCTCTCAGTCTCTCAGTCTCTCAGTGACTCAGTGTCTCAGGTTCTCAGTGTCTCAGGGTCTCAGTGTCTCAGTGTCGCAGGGCCTCTGGGTCTCTGGGTCTCTGGGTCTCAGTGTGTCAGTGTCTCAGAGTGTCAGGGTCCCATGGTCTCACGGTCCCTGGGTCTTAGTGTCGAAGTCTCTCAGTCTCTCAGTTTCTCAGTGTCTCAGTGTCTCAGTGTCTCAGGGCCTCTGGGTCTCTGCTTCTCAGGGTCTCAGTGTTTCAGTGTCTCAGGGTCTCAGTGTCTCTGGGTCTCTGGGTCTCAGTCTCTCATTCTCTCTGTCTCTCAGTTTCTCAGTGTCTCAGTGTCTCATTGTCTCGTGTATCAGGGCCTCTGGGTCTCTGGGTCTCAGGGTCTCAGGGTCTCAGTATCTCAGGGTCTCAGTGTCTCTGGGTCTCTGGGTCTCAGTCTCTCATTCTCTCTGTCTCTCAGTTTCTCAGTGTCTCAGTGTCTCAGTGTCTCAGTGTCTCAGCGTCTCAGTGTCTCAGTGTCTCAGGATCTCAGGGTCTCAGTGTCTCAGTGTCTCATTGACTCAGGGTCTCAGTGTCTCAGGGTCACCGGGTCTCAGGGTCTCAGGGTCTCAGGGTCTCTGGGTCTCAGTCTCTCAGTGTCTCAGTGTCTCAGGGTCTCAGGGTCTAAGTGTCTCAGGGTCTCAGTGTATCAGAGTCTCAGGGTCTCAGGGTCTCAGGGTCTCAGTCTCTCAGTGACTCAGTCTCTCAGTCTCTCAGGGTCTCAGTGTCTCAGTCTCTCAGGGTCTCAGTGTCTCAGTGTCTCAGTCTCCCAGTGTCTCAGTGTCTCAGGGTCTCAGGGCCTCAGTGTCTCACTGTCTCAGTGTCTCAGGTCTCAGTGACACAGAGTCTCAGTGTCTCAGTCTCTCAGTCGCTCAGTCTCTCAGTCTCTCTGTCACTCAGTGTATCATTCTCTCAGTGTCTCAGTCTCTCCGAGTCTCAGTGTCTCAGTCTCTCAGGGTCTCAGTGTCTCAGGGTCTCAGGGTCTCAGGGTCTCAGGGTCTCAGGGTCTCAGTCTCTCAGTCTCTCAGGGTCTCAGTGTCTCAGTCTCTCAGGGTCTCAGTGTCTCAGGGTCTCAGGGCCTCAGTGTCTCAGGGTCTCAGTGTATCACGGTTTCAGGGTCTCAGGGTCTCAGGGTCTCAGCGTCTCAGTGTCTCAGTCTCTCAGTGTCTCAGTCTCTCAGTCTCTCAGGGTCTCAGTGTCTCAGTCTCTCAGTGTCTCAGTCTCAGGTTCTCAGGGCCTCAGTGTCTCACTGTCTCAGTGTCTCAGGTCTCAGTGACTCAGAGTCTCAGTGTCTCAGTCTCTCAGACTCTCAGTCGCTCAGTCTCTCAGTCTCTCTGTCTCTCAGTGTGTCATTCTCTCAGTGTCTCAGTCTCTCAGGGTCTCAGTGTCTCAGGGTCTCGTGGTCTCAGTGTCTCAGTGTCTCAGGGTCTCAGTGTCTCAGAGCCTTAGTCTCTCAGGCCCTCAGTCTCTCAGGGTCTCTGGGTCTCTGGCTCTCTGGGTCTCAGTCTCTCAGTCTCTCAGTCTCTCAGTCTCTCAGTTTCTCAGTGTCTCAGTGTTTCAGGGTCTCAGTGTCTCAGGATCTCAGGATCTCAGTGTCTCAGGGTCTCGGTGTCTCAGGGTCTCAGGGTCTTAGTCTCTCAGTCACTCAGTTTCTCAGTCTCTCAGTGTCTCAGTGTCTCAGGGTCTCAGGGTCTCAATGTCTCAGTCTCTCAGTCTCTCAGTCTCTCATTCTCTCATTCTCTCAGTCTCTCAGTCTCTCAGTGACTCAGTGTCTCAGGTTCTCAGTGTCTCAGGGTCTCAGTGTCGCAGGGCCTCTGGGTCTCTGGGTCTCTGGGTCTCAGTGTGTCAGTGTCTCAGAGTCTCAGGGTCCCATGGTCTCACGGTCCCTGGGTCTTAGTGTCGAAGTCTCTCAATCTCTCAGTTTCTCAGTGTCTCAGTGTCTCAGGGCCTCTGGGTCTCTGCGTCTCAGGGTCTCAGTGTTTCAGTGTCTCAGGGTCTCAGTGTCTCTGGGTCTCTGGGTCTCAGTCTCTCATTCTCTCTGTCTCTCAGTTTCTCAGTGTCTCAGTGTCTCAGTGTCTCGTGTATCAGGGCCTTTGGGTCTCTGGGTCTCAGGGGCTCAGTGTCTCAGTGTCTCAGGGTCTCAGTGTCTCTGGGTCTCTGGGTCTCAGTCTCTCATTCTCTCTGTCTCTCAGTTTCTCAGTGTCTCAGTGTCTCAGTGTCTCAGTGTCTCAGCGTCTCAGTGTCTCAGTGTCTGAGGGTCACCGGGTCTCAGGGTCTCTGGGTCTCAGTCTCTCAGTGTCTCAGTGTCTCAGGGTCTCAGGGTCTAAGTGTCTCAGGGTCTCAGTGTATCAGGGTTTCAGGGTCTCAGGGTCTCAGGGTCTCAGGGTCTCAGTCTCTCAGTGACTCAGTCTCTCAGTCTCTCAGGGTCTCAGTGTCTCAGTCTCTCAGGGTCTCAGTGTCTCAGTGTCTCAGTCTCTCAGTGTCTCAGTGTCTCAGGGTCTCAGGGCCTCAGTGTCTCACTGTCTCAGTGTCTCAGGTCTCAGTGACACAGAGTCTCAGTGTCTCAGTCTCTCAGTGTCTCAGTCTCTCAGTCTCTCAGGGTCTCAGTGTCTCAGTCTCTCAGTGTCTCAGTCTCAGGGTCTCAGGGCCTCAGTGTCTCACTGTCTCAGTGTCTCAGGTCTCAGTGACTCAGAGTCTCAGTGTCTCAGTCTCTCAGACTCTCAGTCGCTCAGTCTCTCAGTCTCTCTGTCTCTCAGTGTGTCATTCTCTCAGTGTCTCAGTCTCTCAGGGTCTCAGTGTCTCAGGGTCTCGTGGTCTCAGTGTCTCAGTGTCTCAGGGTCTCAGTGTCTCAGAGCCTTAGTCTCTCAGGCCCTCAGTCTCTCAGGGTCTCTGGGTCTCTGGCTCTCTGGGTCTCAGTCTCTCAGTCTCTCAGTCTCTCAGTCTCTCAGTTTCTCAGTGTCTCAGTGTTTCAGGGTCTCAGTGTCTCAGGATCTCAGGATCTCAGTGTCTCAGGGTCTCGGTGTCTCAGGGTCTCAGGGTCTTAGTCTCTCAGTCACTCAGTTTCTCAGTCTCTCAGTGTCTCAGTGTCTCAGGGTCTCAGGGTCTCAATGTCTCAGTCTCTCAGTCTCTCAGTCTCTCATTCTCTCATTCTCTCAGTCTCTCAGTCTCTCAGTGACTCAGTGTCTCAGGTTCTCAGTGTCTCAGGGTCTCAGTGTCGCAGGGCCTCTGGGTCTCTGGGTCTCTGGGTCTCAGTGTGTCAGTGTCTCAGAGTCTCAGGGTCCCATGGTCTCACGGTCCCTGGGTCTTAGTGTCGAAGTCTCTCAATCTCTCAGTTTCTCAGTGTCTCAGTGTCTCAGGGCCTCTGGGTCTCTGCGTCTCAGGGTCTCAGTGTTTCAGTGTCTCAGGGTCTCAGTGTCTCTGGGTCTCTGGGTCTCAGTCTCTCATTCTCTCTGTCTCTCAGTTTCTCAGTGTCTCAGTGTCTCAGTGTCTCGTGTATCAGGGCCTTTGGGTCTCTGGGTCTCAGGGGCTCAGTGTCTCAGTGTCTCAGGGTCTCAGTGTCTCTGGGTCTCTGGGTCTCAGTCTCTCATTCTCTCTGTCTCTCAGTTTCTCAGTGTCTCAGTGTCTCAGTGTCTCAGTGTCTCAGCGTCTCAGTGTCTCAGTGTCTGAGGGTCACCGGGTCTCAGGGTCTCTGGGTCTCAGTCTCTCAGTGTCTCAGTGTCTCAGGGTCTCAGGGTCTAAGTGTCTCAGGGTCTCAGTGTATCAGGGTTTCAGGGTCTCAGGGTCTCAGGGTCTCAGGGTCTCAGTCTCTCAGTGACTCAGTCTCTCAGTCTCTCAGGGTCTCAGTGTCTCAGTCTCTCAGGGTCTCAGTGTCTCAGTGTCTCAGTCTCTCAGTGTCTCAGTGTCTCAGGGTCTCAGGGCCTCAGTGTCTCACTGTCTCAGTGTCTCAGGTCTCAGTGACACAGAGTCTCAGTGTCTCAGTCTCTCAGTCGCTCAGTCTCTCAGTCTCTCTGTCTCTCAGTGTATTATTCTCTCAGTCTCTCAGTCTCTCCGAGTTTCAGTGTCTCAGTCTCTCAGGGTCTCAGTGTCTCAGGGTCTCAGTATCTCAGTGTCTCAGGGTCTCAGTGTCTCAGACCCTTAGTCTCTCAGGCCCTCAGTCTCTCAGGGTCTCTGGGTCTCAGTCTCTCAGTCTCTCAGTCTCACAGTGTCTCAGTGTTTCAGGGTCTCAGTGTCTCAGGATCTCAGTGTCTCAGGGTCTCGGTGTCTCAGGGTCTCAGGGTCTTAGTCTCTCAGTCACTCAGTCTCTCAGTCTCGCAGTGTCTCAGGGCCTCTGGGTCTCTGCGTCTCAGGGTCTCAGTGTTTCAGTGTCTCAGGGTCTCAGTGTCTCTGGGTCTCTGGGTCTCAGTCTCTCATTCTCTCTGTCTCTCAGTTTTTCAGTGTCTCAGTGTCTCGTGTATCAGGGCCTCAGGGTCTCAGTGTCTCAGGGTCTCAGGGTCTCAGTGTCTCTGGGTCTCTGGGTCTCAGGGTCTCAGGGTCTCAGTGTCTCAGTGTCTCAGTGTCTCAGGGTCTCAGTGTCTCTGGGTCTCTGGGTCTCAGTCTCTCATTCTCTCTGTCTCTCAGTTTCTCAGTGTCTCAGGGTCTCAGTGTCTCACTATCTCAGTATCTCAGGGTCTCAGTGTCTCAGGGTCTCAGTCTCTCAGTCTCTCAATCTCTCAGTCTCTCAGTCTCTCATTGTATCAGTCTCTCAGACTCTCAGTCTCTCAGTGTATCAGTCTCTCAGTGTCTCAGGTTCTCAGTGTCCCAGGGTCTCAGTGTCTCTGTGTCTCAGGGTCTCAGGGTCTCAGGGCCTTAGTCTCTCATGCCCTCAGTCTCTCAGTCTCTCTGGGTCTCTGGGTCTCTTGGTCTCTGGGTCTCTGGGTCTCAGTCTCTCAGTCTCTCCGTGTCTCAGTGTCTCAGTGTCTCAGCGTCTCAGTGTCTCAGTGTCTCAGGATCTCAGGGTCTCAGGGTCTCAGTGTCTCAGTGTCTCATTGACTCAGGGTCTCAGTGTCACCGGGTCTCAGGGTCTCAGGGTCTCAGGGTCTCAGGGTCTCAGGGTCTCTGGGTCTCAGTCTCTCGGTGTCTCAGTGTCTCAGGGTCTCAGGGTCTAAGTGTCTCAGGGTCTCAGTGTATCAGGGTTTCAGGGTCTCAGGGTCTCAGGGTCTCAGTCTCTCAGTGACTCAGTCTCTCAGTCTCTCAGTCTCTCAGGGTCTCAGTGTCTCAGTCTCTCAGGGTCTCAGTGTCTCAGTGTCTCAGTCTCTCAGTGTCTCAGTGTCTCAGTGTCTCAGGGTCTCAGGGCCTCAGTGTCTCACTGTCTCAGTGTCTCAGGTCTCAGTGACACAGAGTCTCAGTGTCTCAGTCTCTCAGTCGCTCAGTCTCTCAGTCTCTCTGCCTCTCAGTGTATCATTCCCTCAGTCTCTCGGTCTCTCCGAGTCTCAGTGTCTCAGTCTCTCAGGGTCTCAGTGTCTCAGGGTCTCAGTATCTCAGTGTCTCAGGGTCTCAGTGTCTCAGAGCCTTAGTCTCTCAGGCCCTCAGTCTCTCAGGGTCTCTGGGTCTCTGGGTCTCAGTCTCTCAGTCTCACAGTGTCTCAGTGTTTCATGGTCTCAGTGTCTCAGGATCTCAGTGTCTCAGGGTCTCGGTGTTTCAGGGTCTCAGGGTCTTAGTCTCTCAGTCACTCAGTCTCTCAGTCTCGCAGTGTCTCAGTGTCTCAGGCTCTCAGGGTCTCAGTCTCTCAGTCTCTCAGTGTCTCAGTGTCTAAGTGTCTCAGGGTCTCAGGGTCTCAGGGTCTCAGTGTCTCTGTCTCTCAGTCTCTCAGTCTCTCATTCTCATTCTCTCAGTCTCTCAGTCTCTCAGTGTCTCAGGTTCTCAGTGTCTCAGGGTCTCAGTGTCTCAGTGTCTCAGGGTCTCAGTGTCTCTGGGTCTCTGGGTCTCAGGGTCTCAGTCTCTCATTCTCTCCTTCTCTCAGTCTCTCAGTCTCTCAGTGACTCAGTGTCTCAGGTTCTCAGTGTCTCAGGGTCTCAGTGTCTCAGTGTCTCAGGGCCTCTGGGTCTCTGGTCTCTGGGTCTCAGTGTGTCAGTGTCTCAGAGTCTCAGGGTCCCATGGTCTCACGGTCTCTGGGTCGCAGTGTCGAAGTCTCTCAGTCTCTCAGTTTCTCAGTGTCTCAGTGTCTCAGGGCCTCTGGGTCTCTGCGTCTCAGGGTCTCAGTGTTTCAGTGTCTCAGGGTCTCAGTGTCTCTGGGTCTCTGGGTCTCAGTCTCTCATTCTCTCTGTCTCTCAGTTTCTCAGTGTCTCAGTGTCTCAGTGTCTCGTGTATCAGGGTCTCTGGGTCTCTGGGTCTCAGGGTCTCAGGGTCTCAGGGTCTCAGGGTCTCAGTGTCTCAGTGTCTCAGTGTCTCTGGGTCTCTGGGTCTCAGGGTCTCAGGGTCTCAGTGTCTCAGTGTCTCAGGGTCTCAGTGTCTCTGGGTCTCTGGGTCTCTGGGTCTCAGTCTCTCATTCTCTCTGTCTCTCAGTTTCTCAGTGTCTCAGTGTCTCAGGGTCTCAGTGTCTCACTATCTCAGTATCTCAGGGTCTCAGTGTCTCAGGGTCTCAGTCTCTCAGTCTCTCAATCTCTCCGTCTCTCAGTCTCTCATTGTATCAGTCTCTCAGACTCTCAGTCTCTCAGTGTATCTGTCTCTCAGTGTCTCAGGTTCTCAGTGTCCCAGTGTCTCAGTGTCTCTGTGTCTCAGGGTCTCAGGGTCTCAGGGCCTTAGTCTCTCATGCCCTCAGTCTCTCAGTCTCTCTGGGTCTCTGGGTCTCTTGGTCTCTGGGTCTCTGGGTCTCAGTCTCTCAGTCTCTCCGTGTCTCAGTGTCTCAGCGTCTCAGTGTCTCAGTGTCTCAGGATCTCAGGGACACAGGGTCTCAGGGTCTCAGTGTCTCAGTGTCTCATTGACTCAGGGTCTCAGTGTCTCAGGGTCACCGGGTCTCAGGGTCTCAGGGTCTCAGGGTCTCTGGGTCTCAGTCTCTCAGTGTCTCAGGGTCTCAGGGTCTAAGTGTCTCAGGGTCTCAGTGTATCAGGGTTTCAGGGTCACCGGGTCCCAGGGTCTCAGGGTCTCAGGGTCTCTGGGTCTCAGTCTCTCAGTGTCTCAGGGTCTCAGGGTCTAAGTGTCTCAGGGTCTCAGTGTATCAGGGTTTCAGGGTCTCAGGGTCTCAGTCTCTCAGTGACTCAGTCTCTCAGTCTCTCAGGGTCTCAGTGTCTCAGTCTCTCAGGGTCTCAGTGTCTCAGTGTCTCAGTCTCTCAGTGTCTCAGGGTCTCAGGGCCTCAGTGTCTCACTGTCTCGGTGTCTCAGGTCTCAGTGACACAGAATCTCAGTGTCTCAGTCTCTCAGTCGCTCAGTCTCTCAGTCTCTCTGATTCTCAGTGTATCATTCTCTCAGTCTCTCGGTCTCTCCGAGTCTCAGTGTCTCAGTCTCTCAGGGTCTCAGTGTCTCAGGGTCTCAGTATCTCAGTGTCTCAGGGTCTCAGTGTCTCAGAGCCTTAGTCTCTCAGGCCCTCAGTCTCTCAGGGTCTCTGGGTCTCTGGGTCTCAGTCTCTCAGTCTCTCAGTCTCACAGTGTCTCAGTGTTTCAGGGTCTCAGTGTCTCAGGATCTCAGTGTCTCAGGGTCTCGGTGTCTCAGGGTCTCAGGGTCTCAGGGTCTTAGTCTCTCAGTCACTCAGTCTCTCAGTCTCGCAGTGTCTCAGTGTCTCAGGCTCTCTGGGTCTCAGTCTCTCAGTCTCTCAGTGTCTCAGTGTCTAAGTGTCTCAGGGTCTCAGGGTCTCAGGGTCTCTGTCTCTCAGTCTCTCAGTCTCTCATTCTCATTCTCTCAGTCTCTCAGTCTCTCAGTGTCTCAGGTTCTCAGTGTCTCAGGGTCTCAGTGTCTCAGTGTCTCAGGGCCTCTGGGTCTCTGGTTCTCTGGGTCTCAGTGTGTCATTGTCTCAGAGTCTCAGGGTCCCTGGGTCTCAGTGTCGAAGTCTCTCAGTTTCTCAGTGACTCAGTGTCTCAGTGTCTCAGGGCCTCTGGGTCTCTGGGTCTCAGTGTCTCAGGGTCTCAGTGTCTCAATCTCTCAGGGTCTCAGTGTCTCAGTCTCTCAGGGTCTCAGTGTCTCAGGGTCTCAGAGTCTCAGTGCCTTATTCTCTCAGGCCCTCAGTCTCTCAGTCTCTCAGGGTCTCTGGGTCTCTGGCTCTCTGGGTCTCAGTCTCTCAGTCTCTCAGCCTCTCAGTCTCTCAGTGTCTCAGGGTCTCAGTGTCTCAGGATCTCAGGATCTCAGGATCTCAGTGTCTCACTGTCTCAGGGTCTCAGGTTCTTAGTCTCTCAGCCCTCAGTCTCTCAGTTTCTCTGTGTTTCTGGGTCTCTGTGTCTTAGTGAATCAGTGTCTCAGTGTCTCAGTGTCTCAGTGTCTCAGGATCTCAGGATGTCAGGATCTCAGTGTCTCAGTGTCTCAGGGTCTCAGTGTCTCAGAGTCTCAGGGTCTTAGTCTCTCAGTCACTCAGTCTCTCAGTCTCTCAGTCTCTCAGTGTCTCAGGCTCTCTGGGTCTCTGGGTCTCAGTCTCTTAGTCTCTCAGTGTCTCAGTGTCTCAGGGTCTCAGGGTCTCAGTGTCTCAGTCTCTCAGTCTCTCAGTCTCTCATTATCTCATTCTCTCAGACTCTCAGTCTCTCAGTGTATCTGTCTCTCAGTGTCTCAGGTTCTCAGTGTCCCAGTGTCTCAGTGTCTCTGTGTCTCAGGGTCTCAGGGTCTCAGGGCCTTAGTCTCTCATGCCCTCAGTCTCTCAGTCTCTCTGGGTCTCTGGGTCTCTTGGTCTCTGGGTCTCTGGGTCTCAGTCTCTCAGTCTCTCCGTGTCTCAGTGTCTCAGTGTCTCAGCGTCTCAGTGTCTCAGTGTCTCAGGATCTCAGGGTCTCAGGGTCTCAGGGTCTCAGTGTCTCAGTGTCTCATTGACTCAGGGTCTCAGTGTCTCAGGGTCACCGGGTCTCAGGGTCTCAGGGTCTCAGGGTCTCTGGGTCTCAGTCTCTCAGTGTCTCAGTGTCTCAGGGTCTAAGTGTCTCAGGGTCTCAGTGTATCAGGGTTTCAGGGTCACAGGGTCTCAGGGTCTCAGTCTCTCAGTGACTCAGTCTCTCAGTCTCTCAGGGTCTCAGTGTCTCAGTCTCTCAGGGTCTCAGTGTCTCAGTGTCTCAGTCTCTCAGTGTCTCAGTGTCTCAGGGTCTCAGGGCCTCAGTGTCTCACTGTCTCAGTGTCTCAGGTCTCAGTGACACAGAGTCTCAGTGTCTCAGTCTCTCAGTCGCTCAGTCTCTCAGTCTCTCTGTCTCTCAGTGTATCATTCTCTCAGTCTCTCCGAGTCTCAGTGTCTCAGTCTCTCAGGGTCTCAGTGTCTCAGGGTCTCAGTATCTCAGTGTCTCAGGGTCTCAGTGTCTCAGAGCCTTAGTCTCTCAGGCCCTCAGTCTCTCAGGGTCTCTGGGTCTCAGTCTCTCAGTCTCTCAGTCTCACAGTGTCTCAGTGTTTCAGGGTCTCAGTGTCTCAGGATCTCAGTGTCTCAGGGTCTCAGTGTTTCAGGGTCTCAGTGTCTCTGGGTCTCTGGGTCTCAGGGTCTCAGTGTCTCAGGGTCTCAGTGTCTCTGGGTCTCTGGGTCTCAGTCTCTCATTCTCTCTGTCTCTCAGTTTCTCAGTGTCTCAGTGTCTCAGGGTCTCAGTGTCTCACTATCTCAGTATCTCAGGGTCTCAGTGTCTCAGGGTCTCAGTCTCTCACTCTCTCAATCTCTCAGTCTCTCAGTCTCTCATTGTATCAGTCTCTCAGACTCTCAGTCTCTCAGTGTATCAGTCTCTCAGTGTCTCAGGTTCTCAGTGTCCCAGGGTCTCAGTGTCTCTGTGTCTCAGGGTCTCAGGATCTCAGGGCCTTAGTCTCTCATGCCCTCAGTCTCTCAGTCTCTCTGGGTCTCTGGGTCTCTTGGTCTCTGGGTCTCTGGGTCTCAGTCTCTCAGTCTCTCCGTGTCTCAGTGTCTCAGTGTCTCAGCGTCTCAGTGTCTCAGTGTCTCAGGATCTCAGGGTCTCAGGGTCTCAGTGTCTCAGTGTCTCATTGACTCAGGGTCTCAGTGTCTCAGGGTCACCGGGTCCCAGGGTCTCAGGGTCTCAGGGTCTCTGGGTCTCAGTCTCTCAGTGTCTCAGGGTCTCAGGTTCTAAGTGTCTCAGGGTCTCAGTGTATCATGGTTTCAGGGTCTCAGGGTCTCAGTCTCTCAGTGACTCAGTCTCTCAGTCTCTCAGTCTCTCAGGGTCTCAGTGTCTCAGTCTCTCAGGGTCTCAGTGTCTCAGTGTCTCAGTGTCTCAGTCTCTCAGTGTCTCAGGGTCTCAGGGCCTCAGTTTCTCACTGTCTCGGTGTCTCAGGTCTCAGTGACACAGAATCTCAGTGTCTCAGTCTCTCAGTCGCTCAATCTCTCAGTCTCTCTGTCTCTCAGTGTATCATTCTCTCAGTCTCTCGGTCCTCTCCGAGTCTCAGTGTCTCAGTCTCTCAGGGTCTCAGTGTCTCAGGGTCTCAGTATCTCAGTGTCTCAGGGTCTCAGTGTCTCAGAGCCTTAGTCTCTCAGGCCCTCAGTCTCTCAGGGTCTCTGGGTCTCTGGGTCTCAGTCTCTCAGTCTCTCAGTCTCACAGTGTCTCAGTGTTTCAGGGTCTCAGTGTCTCAGGATCTCAGTGTCTCAGGGTCTCGGTGTCTCAGGGTCTCAGGGTCTCAGGGTCTTAGTCTCTCAGTCACTCAGTCTCTCAGTCTCGCAGTGTCTCAGTGTCTCAGGCTCTCTGGGTCTCAGTCTCTCAGTCTCTCAGTGTCTCAGTGTCTAAGTGTCTCAGGGTCTCAGGGTCTCTGTCTCTCAGTCTCTCAGTCTCTCATTCTCATTCTCTCAGTCTCTCAGTCTCTCAGTGTCTCAGGTTCTCAGTGTCTCAGGGTCTCAGTGTCTCAGTGTCTCAGGGCCTCTGGGTCTCTGGTTCTCTGGGTCTCAGTGTGTCAGTGTCTCAGAGTCTCAGGGTCCCTGGGTCTCAGTGTCGAAGTCTCTCAGTCACTCAGTGTCTCAGTGTCTCAGGGTCTCAGTGTCTCAGGGTCTCAGTGTCTCAGTCTCTCAGGGTCTCAGTGTCTCAGGGTCTCAGAGTCTCAGTGCGTTATTCTCTCAGGCCCTCAGTCTCTCAGTCTCTCAGGGTCTCTGGGTCTCTGGCTCTCTGGGTCTCAGTCTCTCAGTCTCTCAGCCTCTCAGTCTCTCAGTGTCTCAGGGTCTCAGTGTCTCAGGATCACAGGATCTCAGGATCTCAGTGTCTCAGTGTCTCAGGGTCTCAGGTTCTTAGTCTCTCAGCCCTCAGTCTCTCAGTTTCTCTGTGTTTCTGGGTCTCTGTGTCTTAGTGAATCAGTGTCTCAGTGTCTCAGTGTCTCAGTGTCTCAGGATCTCAGGATGTCAGGATCTCAGTGTCTCAGTGTCTCAGGGTCTCAGTGTCTCAGAGTCTCAGGGTCTTAGTCTTTCAGTCACTCAGTCTCTCAGTCTCTCAGTGTCTCAGGCTCTCTGGGTCTCTGGGTTTCAGTCTCTTAGTCTCTCAGTGTCTCAGTGTCTCAGGGTCTCAGGGTCTCAATGTCTCAGTCTCTCAGTCTCTCAGTCTCTCATTCTCTCATTCTCTCAGTCTCTCAGTCTCTCAGTGTCTCAGTGTCTCAGGTTCTCAGTGTCTCAGGGCCTCTGGGTCTCTGGGTCTCTGGGTCTCAGTGTGTCAGTGTCTCAGAGTCTCAGGGTCCCATGGTCTCAGTGTCACTGGGTCTCAGTGTCGAAGTCTCCCAGTCTCTCAGTTTCTCAGTGTCTCTGTGTCTCAGTGTCTCAGTGTCTCAGGGCCTCTGAGTCTCTGGGTCTCAGGGTCTCAGGGTCTCAGTGTCTCAGGGTCTCAGTGTCTCTGGGTCTCTGGGTCTCTGTCTCTCATTCTCTCTGTCTCTCAGTTTCTCAGTGTCTCAGTGTCTCAGTGTCTCAGGGTCTCAGTGTCTCAGTGTCTCAGTGTCTCAGTGTCTCAGGGCCTCTGAGTCTCTGGGTCTCAGGGTCTCAGGGTCTCAGTGTCTCAGGGTCTCAGTGTCTCTGGGTCTCTGGGTCTCTGTCTCTCATTCTCTCTGTCTCTCAGTTTCTCAGTGTCTCAGTGTCTCAGTGTCTCAGGGTCTCAGTGTCTCACTGTCTCAGTATCTCAGGGTCTCAGTGTCTCAGGGTCTCACTCTCTCAGTCTCTCAATCTCTCAGTCTCTCAGTCTCTCATTGTATCAGTCTCTCAAACTCTCAGTCTCTCAGTGTATCAGTCTCTCAGTCTCTCAGTGTCTCAGTATCTCAGTGTCTCAGGGTTTCAGTGTCTCCGTGTCTCAGGGTCTCAGTGCCTCAATGTCTCAGTCTCTCAGACTCTGAGTGTATTAGTCTCTCAGTCTCTCAGTGTCTCAGTGCCTCAGTGTCTCAGGGTCTCATTGTCTCTGGGTCTCATTCTCAGTCTCTCAGTATCTCAGTGTCTCAGGTCTCAGTGTCTCAGTGTCTCAGTCTCTCTGTCTCTCAGTGTCTCAGGTTCTCAGTGTCTCAGGTCTCAGTGTCTCTGTGTCTCAGGGTCTCAGGGTCTCAGGGCCTTAGTCTCTCATGCCCTCAGTCTCTCAGTCTCTCTGGGTCTCTTGGTCTCTGCTTCTCCTGGACTCAGTCTCTCAGTCTCTCAGTGTCTCAGTGTCTCAGTGTCTCAGTGTCTCAGTGTCTCATTGTCTCAGGGTCTCAGTGCCTCAGGGTCACCGGGTCTCAGGGTCTCAGTGTCCCAGGATCTCAGGGTCTCTGGGTCTCAGTCTCTCAGTGTCTCAGGGTCTCACTATCTCAGTATCTCAGGGTCTCAGTGTCTCAGGGTCTCAGTCTCTCCGTCTCTCAATCTCTCAGTCTCTCATTGTATCAGTCTCTCAGACTCTCAGTCTCTCAGTATATCAGTCTCTCAGTGTCTCAGGTTCTCAGTGTCTCAGGGCCTTAGTCTCTCATGCCCTCAGTCTCTCAGTCTCTCTGGGTGTCTGGGTCTCTGGGTCTCAGTAACTCAGTCTCTCAGTGTCTCAGTGTCTCAGTGTCTCAGTGTCTCAGCGTCACACAGTGAGCACGTGA